>VZTB01003147.1:368468-482518 GCA_013397245.1 Thryothorus ludovicianus | reverse complement strand
AATAATAAAAAGCAGACACTGAAGCTCCTCCCTCCTCTGAGCAGCGTGGCAGCATACTACAAGGACACAGCTCTGAGCTTACTCATTTGAATTTCAGTATCCAACAGAAGAAGGGAAGGACATATGCAAGGGGAAATTAATTCCACCTAGTAAAACTACACAAGATAGTTCATTACCTATGGAAAGTTCCTGGCTGCTACATTTTGCCACACTGGTATGGCAGAGGACATTTTTTGAAACTATCTTTTCTTCAGACTCCTCTGAAAATTTATCACTGTTTATGATGGCTGGGATAAAGAAATTAGAAGAAGATAGTTGGGCATATTGAGCATAATGGACTACAAATCTAAGGGTGTGAACACATTCATAGCATGCAGGGAGATATAGGATAATACAGACAACAGATTATTTGGGTCAGATAATATTTGCTGCAAAGAAACTGAACACAAACACTAAATGCCTCCCATTTCTTCTGTGAATTGGTGTCCATTTTGCTTTCTGCTCCCTGTAACATTCATTTCCTAGGAAACATGGCTCCTTAAGTCTCACAGGGGTCTTAAAGACCCCAAAGCAGTGCTCTGGATTTCAAAGGACAAAGTAAAGGATTAATATATAGGCAGAACCTATGTTCTGATTGCAGCCCTCTGCTACTTGTCCCACGGCTGTTTTAAGAATCATTTACTCTGTATCACTTTCCAGATCAAGAAAACGATTGTTTTAGAAAAGAACCAGAGTCTCTTTTGTGGACACCTTCATAAAAGACAGAACATTTTAATTTTGATGAAAGCCAAAATGAGCCTTTTTCAAGAATCTGCTCTCCTGGGACTGCCAAGAAGAGATGAAAAGAAAAAAACTATGTTAACAAATTTCTGAAACATAAACATACTTGTTTACTCCAGCGACTTGCAGCCAGCAGTATATCTGACTTTTTCCTGATACCAAGAAATCCCAAATGCAAACCCTGTCTGTGCCACAGACAGGCAATGCAATCCTGGGTGTCTCTGGCCCTCTCAGCCTCATTTGCCTTGTCTGTGAAATGAAAGCAGTGATCAGAGTTTTGTAATGTGAGAAGAGTTACATAAAATGTTGCTCATGTAACTGAAAGTTCCTTAAATATCATTATTAATTCATGGTTTATTATTCTTGTTTACTTTTGGAAGGCTTACCTAGAGCTTTTACAGTACATCAGGAGGGTACAGAGAGAAAGAGAGTTAGTAAGAAAGCATGTTTGAGTACAGAAAGAATGTGTGTAGATAATGTAAGAAAGAATTTGGGAGTGTAAAAAGGGCAATTTCTAGGACAGGTTGATAGAGCAAGATGTATAGATAATACAATTCAATTTTAAAGCAAAAATGTAAATCATGAACGGAAAATTGAGAAAGGGAATCCTTTGCCTCAGAGTTCCAAGCCGTTTTGAAATTAATATTTCTGACAAACTTACACAGTCCTTACCTTATAAACAGGTGTTTGTTTTCAGTAGCTCTAAGAGGTTTCTAGGTAAAAATTACAAAAATAAGTATGGATTATAAAATTAGAAAATGCAGTTTAACTTTTCTGAATATGAGTGCAGCTTAGGAGCATCTGAAAACACAGCATGATGTGACAACAATCTCATAGGATGTTGCTGACCAGTTATCTCTTGAATTTCCAAGAAGAGAATAATATTTTCAGGAAACCGTAATTGATCAGAGTGAGAAGAAAAGGGGCATAAAAGAGCAATCTAATTGGGAACAAGAACTCTCTGTTATCCATTAATCATTACAGGAAGTTCTGATTCACCTCTTAGCTTCTTAATGTGAAATGAGTACTTGAAAATACGAACCTATGATGTGCTCAAGCTCTTCTAAAAACCTGGTGGAAACTGCATTGTATTGTAACACTGACAAATGATTTCCGATAAAGGATGAAGCAGTTGTTTTTCATCTAATTTTGTAGTGATGGATCACTTGTAGATTATGTATAACCACCAACTTTTTACACCAGGTTCATTTTTGAAGAAAGATGAATTCATGGGGGTTCCATGCTTGCAAAACAAATACAAAAAAAGGGAAAAAGAAGAAAAAGAAAAAGAAGTTGATAAAAAATTATTAACATTTTATATCACATAAGTCCTTATTTTTCCTGAAATAAGTATGAGGTAACTACCATCTCCAGTTTCTCTTCCTGCCCCCTCCCACATTAAAATTCTAGTAAATTAACTGGGATGATTCCCTTATGATAAGTAACATCATAGTTACAATCTCACCAAAGGTTTCTTGCTTGCTCAGGTCATAGAACCATAAAATATTTCAGACTAGAAGGGACCTTAAAGATCATCTCATTCCAATGCCTTGGCACCTCTTTTCCCCAGCACGTGCACTACCCCACACAGCTTTGTGCCATCAGCAAACCTTAGGAGGGTGCCCTCCATGCCGTGGGCTGTGTTTCCAACAAGGGCCTTAAACAGAGCTGGTCCCAGCACTGACCCCTGAGGACACTGTTCGTCACTGGTCTCCACTTCGACGGCTAACCATTGACCACAACTCTTTGAGTACAGCCCTCCTGCCAATTTCTTATCCACTGAGTGGGCCACCTGTCAAATATATTGTATTTCTAATTTAGAGAAAATGATGTCTCACAAGACAATGTTAAATGGTTTGCACAAGTCCTGATACATGATAAAGATTAGATTAAGAAAGACAGCAATGTGAAACTGGTAGCCAAAGCATATGAACTAACATTTTTCTTACAGATATTGGAGAAAGTCACATTTTGAGGACATTATGGAGGACAATTGCACATCTCTCTGATGATCTCCACAAACACCAAACAATTCATGTGCTGCTACTCTGTCTGATAATTTTGCTGTTAAGATGAAAATCCATATTAACTCATAACATATACAGCTCAGAAAAGAATGTGTGTTGCAATATAATATACTGCTTCTCGACAACTCCATTTCTGAGCCAAGATTACACACACAGACTGCAATACACAATAGGTGAGTAAAATTTTTTTGTTGCATATAAAAATGCCTTGAAAAACATTTTTTAATAAGATAAAGAAAAATGCCTGTATCATGAGGCCTGGAAGTGGTAAAAGCTATTAATTTTCTTTGAATTAACAACAGTTTAGCTCTAAGAATATGCAAAATACAAAAAAAGATCTTAAGGCTTCAACTAATTGCCACTAGCAAGAGACCAGCAAATTGGAAACTCAGGCGAGGTCAGTGGTGTCTGAAGGACAGCACGACAAATGCACAGTGTAGAAACTTGGCCCTTTCTACCATAGTTTTAAGCCATCACCAGGACAAGATAGAAAAAACATAAAGTGAATCTGCAACTAGTAAAGAGATTAAAGGTAAGAACCCTTTATTTTCCAGTGCTGGATGCAGCACTGACTCTGATTGCTTTTAAAATAATCTGTAAAATTCTCTACCTTGCAGCAAAGGAAAATAAATTAACTGATTTTTGTCCACAGTTACCACATCTACACTGCTGCTTTTTTTTTTTTTTTTTTGAATGGACAGCACTAACATTAGTTACTGTGAATAAATAAAGTAATTGTATCCAGAAACATAGCTATTTTGGTAATACCCTTTCAGTCTTAACTCAAAATAGTGGTATGACCTGTTTTCTCCATGGACCCACCCAACTTGCCACCTGATTAAGCTTGCAAGAGAGCTGAATCCATGGGACAAACATCCCAGAGTGTATAATCCCCTCTAGAGGACCAGGTAGCCTGGCTTGTTTTAACAATGTTCCTACTCTTCCCTACTAAACACTCCCTCATCCCATGCCAAAAGAGTGTGGGTCTGAAAGCCCCAGTTCTCTTTTTGAGGTTCTTGTGTAACTTCCAGCTGAAGATATCGGGGTTTATGAGTTTGAAATGCTGCTAAATATTAAGCCAGCCTTCTGGCCTCTGTCAGAGTTGTGTATAATAAATTCGGTGGTTATTTTTGCCTCTGCCACTGATCTTGTAGGTCTCTGCACAGTAAAATAGTTTAATAATAAAAAGCTGCACCATAGAAAAATCAGCTGGTTCTATTATTAGAGCTCAAGAAATGGGTATCTGGTTCATGGAAACTCGATGAGGGAAGAGCCAGGCCTGTGTTTTGTTCAGAGTCAAACCTCCTCTTTAGGTCATTTACCTTCTTCAGAAGGATGTGTCCTCTGCTGATTGTTCTTCCTGGACCATAACCAGCTCTTCTGAACTGTTTTCATATGAGGGAGGCTTTCCACTCATCCCACTGTAGATATTATCCAGAGCCACTTTCTTCATCAGACCTTTATCTCCAAAATCACATTCAAGTGTCATTTCCACAGCTGGTTTCCTTGGTCTTTTGCTAGAAGAAAGACCAGAAAGAAGCACCTCATATCAGTAAATGCTTATAAACAATCTCAGCATGGAGAGTTGGAGTTATTACATGATGTACTGGTAACAACATGTTCATTAGCTTAGGAGGATTAAGCTGTTTTTCTGACTCCTAAGGGCAGTCCTGGGGAGTTGTAGAGCCCATGACAACAGAGAAACAAAACAGCTGAAGGGGAAACTTGGACTGACTGATGTTATTCAGGACAAAACTGAGAAAATCACTGACAATTTTCCTTTTTAAAACTTTTCTTAAAGGGCAGGGAGTTATAGACTCCACAATTCTTCTCATTCCCCAGCCCTATAAATTAATTAAACTAATCTTGGTCCTGTTCAAGTGGAAAGAAACATGGTAATCAAAGGAGAAGATATGTGTGGAAAGAAGTGAAAATCTGTAGACTCATGATATCTTTGATCTCTGGACCCATGTTTTGTTTTGTTTTCCAGGTTCAGGGGTTTGGGAAGAAAGGATGTTTTAACTTGGAGCAAACAAACTTATTTTCAGGGTATTTCCTAAGCTTGACAACATAACATTTCTAGATAGAAGATACAAAGTAAGGAAATCTCAAATTTGCTAAAAACTCTACCCATCAGGAAACCACTGTACTTTGCACAGAAATGAGCCTTTTTGCAAAGGCACAAACTTACATTTTTTTTTTATTGTAATTTAAATTAATAATGATGCACATTTTTCAAGGAATATTAACTTGTCATGTGATTCAACTAAAATCTATATTAAGAAATGCCGTAGTTACTTACATGGTACCTGTGTAGACATTATAGATGGTATAAAGATTGTGCTGAAGGTATGAGGGAGGCAGTGAATGGCCACATCAAGGATTTTTAAACTCGGCACTAAATATAATCTAAATATACTAGCAAAATATTTTCTGGTTTTATGCAATCAATAGATTTGAGCCCAAAACATCCTAAATTTTGGCACTGTCGTTGGCGTCATTGGTTCACAGAGCTTGTCAAAGCACTTAATTGATGTGAGTTCAATACGCATTTCAGGCACATCAATTTTTCCTGGAAAAGTGCATGTGTCAGAGATGTTGAAACTCATAAAGATGAGCAACAGCCTGCTACTGTGGAGATGCATAAGATTTCCAACTTGCTTTTTTCTGTATTATCTAAGGAAAACTGTAAAACATCTTTTATTCTGGAGTTCTTGTATTTGCAAATTAACTTTATTCCTGAATTCAGTCTTACCTTAGATACAGTTTGACATTGTTTCTGTTCATCATATGCTAATACAATGACAGTGTATCCTTCATGAAATGTCCTTTCTTTTGGTAACGACATATAAAGCACTGAAGAGCCTCTCACTACAAGGATGCATTAAATAATTCTTTTAATGGAAATCCAATTATTGATCCTTTCAGTAGAAAGCCTAGCACATAATTTGGTTAGACAAATGAAACTTTTTAACTTGCTGAGTTTCACAGAATTGCAATTCAAAAAAACATTCTTCAGTAATGGTACATTTTACCTTTACACTTCTTAACTTTAAATCCTGTGCTACAATAAAGAAACTGAAAAACAACAAAATTACAGGAGACAATCAAATAAAGAAACAATGCTTCAAACACAACTTGACCGTACCACTTTAATTAAGTGTAGAGGGGAAAAAAAACCCACACCATGGAAAATATCAAATCATTATTAAAATATCCGGAGAAGGCAAGCCTTACTGACCCATGCAAATGGAGAGAGATCACGCTGATGGTTATCACTGCACAGATCTTCCCAACATGATACCAAGCAGCAGCAGAGGCTGCATTCTTCTGCTGCTTTTTGGTGTTATTTCTAGTAATGAAACTAATAAAAAATGGTGTAGCCAGCAATATCTATATTTCACCAACAAGGCCTATATTTCACTAGGAAATTTCTGCTACCCAGCACTATCCTAGAAATGTTAGAAAGATCAACACAGCAAAAATAACAAACAAGGTAGAGTTTAAAATTAATTAAAACAAGAAAACCAAAGATGAAGCCCTTGATGTCCAGCTGCCATGCTAGAGGGGGAGGCAAATATCACAGAGAGGTATAAGCCAGCAGTGAAGGAAATTACATTAAGTGCTTGACAAATTTCTACCACATGCAGTAAACCTAATGACAAGCAGAAATCAAAGCAAATGCAGTACTAGAATAAAAGTGAGAATTTTCTTTCCAAATACATCTTGGAGATTCAATTGCAGGGGCTGGAATTCTGCCAGAGTGTTGGGCAGGAAACCAGGTGTCTCATAAAACCACTTCCTTCAAAAATCCTGGACAGCAGCCAATAAGCCTCTGTTATCAGTGAGGAGAGAGAAAGCTTGCTCATACACACCAGAGTCTAAAAAAATGTGTTAGGGATATTTAGATTCTACATGTGTGATAAGTACCCAGGTACTCCTGTGCATATAAATCTAGTCAGCAGAGACAGTCCTGGATAAGTAAACAAAAGGACATAGAAAGAGTTCATATTCTCTGGTTTTGTGTCTTTGTGCTTTAAGATACTGCACAAATCAAGAAGCTGTCAACCTTGTTGTTGGTTTAAGAACTTAGCCACCAGGCCTTGGACTTCAAAGCTTGCTTTTCCTGATCCATCAATATTTATTTTCTTAACTTTTGTTAATGACAGCCTATTGGTAAAGACCCTGGGAATAGAAGGCATATTTGAAGTATTGCAGGAAAACACCAAGGAGCAGTGTGTATTTAAAAAGAAGTACTAGCACATCTTCTTCTTAGATCCTGTCTTTAACTGCTGGAATCATATTTCACTATAAAATCTCAGTGGCCCAGGTAACATTACTTCAAATATTCTTTTCTTTTTTCAACAGGATGTTGCAATCGCTACATCCAAAAAGGTCTGTATAGATTTGGCAAAGTTAACATGGCACAGAGCAGTATGGGTGCCCACTTAGCATTTCTGGGTTAAGAATTTTATATTGGGCACAACTTGGAACATGCTGGACAAAAGCTAGGCTCACTCATTACCCATTTGGTGAAGAAATGAAGTAGAGGTGAGGTAAAAGAAATTTAAATGGGAATTTGTGGAGAGCACAGTTTAAAAGCTCTTCATTGCCCATAGGACTGAGTTTGTTCTAAAGGACTAAAGGTGACATAGAGCTTTTAAGTGCAAAGAGAATTTGCACTAATGACAAAACAAAATAAATTCACCTGTAGATGGATACAACAGTTCCCGGGTCTGTGGCTTTCTAAAGGAAAGGACAAAGTCAGCTCATCCAGAACAGCTCAAGAACTCATGCTAATTCATAAAACAAAAGGTAATTTTCAGATGTTCCTTTTAATAAGGTAATGCTCGAAGTGCCATAAAGTACCTGAAATGCCTCTGTGTCCTGGAGCTCCCTGGCTCACTAGGCAATGGTATATTTTCATTCGAGTTAGCTAAAAAGAGGTTATGACCAGAGGCTACATTAAGGTTGGATTAATTTCCACCTCTTTTCTTTCATCTCTGAAACTCCAGATTACAGAGATATCTCAAAACAGTTTCCTATAGCTTTTTGGTCTTAATTTTTTGTAATCTCGTTTAACTATATGTGTTTTCTAACTTCCTAGAAATTTCAGTCTGACAAGCAACTTGGATCCACAAGCTGTTTAAAAATCTTACAGTCTGCTTGGAAGAGAAGTTTCCAAGCATCTTATGGGCAGGTTTAAGTAGACTGTGCTGGAGCTGTGCAAAATCACCCACCACAGCACAGACATGCTGCATGTTACTTGGCTGTATTCTTTTCATAAATAATGAACAAAAAAACCCTCGGACAACAGTTCCACTAGTCACTTGCACACTGACTCCTGACTTACCAAGCCACATCACATCTCTGCTCTGCAGTCTCTGCATTCTGGTGCAGTGTTCAACAAAGCCATCAGCCTTCAAGGTCAATTAGCTCCTAAGAAAATGGCTTAATAAAATTAACACTGCAGACTCCAGCTTTCTCAGAGCTCTCAAAAAAGGTGTTGTAAGGATAAAAAGAAATTGAGATAAGCAATTGCATGCATCACTCTCACTAGCTGATACAAAAAGAAAGTCTTTTTGCACTTTGCTGCCATGAGCTCACTCTCATTGCTCTGCTCTGGCACATGACACTCCCAGGAATACTCCCTCATCCAGCAGGACAAGGACAGCTATTTAACACTCACTGAGCAAATTGGATGAAACAAAAAGGTGAACCTTTTTCATGCTAGGCACACTTTTTCAAAGTATTCACATCCATAAGGATGTTGGAAGGAGCTCCACAACCTGCATGATAAACTCATGGTAGAACAAGCAGAGACTCCTCTCAGGCATTCCTGGGTGCCCACCAGTACTTTTGGTGCAGGAAGAGCTCAGGAGATTGCTCCAGGTAAAAAAATATCCAGCAAATGATGTAATCCTCTCTGTAATTCCTGCTATTTCAGCATTGTAGTGATTTAGACCCAAAGTGTTGGTGGGTCACATACTTAGAGGAGTCTAGACTCAGAGTGATGTTTCAGAACAAACATCTGTGTGTGTAGTCCACTTCTTGGGCATCTTTCAATACTCAATAAATTTTTCAATACTCAAATGCAGACAACATACTTGTCCTGCAATTACACGGCCATATTAATACACCAGTGTGTACCTGGCCCTCATCTCAATTACAGGGAGAATCTGAGTTTCTAGCATCACAAATTCATAAATCTCTGGAATAATGTCATGGGTCAGCATTGTTCAGTTAAACCAATGAGGTTGCTGCGTTTTTTGTAATGACACATTCTTAAAACAGAAAAAAAAGTGGAGGGGGATTAATTTCACTTCCAGCTTCAGAAAGAGGCAGCGGGGTCTGGACCTCGCAGGGTCTGGGTTGGCCCTGCTCGGCCCAGGGTTGCCAGGCCTGGGCTGATCTGATCTCCCTGGCCTGGCTGAGATTTTCCTGTTCCCAGAGGGGTGGTGAGAGAGCTGCCGAGAGTCTCACCAGGGAGCCCACCGGGCCCCTGAAGCCAAAAAAGGCTCCAAGACCAGGAGCAGCTCTGAAACAAAGGAGCAGCCACGTGGCCAAGGATCGCAGCAGCCAGAATGGTGCCAGCAGCCACAACCTTTCCTGTATGGCTCACAACCAACTCTGTCTACTCAGCTACTTTAAACCAGCTTTACTGCAGGTAAAAAAAAAGACAAAAACATGGAATGCAGTTGTTGTTTTTCCCTCAGTCTTGGCGCTTCAGCAGGACAAGGTCAAGATAATGCTAGCAGAAACCACGTGGCAGCAGAAAAATACAACGAGTTGCATTAGCAGTACAGAATTTGGATTAGGTTAACCTGTTTCAATCGATGATAAAACTTAACCTTTGAAGACAGTAAGAAAGAAGTTTGATTTTAGATGGAGGGATTGAAAAGAATGTTTTGAATTTAAATTTAAATTCTTTTGTAAAGCTATGGTAAAGATATATATATTTGATATATCAGACTTTATTTTCTCTGTAAAGTACAGAAATGTACTTTACAGGGGGAAGTGGCAATTTTATGTGCAACTGTGAATTGGAATATTTGTAGTTGAAACAAACGGATATTATTGTGACTTAAAAAAGAAACTTTGAGAGAAATGAGAAGAATGAAGAAGATGGTAAAGAGACCTTTTGTTTCTAGAGAAAAACAAAAAACTTGTTGCATACTAAAGTAACTCATTCTTTAAAAATAATGCCCCAATAGCAGAAAAGCAGTTATTTAAAAGCTGCTTAACAAGAGAAATGTTTTGTCATTGCAAAAATAATTTTACTTTCTGGGCGGTTATTTTTGTTTGTGACACAGCTACAAGAAAACCTGTTTTCTTGTGGGAAAAGGTCTCCATAGCACAACAAGAGAAACTCTTCTCCTCAAATAAATTAAAAATGAGACTATTTTTAAAAGTAGTAAACTGGCTAAAAGTCGTAAGCTTTATCTTTGCATTGTCACCGAAAAAAAAGGAAAAGTTATCTGGAATTTTGTTCTGATTATCTCATTATTTTTATTTTCCTCATTTAGCCCTGTTAATAAAGTTTTCTTTGTATGTTTTCAAGTTTGAATCTGCATTGCTTTCTTTCCTTTTAATCCTATCTCACAACAAAAATAAACCCTCTACATTAATTGGTGCATTGGCTGGGAAAGACCAAATTAATCCCACAATAAATAATCTTTTGTGTTTTCTTTTTATCAAAACTTTCATAATGAAATAAAGTTTTGCACAAACTCATTGACTTCAGTTAAGAAGGCAGAATATTTCTTTCAATCAGAACATAATATAAAATTTGGCTGAAAAATAGCAGGACAAAATGGGTCATCACAGTACTTAATCCCTTCTTTAGAAATAGACAGATGCAGTAGTACACATGCCTTTACACTGGCACAGATACTGCTTTAGAAATTCCCAACTCACTTGTTTTTATACTTTGAAATCTAATTGAATGAATAATTGTCTCTGCAAAAGTTTTATGAAAGGACCAAATAGTGAGTTGTGGTCCAGGTCTTCAGTTCAGCAGTGGCAGTGGATGACTAGGTTAATGTCATCATGGTTTATTTCTTTAAAATTTATTGTTCCCTGCACCAGCAACATCTCCTTCTTAATACTGAAAAGTGAAACATTTTAATCTTCATCTTTCTTAAAATTGTAGAGGATAGAATGGTTTTTTCCGGCAGGTAATATTATGACCTTAGGCAAGTGAATTATATCACCAGCTTGAAGGTAATATTTTTCTCATGAACCATGCCACAGCATTAAAAAATTGATTCTTCTCAAAGACAAGTAAATAAGAACCTAGAAGTACACGTAGATGTAGAGGTGTAGTCAAGCAGTTTTATCTCTATTTACTTGAGCCATTGAGACCCTACAAAAAGTATCATCTAAACACAGCTAAGAAAAATTTACAATTAATTAAAAGATCTCTGTTTCATATGTCATATGGCTTTTCTCAATCTTCATTTGCAATGCATCCTATTAATAGATACAGAAGGCCTACGGATAGCAGTTAAAATATTTTAACAACGCTTCCTAGTTGCTCTTATTTTGCATACCTAGGTGAAAAAACAGCAACACTCAGGAAATAAATTGGTTAAAAAAATATTAACCAAGAAAACATTTGCAATCATTGACCATTGAGTCTGCAGTATCTCGTCAGGAGCTCCTATTCAATTACCACACAGCAATATCCTATTCTCAAAACCTTTATGGGCAAGCATTGTTAACATCAAGAACTATCACACTTACTGGGAACTATAGAGATAATTTTTCACTAGCTAGTGCAAACAATAACAGCTGAAATAATTTTTTTAGCTGTTTTATGTATGGAAGGAGAATTAAATAC
The DNA here is from genome assembly GCA_013397245.1 of Thryothorus ludovicianus. Taxonomy (NCBI): domain Eukaryota; kingdom Metazoa; phylum Chordata; class Aves; order Passeriformes; family Certhiidae; genus Thryothorus; species Thryothorus ludovicianus. The sequence continues at coordinate 470,869 of VZTB01003147.1, read as the reverse complement.
ATTTGTTATGTGAAATTTACAGAAGCATCACAGAAGAAAAGCAGTATGTTGCAAGTGAAGGAAATGGGATATAGCTGAAAAGACCAAAAAAACACTGTCACATAGCAGAAGTGGCTTTCCTCCTGAAGTGGTGCTGAGAAAGTATCCTGTTCTTCGACAGAAGAGAAGGGGGTCTCATATGGAGCTATGCAGCACTGTGTAGCAGATTCTTTTTGACAGATCCACACCAGTCCCTCCTTGGCCTACTCAGGGTGCCTATCCTCAATGCCCAGTATGTCCACTCAGGCACAAAGCAAAACACTCAACTACAAATTTTGAGGTTTTCAACCTGAGTGAAAAAAGGCCATTAAAATTACCAAATGGCTTATCTATTTATGCATATTATCAGTTCTGCCCCTCAACTCTCACAACCCTGACATCTCTTTGACAGAATAAAATATCTGATTTCTCCTAGGGTCCACAGCCAAGAAAGGTATAAAACACCATACTTAAACTGGGGAGGTCTTATATCAGATATTGGGAGAAATTTCTCCATAGAAAGGATTGTCAGCTATTGGAATAGGCTGCTGTGAGAAGTGGTGGAGTCACCATCCCTGAAAGTGTCCAAAAAACATGTGGATATGGAATGTGAGGATGCAGTTTAATGGTGAACATGGTTTTGATGCTAGGTGGATGGTTGGAGTAGATGATCTTAAAGATCTTTTCCAACCTTAATGATTCTAGGATTCAGTGACTCTCCAAGATCAGTGACATTTGGTGTAGGAGTCAGCATGAGTTGAAAACCTAGTGATCCTATGGGTTTCAACAGATAAGATTTACTTCTTCTGGTGGGTCTACAATATGAGAGCCTTTAAAAATAACAGCAACTTGTCAATCTGAAAAGAGAGTTTTGGTTTCATTCCAGCAGCAGGCTGGATTGAGTTCCAGCATCTGGATTTTTAGGAGTTGTTTGGTGCCAAAAGAACAAATATGAACGACACTGCAAATGTTTGTTGGCTCTTGCAGCCTGAAGCCTATGATACAGCAGTGATTTATTTTTCATTTTTAGTTTAGCTGCAGCTGATTCATACAACCATGTTCTTTCCCTCAGCTTGTTGCAGAGAAACAAAAAATCCAGAGAAGTCAATGAATCCATACACATTCACTCCTGAAAAGGTAAATTAATCTTCTCCAATCTTCTTTATGTGTTCCATGGGGTGTACACAACTGAACGACATCCATTACCATAATCTTTATAGAAGAGACTGAAAACCTAGCTGATAATATGACAATCTGCCACTAGTGAAGGAAGGTGTGCAACCCTTTGAATACCAAGGACTAGTTCACACAGCTGCCACTAGTGTATCTCAATCTCAGTGACAACTGGGCTGCCAAAATTGAGACACTCACAACAGGGACACAAGTTTCTGCACATTGCATGTTCTTTTCCTTCTTTTGGTCCTTGCTGAATGTCATGAATTTCGTATAGCAGAACTTGATGTGAGGGAAAATTGAGGTGCCCCATGAGCTCTCAGGGTACCCCTGAAGCCATGGAGATAAGCATCTTTCTGCAGCGACTTTCCAGAGCTCTGTCAGCACCTATAGAGAACAAAGCTGCTTTTCCATCTGGTCACTTCAACAGAAAAAAAAATCCAAAGCACTGTGTTTCTACTATATTTCACAGTCTTATCAGACAGCTCCTATATAAACCAGTAGGAGTTTGACAATCATGCAGTAGTCACTGATGTACAGGAAAGATTTGCTATATGGAAAAGATCTAAACATGACTCCTTAAATGGTATTGAAACAGTATGTGTAACCTTTTCCCATTAATTCAGGTAATAACGAGTGAAAGGCCTTGGTAAATGAGTTAATAAATGTCAAGGAAATTTTGCAACAGCAGAAACCACAAGTCTCATTTTACTTTGCATATATTTTACAAGTTGATTAGAATTACACTTAAATGACAATTGAAATGAGGACCAGAGCCACCAATTTCACAATCTGGTACATAGAGTTTGCAGAAAAGCTTATTTTAATAATAAACTTCTCAGACGCAGGAGGTGATAAAAATAATTTCTGTTATGTGTCTCTGCATCTTAGAAGGGAAATTTCAGTCCCCCTGTGTCTACAGACTCTTCCTCATTTGTTGTACTTAAATCTCTTAATTGAATCCCTTAGACACAGCACTGAACTTTTTTGCAACGCTCTTTACAACAGGTTATTTATGATTGTTAACATTCAAGGGTTTTTTTAATTACTTATTCTAACATCACATTTAATTTTCATTAAGGGAACTATTCCCTTTGAAATAAATAGCACAATTCCAAAATGAGTAGCATTATTCCAAAATTTGTGTTCTGATGCCATTTTTTATTTTGAAATGTTAAATGGAAATATTTTGTACACCCGAAATATAAAAGCACTATCCTCATTATCTAAGTTTAACTTAATTTAGCTGTGAAACTGCTGAAAAGAAAATATCATCTCTATTTATGCTGGGTCCTTTTCAGCAATGTCTACTGGAAATAAAGGAAATTACCTCTTCCCTCTCTCCTTCCATTCAGTATGATGTAGTATCATTAATTCAACCTACACAAAGATTTTTAGTCATCTTCTAAGATACAGCTTTAGTAACTGCTGAGGCAATTCCTATATTTCTAAAACATCTATCTTGCTGTGGTCAGCTTTTCATTTCTGCAGACCATCAGTAGCATGGACAAGGGTTTTGGGTCAAGGACTCAGTCCTCACCTCATCACACATGAGCCTCTGCACTGAGGTGCAGATGTGCCCTGCACACCTGGATGGGTGGAGAGTCCAGGTGCTGAAGGGATGTTTTACCCACTCTCACAAGCAGTGTAGGCTCACTTGCAGACTGTGAATTGCAGCCTGAATTTTCAGAGCACATGAGACATCACCATCAGTGCAGGCCTGTATTGGTTAAGTAGCTCCTCTCATCTCTTCACTAGTTTTCCTCCAATTAGGTAGTTTTCTTTTTTGTTTGTGCAGTTTCTTTTTTGCTTTACAGTGTGTTTGGGAAGGAGAATGTACAGACTGGGAGTATTGCTTCAGCTGCCCTAGTTTATTGTTTCATTCAAGCTGACTAGGTTTGGATTATCTATTAGTCAGAAAGACTAAACTCCGAGGCTTTGACTCAGACCTGCCTTCAAATGTCAAGGTCACAAAGCATCAAGTGAAAATATCATGGTCATAACACAGGGTACCTCTTGGGGAGGTACACAGGAAGAAAGTCTTGGGTTAAATGGTTCTTCAGCAGGCATCCAACACATTTTTAACTCCTTCCCATCTAATAAGATAATAAAATATTTTAACTTCTGGCATTGTGTTAGTAGCTACCTTCAAACAATACTTTGGAAACAGAGTGGGATGGGGAACCTAAGAGAAGCTGTAAGTTCCAACTCATATTTTATTAAGGTAAGAGAAATATTGTTCCTATTGAAGTGCTGGACTATTTAAACTACCATCAGGTACCGGAGATTATATTTTTCCTATCTAGGTCACAGCACGATCTGTCAGTCACTTGTAAAGCCTAAATGTGTTGCAAATGATGACCTGCTTGTACTGCTCAACAGGCATAAATAATTCTCCTAAGTCATTTCATAACAGACCACGTACTGCCTTAACTGAAATCACTCCTCTGAGAAACTGATCTTTTCTGTTTGCTCACATTTTCCCCAGTGACCTAGTTTTGGAGCAGAACAGCACTTTTCCAAACTATGCTGAGTTTTCTGAACTAGCAGGGAGTCCTTCTGAAGACATCCACACAATCTGCAAGACAACCTGTGAGATGTGCTGTGCCAGAGGATGAGGCAGTATTCCACCCAACAAGCCTGGTTTTGGTGCAGCCCCCCCAGCAGTTTCGCCAACTGTGGCAGCCACCCCAAAAACTCACTCTGGGAAAGGCAATCCTGCTTTTCGAGCATGCGGAGCCCACCAGTCCCACCCCAGAAAACAGAAGCACAAAAGATCTAAGAGAAAGTGGTCCCAGACTCTGTAGTTATGACTGTTGCACCAAGATTGGCTTTCAGAATCAAGTGCTGGAGATGATGTAATACCAGCTAAGGGAGAGTCATATCTGTATTTTAAATAACCAGTGTACACATAATGACCAAGAAACCCTTGCAAGAGCAGGAAAATCTCCTGACTGTGCAGCAGACCTTCATTTCATGAGAGATGGCTGCCTTCCACTGGTTTGAGAGATGCTTTACAAGTTATGCATGGTGTGGGTGTGGCCTTATGTTCCTGCAGTAGCTTTTTTTCTGTCTCTACTCAACACTGGTTCTATATGCAATGGAAATTTAAATTGAAAACAAAATGTTCATCTTGAAAACTTTTCATGGCTACCAGAAAACAGCATTTCTCTCCTAGCTTTATGTGAAATTCACTGATCTCTCTACCTTTTTTTCACAGAAGGTGTCTACTAATTTTATACATATTTCCAAAGTAGTAACCCTATCCATTACCCATATGCCAAGCATCAGACTGCAGCAGCTGGCTAGAAAACAGTTTAATCTTTTTTAGACAGCTTAAAATCCATGGCTTATAATTATATAAAGGTAGAGCCAGGCTAGACATCATCAAAATGTTAACTTCAAGGCAAATGGGATGTCAGATGCCATCAAGAACTCCTCAAGTTTCCAGGACTTACTCCAAGGAAATCTCTAGTTTGTTTGATGTCATTCCATACCAGACCATATTGGCACTAGCACATGGAATGTGGGGCCCCTCCAAAGCGCTTCCTGGAAAAGGCTGTGCTGCTTCTCAAGCTGATAAGAATATTGCACGACATATGCAGTGATTAATGGATTGATCACAAAAATTCAATGTGGTCTGGCAGGAGAGAGCCAGAGACCACACAAAGACAGAAGGAGGACTGCTGCTGCTGCTGGAGGCCCAGATTGAAGGGCTGAATTGCCATCAAAACACTTGTTCCTTGGGCTGCTAAAGTAATTACTTCATTTCAAAAGCAGTGTCCACAGTGAAACTCACATTTATGATGTATATTTTCTCTGTTTGTTACAGGCCACACTCAGCCTAATATAGAAACAGAATCTATTCAAGCTTCTCCTTTCGGTGGCACCTATCAGCAGCACCTTCAAAAGGGTGTGCAAGAATTCCCATAGCCTGTACTCTGATAGCACATTCCTTATAGCAAAAATTTTCAGCATCAAGCACCTTACAGAATTTATTTTTCAATGACGAGTCATATCTGTGCATGTGTTTTCCCATTCTTCTCACTCAACCTTTCTCTCAGACTATTCAAAACTAAACAGATAAAATATATTTTTTCCCTGATCTTGGAATCTACAGATTCTCTCTTTTTCTCCTTTCTCCTTGCAGAAATCTAAAATTTTGCATAGCTTGTGTCTCCTGTTCCCTGTTACAATATTTCACACTCTACCCATATTTCATGTTATTGTTAAAGGCAACTAAATTTTCTAGTAGCACAACTGCATGCCAATAGCTCTAAAATTTTGAGATCCCAATAAGTGCCCAGGAATGGAGTCAGAAAATAAAAATCTTGAAAAGTTCATGATTGGATAGTGTGGAAAATACACCAAACTAGAGCAATTAAAATTAAAAGTTAAATTATTTTTTTATTCACAGACATGTTTTATTTTTGACATTTGAACTTTTAATTGTCTTAAGAAATTTTCAAAATAGGTAATCTATAAAGTGTAAAAACCATGTGCTTTAAAATGTTTTAACCAAAAATCCCCCCCAAAAATAACCAACGAGAACAAAAACAAACCTATCAAAACAACAACTCCAAAAACCCATTTTAAACACATGGATCTTAACAAATCCATCCTTGAAAGCCATTTCATTTTCCTAAAAAGGCCCTCTCTAGTGAAAAAAAAAAGGTCAGGATTTCTTTTTTTCATGTTTACTGAACTTGGCTCTCCCTCCTTCATCTTGGCAAGATGCTGATGGCTTCAGAAATACTTAGCCTTTCCTGTTTACAAGGTTACATCTATCATTTTATCTATCCTTTTAGGGCTTTCCAAGCCACTATGGCTTAACCTTGACCAGGCAGATTATGCCTATGCTGTTGAAACTCATGTCCTCCATCCCTGCCATGTCCTTATCCCTTGCCTTCAGTTTCTGTGGCTGAGATTTGGGTTGGAAGCTCTTTGCTGTTTGGTGTTAACCCAACCTGAGTGAAGGAACTGCACCAGCTTGCTGTGGCCACCACCTCCTCACCCACCCACCAATGTTAATGAGGACATAGCCTACCCCTTTCACAGCATTTAGCAAATGTGTGTCTGGTGTTGTGTATAAATGCTTCCACTCAGAGATATAAAATTGTAAAATATTTTTCCTACAGGTAATAACAAATATAACTGACTTTTAATGATTCCTTAAACTTTATTGTTATATTCCACTGGATAACTTCCAAACTTATTGTGGAATTATGATTTCCTTCCCATCTCAAGACTTCACACTTTCTTTTTTCCCCCTTTAAATATCTCTTTCAGGAAACAGGTTTCTATAGCTCCTTTCGGCCTGCACCCAGCCTATTCATTTCACAGATTTAAGTTCTCCAAGTCCTCAATTACCTCCCTGGACTTCCCTAAACTCCTACAAGAACTATGATGCAAACTAACATTGATCAAAAAAGAGGACATTAACTAAGAGGAGTGCTAGCTATATGCTATATACTCTTTCAGAGTCCCAGAGCTCTCAGGGGAAGTTAAGATTTGAGTGGACCGAGTGCTGATGATTCATGAGACACTTTGGATATGACAGCCCTGACAGGCTGCTGGGAAGGGTATGTATGAGCTTGGTTATCTTTAGGGAAGATGACTTGGAGCTGCAGGAAGGCCTGGCCTGGGGCTGGTGCTCAGCTCTGCCATCCTTCTGCAGAAGATATTGCACAGCATGACTCAGTCCAGCCCTCTTTTCCTAACAATGTGTGCCGCTGTTACATCTCCCTCCTCATGTGATCCTGATGCAATTCCAATTACATCACGCACATCATTTACCAGCTCAGCAAAATGACTGAAGATAACAGTAAATAGAACTGAAATGAAAAAATCAGATTTCCATGTTTAGTCACCCATAAAGAATTTTTGAGACTAACTTACTAGGACAATTTCCTTGTGCAAGCCAGGCTATATGATTGCTTTGCAATCGTAAGTACACCCAACTATTAACCTCCATCCCTATCTACATATTTTTTGGACTGTGTTCTTTGTTTTTCAGTTTAACTTTATCTGAGGGGAGGTTAGGGGGATGAGTGGTTTAGGATTAAGTCCTTATGCTGCAGCAGAACTGATTCCATATTCAGAACTAAACTCTAGTGATCTGCTATGGTTTTCCCTAGATCACAAAGGCAAAGTACTTAATCAAAAGCCCTTGCAGCATAGATAAAATCTTCTCAAGAATGTGCATATTCTTATCTGCAGGTTTTTTTTCATGTTTGGTTGTAAGCCACAGGACAATAACATAAATAAACCTTTTTATGTTATTGAACTGGGCTTGAACACAAGTAAAATCAGGAAGGATGAACTTGCTACATGTTTTAAATCTACCTCAAAAACACAAAATCTAGGTGTCCTAGATTAAATATTGACCTCATTTTACTCACAACAGCAAGGCCATGTATTTTTAAGCAATTAATTGCACCGATAAAATTCATAGGCTTTGATGAGAGATGCTGTTCAATGTATGACAGCTTAGTCCAAACTCTTCCTATCTGCTGCATTTTATGCTGCTATTGCCCCTAAGATAAATTATCCTTCTTATCTAATATACGTATCTCATTACTTCACCTGAGGTAAAGACAAACTTTTCTTATGCACTACACCACACCTACTACACCATCCCTTTGACTGCAAGGGATGCAATAGCTTGTTAATAAAACTGTAGCCATCTCCAGGATTTTAGACATGCTTATGAAATTGTTAGGAAATGCATCTTTAGGACAGCTTTACTCGACAATAATCTTCATGGAGCGAATTATTTCCACTAGAAATAACAGCTCCCTTGCAAATTTTCTAATTAAATCTGCAGCTGCTTGGAACAGTATTACGGAGCAAAGACTTCCTCTAAGCAAGCCTTTGGGTGCCTTCCTGTGACCTTACCCTAATTGTCAACTGAACCAAGGACAAGGTAACACATTTTGCAATTCAGAAGGAATCCTCATAGCTGCTCACAAGGAAGAAGAAGCCCTATTGAGGGTAAGAGTCAGGGAGAAAACTCCTAAAGTTCATTGCTGATTAATAGAACGTTTTCTGTACTTTTCCTAAGAAAAAAGACAGATGTAAGAAGAAACTTCTCAGACTTGGAATGGACAGGAACTTGATAGTTTTGCACACAGAAGCAATCTGAGGTTTAAATTCAGCATAAATAAACATGCTGATCACACTGATCTCTCAGCTCCTCAGCAAGAGCCAGAGGTGAGGGGAGCAGTTTCAGGTAGAGAAACACAGGCTGTACCTCAACATTTTGTTCTCTAATTAGGAAAAAAACAAATCTGCACATCTGTCTTAGCCTAGTGCAAACTTTCATGAGTAGCACAACCAAATCCATACAGATCAGATAGGATGACCAAGCAGTCTAGTTTCAGAAGTGATGCTCTGAAAGCCTATGAAAGATTGACCTCTGATTTTGCCAAACATTTTTAATCACTAGGCCTGCAAATCCTATAGTGTTTTGGTGGCTTGGGGACACAGCACATCAATTTTTCATGTTAGCCCACATTTCATACTTTTTCTGTATGTGCTTTCTCTTGAAACTTAGTGATAACAAGGCAATATAAGTATTCATAGCTGTGTCTAGAAGTATATCAAAATTTCTGGGATCATTCTGGTTCATCAAGACAAGAGTAGCCGATAACTTACTAGTCAGCAAATCTGCTGTTCAGAGCTCTGAGCACACAGCCAGTTATATATATTATCTCATGTATGTCTTTCTGTAAGAATACATAAATCAATAAACTGTTTTGTTATACCCTGCAGTCAGTAGGGAAACTCCAGCAAATCAATGAAAATTGCAGAGTACAGATTGTCCATATAGTACCCAAATACAGATAGAAGGATAATTAAAGAGGTAAGTAAAAAAAAGTCTGTTTTACTTTTCTTAGGAGTCATATGGTTGCAAAATTCTTAACACAGAGAAGTCATGTAAAAAAAACTTTCTAGTACAGGGGCCATCAATAATGAAGAAACTGTGTGTATTCATCTGTCAATCCACAGCTTGAGTATGCAACTTAGTTTCATTTGTTTCAAAGGTACTAATTCTATGCTAAGGGATCCTGCAGACTATCTCCTCCCTTCTTCCAGGGATAAAGAGATTTGTGACATTCTTAAATACCCCATGCAATTCCTCTCTCATACTGGTAGTCAGACTTTGCTAGCAGTTGTTCCTATCAATTGTCTACTACAATTTTAACTCATTTTCTAGCACAAGCAGGCCTAAAGAAAAAATACTCTCGTTTATGGAACTACATACACTCTGTGCTGAAGACCATTGTCTAGTCTCCCTTCAGTCTTTTTTCCCTTTACAATTCCAATTTCCATTTCCAATTCCATAAATCTGTCCTCACATGTGTTATTTCTAATTTCTTTACTTTGGATTTTATTTAGATGGTTATCTATTTCTGGAAGTCCAGTGTCCAAATCAGGACAACTGTGGGCTGAAAACAGTGCTTCTTAAAACAAACAGATGTAGTCAGATATCTCCAAGTGATGTTTACCTTTTATACAACAGGGTGACATTGTTGACTCATCTTCAGTGTGTGATCTGCTGTAAAAGATAGGACTTTTCCAAAGAATTTTTTGTAACTGGTTTTGCTCATGTAATATAAATACTAGATTTATTTCACATGACTCCTTCCACAGGTTTACTTCTGCAGTGCTCTTAATGAACTGCATCTTATTTTTCGAAACTATATCCAGTTTACCATAATCATATTAATCTCTAACCGCATCCCTAGGTGGAACTTTGTCTTTTCTCAATGGAGTATCATTTGAACCTGTCCAAGATGCTCTCTACTCGACTTTACTAGTGATTCAGAAAAACAGTGAAGAGAATGCAAAGCAGGGTGGGCTGCAACAAAATCACAACCCTTCTGGCTCGACACTACACAGCAAATCACTACATTTAGAACTTGGCTTCTAAGCGGAGCACTCCTTTTGGAGCCATTTTGCTAGGTTATATCCCTTCTACTTGCCTATCACTTGCTTTTCAAGCAGAATCGAACCCCCAGCACAGTCCTACAAAGAGATCAAGAAAACTGCCTGCTGTGCACAGAGCCTGACATGCTGCTAGGGCAGAAAATTAGACAGATTTGAAATCGTTTGTCCTGAGAACATTTGTCTGTTGTTCATTCCCGTATTTATCTTCTTGGTATTTCAGTCCGAGTATTTGTTCCAGCACTTTTCTAGGAATTGAAATTGTAGTAAGAGCTGATAACGTCAGCCTCCTCTTCATTTGTGTTTTTTCTAAAGCTAGGACTATCACTACCTGTTACAGTCCCCTGCTTTCTGCAACAAGGACAGACATTCATGAAGGTGTGGCTTGGGGCTGGACACAGCCGGTCCTCCAGGTTCAGGTCAGGTCCAGACAAACTGGAAATCTCTGCCTTAGTTAAATATTTTCTGTTTTAGTCTGTCCTCAACTCTTACTTCTCTACTGCTGAGTCAACTGGCCTTTCTGGTAAAGAGTAAGTCATAATAGGACAATTAGCCATTTTAGCCTTGTCAGCACCATCTTGCTTTTTCTTTCCATGCAGTGATGGATTACAACTTGGCTCACCCTGCCTCTTACTAACACTGCCCGTATTGGAGACTACTCAGTACTCTCACCTCAGGCCATGCTTGTCCATCTTCAATTCATCCCTAGCTCTTTATGCCTTTCCCTCAAACCTATTCTATTCATACCTATTCTTAGTAGCCTGAACATTTACATCTCTTCTATCTCCAATTTCATAGTAAAGATTTTGATTTATTTACTTGCTACAATTTCCAGCCTCTCAAACTGCCACAGGTTGAATCAGCATTATATTTGTCTTATGGGATTACTAACTCGCACTAGCATTTTTATTTTTGCCTTTAAACGAATTTTCTATGTGAACATTCCTGTATATTTTCCAAGTACACTATTGTATGGCTTTCCAAAAGCCTGATGGCTTTGCATTATTGTCCTACCTCCCCCATAAGTCAGCCTTTTGCCAAAAATTCTCAGCCTAAATATTAGCATGTTGTTGTTCCTTGATGGTTTCTCCCTCTCACCTGAAATTCCGTGTGAAAAAGACCTGTCTCTTTGGGTACTTTTCCCATCTTTCACATCAAGTAGTCCTCAGACATAAAATATAGTTAACCTCTATCCTTTGTCAATTGGTTCTTCTCCCTCCCACATCAGCACCTCCTTACCCTATAACCCACACCACACAAAAGACATGACAGCATTTCAGCAAGCAAAAATCTTACCATTAACTTCAAAACCATATTAGCCCAAGAGAGCCAAACTAGCCCTGTGGCATTTTTGTTTATCATACATACCTACTGATCCAAATTGGGCTGGTGAGCCAGAGTGTAAAATGGAAGCTGTCTGACAACTATCAAAAGTCTGCATCTCAGGAAAGTGCTAAAAGCTTTGTACGCATATTTCATCCCCTTCTGATGTGGCTAGGACTTCAAAGCTGTGCCTTCTGACTGACTGTGTCTCTAAAGCATAAGCCAATTGAAAGCAGGCCTGATGCTCCAAAGTGAGTGCTCATTTGCAAACCTCAGTCCAGCTGAAGTGGATTGAGCTTTTTTAGGAGATTGGCAGATAAACAGACATCAAACACAGCCTGAGAACAGCTCTGGTGCACTTCTGAGAAGAAGCAAATTGATATCTTCCACATCTCAGCAAATGGGGAATTAAAAGTTTCAAGATTAGAAATTGCAAATACATCTGCTGTAGTAAAATTTCAAGGAATATGTACATACAGCCATTTTTCTTCAGTGTAGAAAGGAGTGGAGTTTTTGCTAGCAAGGGGGATACTTAAAATGTTTTTCTGTTTATGTATATTCATACTAACAACAACAAAAAAATACAGCCTGCCATTTCTATTTTTCACTAGTACTTGCCTGCACATGTACTAAAATTACTGCCTAAACAAAATATCACAGTGTACCCCACAAGAAAAATCAGTGTAGTTGTCAGAAGCAGTGAACTGTATGACCTTATTATAAATGCAAAAAAATAGAAATTGGTTTCTCGTCACCTCCTTCAGATTTGCAAGAGGTCATACTCACTACTTGCTCACACCACAAATTGGGTTTTATTAGATAGCTACTTTCATGTCCTTGTGTTAGTTATATTTAATTTACATGCACCTGTTTCCAGAATGATATTACAAAAAGCCTTGATTTGTGGTCATTCCTCCTTGTACTATAGAAAAACAAGCAGACTGAGCAAAATACCAAGGTCCTGCAAGATGCTAGTTTGTTAAATAGCTGACCCTTTTATCTGGATATCAAAGCAATGTTTTGCCAGTGTCTCCTCAGAAAGGTAGAAAATTACATCTCTGTAAGTGCCAAGTACAGAACCTTTCTATTCCTGGGAAGCAGGTGGTCCAGCATCCCTGTAAACTGAGTGGAAAATACCTGTCCATACTTCAGAAACTCCGCTGATGAATTGAAGCATTTAGCAGCTTTGACAGCTGCCTCAGGAAAGGATTGAAGGGGTGGCTTCTCTCTGGAAGGCACCAGCCAGGCTGGCCGTGCCGGACGGGTAACACGTGGCAGGCTTGTCCTCAGCACTACCATCTGGCATCATGCAGCAGCAGGGGAATTTAAGCAATTAATGAATGAATACTTCCTTTAAAGGTTCCTGTAGTGCTTTTTTCTTCTCTAGCCAAAGTAAGTTTATTAACTCCAGCAACCTGGCCAGGTGCCAGTTTGGAAACTATGCTGTCATCTGACTTGTGTTTTCTCTGCAGAGTCAACTGCGTTCAGAAAACTTCTTCATTTTGTGGTCTAGACCCTGACTCTAGAAAGATTTTTGTCTATTCAGATGCTGACATTGCACCTGGGAGTAATGAGGTAAACAGTGTGGCACAACTGAGAGGGGCCTCAAGGTATGATTTCCTAAAGCACCTAAATCATGTTCTCTTTAGCGATCATAGTGGTCACCTTTTATCCTAGGAAGTACTGCATTTTGTTGCTGGATAAATGGACTCCTTTGCAATAATACTGAAGAGCATCCTGTCACATCAAAACAGCTTCACTTTTATCTTTGGTACTCTGCCGTACTTACACTGACTACACATTCTTCAATATTTTATACATAAAACAAATGCATTGTCTTCTCATAATACACCAATCCCAATTAATTAGGATGAATGTCAGTTTGGAGAGCTGTTACCTTTTGGTAGTGTCCCTTTGATTTTATATTTGAAGTTTGTTGGAACTTCTGTAGTTCTGCTATTTGTTTATTACAAGTAATTGCCTTAAGAGATTACACTCAACAAAACTTATTACAATGAAAGAGGCTGATTTCACCTTAGGTTAGGTTAGGTTAGGTTAGGTTAGGTTAGGTTAGGTTAGATTAGGTTAGATTAGATTAGATTAGATTAGATTAGATTAGATTAGATTAGATTAGATTAGATTAGATTAGATTAGATTAGATTAGATTAGATTAGATTAGATTAGATTAGATTAGATTAGATTAGATTAGATTAGATTAGATTAGATTAGATTAGATTAGATTAGATTAGATTAGATTAGATTAGATTAGATTAGATTAGATTAGATTAGATTAGATTAGATTAGATTAGATTAGATTAGATTAGATTAGATTAGATTAGATTAGATTAGATTAGATTAGATTAGATTAGATTAGATTAGATTAGATTAGATTAGATTAGATTAGATTAGATTAGATTAGATTAGATTAGATTAGATTAGATTAGATTAGATTAGATTAGATTAGATTAGATTAGATTAGATTAGATTAGATTAGATTAGATTAGATTAGATTAGATTAGATTAGATTAGATTAGATTAGATTAGATTAGATTAGATTAGATTAGATTAGATTAGATTAGATTAGATTAGATTAGATTAGATTAGATTAGATTAGATTAGATTAGATTAGATTAGATTAGATTAGATTAGATTAGATTAGATTAGATTAGATTAGATTAGATTAGATTAGATTAGATTAGATTAGATTAGATAAAACTTTCAGAAGAAATTCCCTCCTGTGGTATTGGTGACGCACTGGCACACACAGAGGCTGTGGATGTCCCATCCCTGGAAGTGTTCAAGGCCAGGTTAGATGGGGCTCTGAGCAATCTGGTCTAGTGGAAGGTGTTCCTTCCTATAGCAGTGGGTTTGGAACTAGATGATCACTAAAGTCTCTTTCAACCCAAACTATTCTGTGACTCTATCTGATATTTTTTTTACTGACTGCAAAGAGAAGCACAACAACACTGTTTTTTCAAGTACAAGCTCCCATTTCAAACCATCAAGAAACAGACATAATAGTTTGCCATGCACACATCTATGGGACAGTGCCAAGAGGGAGGGAATCTACCTCCTTTCCCCTCCAATGCACGTGGCCATGGCAAATGCTTTTTGACTCAGGAATAGAAACAAAAACAAGTTTAGAGATTAAAACATCACATTTCTGCATGTTGCAGAAATAAATAAAAACTGATTTTTGTTTGATCTTGTTTATCTCTATGCTCCTGAAACCGAATGCCAGGATGAGTACAGAGAGTGCTCTCCAGCTGGCCTGGACAATCTGCCAGCACACTCCCCTCTGAAGGGCATGCTGCCACCCTGTCCCACTGCCACCCTATTCCTTCAAGCCTCCTACTCATGGAGTACCAGCAGTGTGCCTGGGAATATGTTACACAGAGGATTGTCATTTGAACTCCAAGTGAAATTATCCTTCAGACATTGCAGTATAAAAAATTAAGGTGTTTGGCTGCAGATCATAGTGCTTAGTGAAAGGAAAACCTTTTGGACAACTATCATCTGATCACAAAGTGTAGTCTGTGGTCTGCCAATGATGGTACAGAGGGTTTTATGCCTAAAAATAGCACATTTATATTTCAAGTGCTTAAAATTGTTTGCTTTCTTTAAATTAGCCTTCCACGTTAAAGTAAAACTAATAGTATAATTCTAAAATCATCTCTCTTGCTGCAGAGAGGAAGATTTACTTTTACTATGGTATAGCCCCAGTTCAAATAAGCATTAAGTCACAGTCAGTGCAGTTTACTCCATGAGCTCTCGATCATCACATGCCTGTGATCGTCACATGTGGGGAAGGCACAAGAGTACATGCAGAGACACAGGATTATATTTCCATGCCAAAAACTCAGCTTGCAACTAGGCATCCTAGGAGTGATATTGTGAAATCCGTGCTTTCCCAATCTCACTGTGGGCCCAGATGCAGGGAACCCAGAGGAATCAGGGCAGACTTTCCCAAAGTTCCAGTATGTAAGTCAGTAATGAGTATGGGGAGTGTTGATTTAGAGGCACATATCTAAGATGTTCCTGTGAGTCTCTGTGATCACTTGCCTTCAGGGCAAAGGAATCACCATGAAATCAGTGCCACAGGACACAGATATCTTGCAGACAAAGGAGTATGCATACACAGACTTTTATTTGTTTGAATGCTGTAAGCTAATAAAAAACTACTCAGACTTAAATTTCACAGCAAAATACCCAATCTTTTGACAGAAAATCCAGCATTATTCTTTTTCCCCAAGTTGGAAATCCACAAGAAAGAAAGATTCTGACAGCTGCAGATTTCACACATGTCAAAGGCACAAGCCTCACTCTTACAGATGGATTGCACAGAAATACACCTTTTGTTAAAAGACAGAAAATTAAAGGAACATTTAATCATGCTCTGACAGGCTTCTTAGCCCAAGGCTAATACCCTGGGTCCTGTAATAATTCCTGAACTCATACATTGGCTTACAGTAGGTGGCCACAGAGGTCTCAGGCAGTGGAAGTGCATTAATTGTGGGGCCAACTCTCTAGTTTAATAATAAGAAACATGTTAATACTACTCCTTGCCATAAAAGCAATAATAGGCAATGCAAGCACACACTCATAATTATTTTCAATTACTGTGCAGATAATCCCTTAGCAGCTCAATCTGAAATTTTTAAGCACTAAGCCATCAACTATTTTTCGTCTTTATAAAATAAAACAGATCTAGAAATCTTTTTGGAATTAACATTTATTGGAAGCAATAGTTCCAAGAACTTCTAAGTACAAAGATTAGTCACTTCAGAGATGATCAAGAATTTTGTTAAAGCTGCTCTTCTCAAACTTTTAGATTGGTTGAATCTCTGAACACATTTAAAAATCTGATTCTTAGTCTGACTTTAGACATCACAAGTGTAATTAAATATATCTTTGTCTCCTCCTTCCAAATTTGTCCCTCCAAACCCTAAAGCTAGATTAGCTTTTATTCTCAGGAGTTGTTTTAGAGATTTTTATTTAGAATGTTTTAGAAATAGTACAATAGAAACAGAAATAATTTCAGGAACATGAAAATCTCCATTCAAAATAAAAGTAAAAAAGAAAGAAAAGAAAAAAAAAAAAGAAACTGAAAAGACACCTACTACATGGGTTAAGCAAGTATTCATGGACATTAAAAATTTTAAAAAAAAAAGTAGACCACACATTTTTCTAAAACCTAAAAATACTACTGCTTCCCATTGCAATAATTTATTAAGAAATATTTGCATGACCCTAAATTATCTGAAGTTTCTAGTATAAGGCAGGTAGCCACATATGCCACATTACATAATCTCATTCAGGTACCTTACAAACAGAATAAAAATGAAGACTCAGAGCCTTCAGGTTTCATTCATACTCGTCTGCACAGTACATCAGGGAAAGAAATCCTGGACCCTAAACTTCAAGACCTACCCTAACCTTCAAACCAATCACAAGTGAGTATGCTCCAAGCTTCCAAAGATTTTATTTCAAATTAGTACATGCCTACACTTTGAATACAACCCCTGTTTACTGCAGCAGATGTCAGCTAGTAGCTGTGTCATATTTACATTAGAGGGGCCTTTTCTGACACCTACTTGTCAGAAATCCCTGCAGATAACACAGAGACAGATTAGCTTGGTGTTTTGGTTTCCCTAAATGCACACGCAGTCAGTCAGAAGCAGTGGGTTGTCAGGTCAGAGATTTTCCCTACACCCTTTCTCCCCTTCAGCCTTACACAGAATCTTTTTCAGCACCCCCTGGTGCTTTGAATCAGAAATAACATCTCTCTAGGATTCCCCTTTGCAGCCATGAATTCCAGAGCAGCCTTTTACGGGAAGGTTTCGGTGGCAATTTCTGACCAGATGGGCAGCCAGAGTAGGTAGTACAGGCAGAGTAGTAGTACAGGCTGCTGCTGGTCCCTGTACCTGATGTCTGCAGGCATCAAGTTGCGGGCCCTGTCGGTAACATCACACTTTTCCTGTTCCCTGACACTTCAAACAGGGCTATTCTGTGTTTGACAAGAAACATCAAATGTGGTAGGTGAGTTTCCCCAAGCCACTCTCTTTGGTGACATACTCTGACTATTTTCTGGCTCTGTGTCCCCAAAGAGAATTCCTTTTCATCATCATGCAAAGAAAAATTTACATTTACATTTGAGTCTAAATATTTCTACTGCCTTTTTTCCTGGTGTGGGGTTTGTTTGTTTCCTTCTTTCTTTCTTTCTTTCTTTCTTTCTTTTTCTTTCTTTCTTTCTTTCTTTCTTTCCTTTCTTTCTTTCTTTCTTTCTTTCTTTCTTTCTTTCTTTCTTTCTTTCTTTCTTTCTTTCTTTCTTTCTTTCTTTCTTTCTTTCTTTCTTTCTTTCTTTCTTTCTTTCTTTCTTTCTTTCTTTCTTTCTTTCTTTCTTTCTTTTCAGGTTCAAAGGGTCAAGACCAAAAATAAATCAAGATGACACTAGCAATTTTTCCCTTTTGCTGGTCAGATCTAAATGCTCTGAGTGCTCCCAGGGAAATCAGTGCAAGCATTGTGGCTGGGAACATAAGTAGGAACAATTACAGGCTCATCTGGAGTTTGTCTCTTGGTCTGGTCTGTAACTTGTTTTGCTTACTTAACATCACTGCCTTTTAGAGACAAAAGTTGTGTGTGAAGAGTCTGGAGGAAGATGTCAGCTGATTTCAAAGCAGTTACGACAGCCTGTGTGTCTAACTCAGGTGCCTTCCCTGAGTTGCACAAGCACTCGTAGCAATCTGACCCTCTGTGTCCTGCAAAGTCAGGAAGCTTTGCAAGAGAGGCCAAGCAGGAATGGCAATGTGCCCAAATGCCCAAGTTTATAAAAGCCCTGGAGATCTGTTGACCTAGTGCACATGACTCCAAAAGCTGGCTCACTGGTCCTCCTGCCTCCTCCTCAGAGGAAACAGTGTGCAGGAGAGCAGGCTCATGCAGAGATGGTGCCTGCACCCCATATGCAAAATGTGACTACTTTGCAAATGCAAATAACATTTTCCATGCCTTTCTTCTTGTTTCCTGCAGGAGCCACACAGATAGCAAGGCAAGAGGCCTCTCTTCATTCAGGACAGGAGAATGTTGTGAGCCCATTAGGCTTGTATTGCCTGTGATGTGGCACCACTAAAATGGATGAGCATTGACACCACTGTACATGGAATTGTTAAAGTTATTCTGACCTGGCTAGTGATAAAAGCACAGTTTCACTGAGTGACAGCCAGCAAACTATTGCTGCTCCCATCATGGCATGAGCAGGGAGACAGCTGGCAGCACCTAAGATGGTGAAACAGCACATAAGGCTGGCATGTGGCACTCACCACTGTTCTTGTCCTGGCTTGGCAAAGTTCTCTATCTGCCTTACTCATATCCACATTTCTGTCTGACGTGAACCACTCCCTTCTTGCAAACATAAATGGTCTGGGCTGAAGTATCACTTTTCATGCAGGTGAAACCCAGTAAAATCCTTTCAGAAATATTTGCTGTCACTCTGACAACTAAGACCAAGTGAATCAGGAGGAAAAAATGCATTTCTATCTTCATCAAAATTATTAAAATCAAGTCCTCATTTAAGCATCTCTATAGATAAGCAGTCTAACCCTGATAATTCATTAGAGAGAAACCATATGAACAGCAAAAACCCTTTAAAAGAAAATTGAGGGGAGGGCTCAATGTAGTATGTTTCTGTGTGCCCCCTAGGAGCTGTTATTTTTGTGTTTTTTAATGTTTCTTTAAGAGTTCTTTAGAAGGCACTGTACATCTGTATCTCATACTGGGAAAATCCAATGAACAAGCATGAAGTGGCAGTTGTAACTCATTGAAACAAAAACAGTTCTTTAACTAATGTAAGAGGTATCTTAATGAAAAAAATGTATGTTTTGAATCTCATAAAATAGAATATTTCATGATATAGTGAGTGTAACCACACACTATGATTTACTTTGCAGATTAATAAGTAGTAATAAGTTCCCAAATCAAAAGCCAAAATGAACCAGCCATGTGCAGTTCAAAAGGCAGTAAGTCCCCTCAGAAGGCTAGTTTGGGGGCAGTGAAAATGGTAAAAAACTGTGTGCTGCTTTCCTGGGATGTTTTACACATGCTGTAATCTAGAAGCAAAATGTAAATGGGAAGAATCAAAAGCAGTGAACTCTCAAATATGTGCATGTTACATGCTGCCTTCTGACTCACTACACTTCCTCCATCATCTAGTAGCAATATGCCTTTTATGCCAAAAAACAAACCACAGCACTAGGCCCCACACATCCTCTTGTGTTTCCCTAACTAGCATGTACCAAATGTAAGAGAATCTTCCTTTTGAACCAGCTGTTCAAAGAATACTTGTCACCTGCTTTTTATAGTTGCTTGAAATTAATAAAAGATCATGATATATATCTATAGTTTCTACATACGACTGAGAATAATATCAACTTATTCACTACTATGCTAAGAGGAAGAAAAGTAAGTATTCTTTCAACATTTAATTTTGGGACTAAAAATTCTTTAAGCATTATAGAAACGTGGGGCCAAAGGCACTCCCCATGCCAAGGCACCAAATCAGGTCAGTGGAAACACATGCAATAACTCAGATGCTGCAGCAGTGAAGCTTGGGCTTCTTCTTTTTGCCCCTATTCTAGTCAGAATTTCTTCCCTTCTTTACCAATGTGATAATCCTAATAAGGCGTACTACAAATGGCAGTGACACTCATAATTTCTCTGGCACTGGGTTGGTGCAGACACCCCCTTTTCAGCAAAGTTGGGATGCCACTGAGAGTCCAAAGATTTCTTCCTAGGGACAAAAGAGATGGAATCTCTTTGGAAACATTCTTTACTTTGATATCTGTACTTGTCTTAAAAAAAAAAATCCTTTAAGCTGCTGTTTTCCCATCCACCATATGTAATGCTATGCTGACTTAAAAATTCACGGTTACTAGTTAAATACTTTTGTCTGACTGTCCTATTTTCACATGTTTTAAAAGAAAATACAAAATACTGGGTCATAAAACCAGCTTGGACAGCTTAGAGAAGAAGAAAACAACTATTAAAGTGTCAATTTTGGATGTGTCAAAGAAATAATTTCCCGGTTGTACCTCTGCAACACTGCTCTGTGTTTATTTTCATGGTAGCTGATAAAGCAGAAATCATCCATTTTGGAACAATGGGGCCCATTGATAGTGGTTGCACCAAATGAACATGCTATGTGTATTTCTGGCTCTTCTAACAGGTGGCTAAAGAAGAAATGCCATTAGAGCGGAAGAATACTAACGGTATTTGAAACTGGAACAAATGGTTTCATTTTCAAAGGCTAGTTACTTCAGACTTCTTCATGTTCTTCACTGAAATTAAAGATGTTGATCCCTTAGAAAGCCAAGAACTCTAGTGCAAATTAAATGGTCCTTATAATTCTATATCCAATCTTTATGCAGTGACTATTTCCTGCTGTTAAAACATCATTTTGTCAGAAGATAAGAGAGAGCAGGTATGCTTGAGGATGGCTCACAGACTGCAGATCTTCCACAAAGCTTAGGCCCGTGTTCTTATCGAACAAGGTACCTTGCAGATTTTTTTATTATTACCCATTTTGACTTAATAAAGTTTCACATATCTTCATGAAATTTCACAGGACTTTGTGCACATGTTAACTCACAGCAGAAATCACTGCTGCCTGCTATTTTCTGCCATCATTTTTCCCAAAACAAATGTGTTGAATTTTGTGACATTCAGATTTGATGCAACTGGTCTGAGGAGAACAAAAGTGATTTTACAGGTAACCATGGGTTATAAAGTCTTTCATACCTCCATTCCTATGATTAAGATACAGACATTCTGAAAAGGAGTGCCCTCATTCTGTTGGCCTCAAAAATATAAATTGTTTTTTATATTGCTAAGAAACACACTTTGCAAAATTGCAATGTCACAGAAGAAAGGAGAGTGAGATAGAGAGGAAAAGCACAGTTAGATTTCAAAGGTCAACTCAGTGATGAAGGTAAAATACTGTGTTCATTTGTATTTGAAAGTCATGAAGTATTTACAGTTAAAAAGTATTTCACTAGAAGAGCTTTATACTGAAAGTATTTTTTTAATTTGGATATTTTTATTGCAAATTGTTTTTAAGTGTCAAAAATTACTGCACCTATGACCAGCAGTCATTATGTGCTGCCCTTAAAGGGCATGTGAGCATGTGAATGTGCAGCAAGTTTGTGTTTGTGCATAAAAAATACAGTACAGACATTATTTAAGTTCAAGTGCGTAAGTTGCTAAGTTTTTGTGGCTTTATGTAAACATGGACATATTAGACATTCAAACTCCAGAAGGCACCTTACATACTCTGGGTCTTGTTACAGAAACATAGTTACCTAATAATATTTTAGGCTTTGGGGGTTCTCTGAGATGTCTGAATAGGCTGACAGATGGTGCAAGACCTCTGTGCCCTTCTGGGAGAAACTGGGAGGCCTCCAGACAAGGCTCATTAGCATGTCAGATAGCACAGGATGGCTACATGGAGGGAATGAAATCCCAGCCTCCCGTGTCCACCCACCAAAATCCAGCTCTCCTGCAACAGGCCTTTTCTTTTTTTGACCTTTGATGCCCCCAGTGCATTAAGCCAGAGCTGAAGGACAGACTTCTGGCACTCCACATTGTGGAGTGGTATTGGAAAGCAGCCATTCCTGAACTGGAGAGCTTTCTGATCACACTGTATTTACATGGGGAGCTAGTCCTGGAAGCCTCAATTACGTAAACAAGCTTTTCTAATGAACCTCTTTCTGGGCCAAACCTCTAGATAAGCCCTGAACTTTAATTTTACCTGTTACACAACTCAGAGTAAACCTCAAATCCATTAAATTGTCATGTTATGAATACCTACTGTTAAACTTTGAAGATGCAACATGTTTAAATCCCTAAAAGCAAATCAGAAAACCTCTGCCTCTGAAGTCTGCAGACTGCCAGCTAGCAAGATAATACATCCCCGCTCTCTGTACAGTGACAGGCCAGCTGAAAGTGTAACATGTCCTTTATTGCATTAAGGTGTCAAGGAATGAAATTAAAAAGGACACTTTATGTCAGCATAGAAAATGCCCAAGACATAATTGCTCAAATTGGCTAGAAAAACTGAGCATTTAAAAAGCATCGCTTTTCTTTCGAAAGAAAAGAGATGGTATGACATGGAAGCATATTTAGCCCTTCTACAAAACATGGTCAGTGAACTATATGTCATCTTGTAGAGATGGGTTAATGTCTCTCATTGAAAATTTTAGCTGCTGACATATTAGTGAGGAGTTCCAGAGAAACCCTGTTACTACTATCAGTATTTTAGCATTAAGGACCTGGATTCCCTAAAACTGGGCTGGAACACTGCTGTACTGCAGACACAAAAATAGACCCCTGTTCATTAAGGAATCCTACACAATAAACGTGCACACTCAGACCCAGCCTGCTGAGCAGCAGACAGAGATCCCCAGATTCAAAGGCATGATCCTCCTGCTTGATACATCCTTAATTCTCAGTAGCCTTTAAAACAGGATGTAGATCAAGCAACAGGATTTATTGAGTTCCCTATTTCATTGTTGCTAGCAGCTCGCCTGCTATGATTTCCATCAACACCTTGATAAGGATGAACCTTGACACCATAAATAATCTGTTAAAACCATATCTAGTAAGCTTTCTAAGACAACCTCTCACCCAGAGGAATTATATGCTGAATAAAGATTACAAAGACGTCTTATAGAGAGTTAGAATGGGCAATCCAAGTTTACAAATCTTTGGGCATAACTTAAATAGTTCAACGCTGCAGTTTTATCTACTATGATTCCAGTTTTTGACTTTGCCCTCAGCAATGACTTTTGCAAAATTAGGATGGTGAAGTCATATAACCCCAAAAGAAATTAAGAGGCTGCAAGTTTCAGCAGAAGGGTTCAGCCATTCAGGGTTCAGCTCCACCACAGTGTATCAAACATCCTCCATGCCACAAAGAAAACTCAACCACTGCTGCTCCTTGGAGCACTTTGGCTCCAAGGAGAGCTCCTTCCATTTTCCCTTTAGGCACCTGAGAAGGTATTTTTGCCTAAGTTTTGCCCCAGCTGGGCACACTGAACTCCACAGAGCCCAGATGAGCCAGACATGTATTAGTCATTTCACCTGTTAGCCAACAGGGCTGGAAAGGCTTTCAGTAAGTCTATAAGACAACAGGACAGGAATGTGGCGACCAGCACAGCATGACAAGGAAGTTCACAAACTACGATTTGATCCTACTGTCACATGTCTTATGTATGTGTGTACAGGAGAAGGGAGAACATACAGATAGCCATTAGAGAGGTTTACAACAACGAACCAGCCTTGTATTCCACTTCTCAGATTTCAGCTATCACATTTCCTACAATTGGGCTCTGACTGTCATACAAGCTGCAAATTCATGCAAATCCTTAGTCACTGTTTGGCAGGGTATAGTTTTTTGGTGTACCCTGCTGTGGTTAATCACTGCATCTGAAATTCAGTGCTTCTTTGCCTTCTTCAGGAAGGTGTTACAGAAAATCATCATGTAAACACACAGCTCATTAGGACTCTGATGGAACACTAGCAGAGAAAATGTTGCTCTCTGACTGAGTCATTTGCATTGGGTGTAATAGTTATTTATATCCACAGGTTTTATTAAAACAAGTCATTAAATTCATGGCAATGCTATAGTAGTTGAAAAAAGACTCCTTGGGCTGCTGTTTAGATACAGAAGTTTTTTGTGTGAGAGCTCAATGGATTCAGCTGCATTAAATTATCAAAAGTTTACAAAGACACGTGAAAATTTCACTTTCCTACACTTCCAGGACATCACTATTTATTTGATGGACAACTTAGTCAGGGAGCAAGAAACAAGTATTTCCAGAGGAACCTTCACTCAAATTTGCAGACAAACAAATGAGGAATTTGAATGGGTGGGATATAGCTGATATACATATTTGACCTCATCTGCTCAGGTGTTATACTGTTTTTCAAACACAGAATAGAGGGCAGTAACAAATGCTTCAGTTGTTACTTCAACCCTTACCTATATTTGAAACTATAGCCTGGGGCTCTCTGCCAGCAAATAGAACCTGCTATCTTTTCCCAGAAGTTCTTTATGGTTGGAGGGGTGGAAGTCAGGCCACTCTTTCCTATGCCTCAATCTGATTTAATCAGTAATGTACTTGAAAGAAACAAGCATTTTTTGTAATAGGACTTGTTTCACCAACATTTTTTCTCAGAAATATAAAACAAGTACAGCCCAGCTAGATGTTTGGAAAATAGAATCATCACCAAGGAGCAGTGTGCAGAGACCTGGAAAGAGTACAAGTCTATATGTTGCTTTTTATTTTCTTAAGTCCCACAGAGTTTTTTTATTATATGAAATTTCTCAATTAATGAAAATAAAACATAAAGGAATACATAAAGGACAAGCTATCATAAAATAACATTTCCCCCCAAGCATAATTTTAATATCTATCACAAAATAATAATATTATGATATGTCATGTGATATTCCTTGTACATTCTCTCATTTCTGTGGTGCTTTCATGGGGCAGAAGCCATACAGGACAGGAACTTATTAACTGACCAATGAGATATTCCTTGTTATAATTTTCTGTACATTGATGTCCACAGTACATTCAGCAGCTCAAACAGAGCCATATTAATGTGGGTAACTCCTTCAGACTCAGCAAGGCAAGTGAAAGATACCTTCCCTGACCTCACTATCCTACCCAAATTTGCATTCATTTATTATGTCAGAACATAAACAGATACAATGATGGCCCAGTCTCCCCACAGTCTCATGCCAGCTACATGAAGTCCTTAGTCTCTGGACAGGGACAGAAGCAGCATCTCAAGTCCACACTACAAGCCCGGGCACAAACAGGCTAAAGGAGCAGTACCCCTGGGGACATGCTGGTCTGGTGCTGCACACTCTGGAGGCTCCACAGGCACTTTCCAGCTGCTGGAATCACCATAAACAGCAGCACACATTGCAGATTGGCCTCCTCCACCAACTACATCCCATGGGGATAGTTCTGCAATTGTAAATGCTATGTAAATAGGGAAACATTCTTCCATTAACCTCTTCATTTGCAATATTAAAATTATCTGGGTGGATAGAAGGGAACTGACTGTAAAAGAGAGTTGTGCTAAATAAATCTTTGCATTTAACTGCACTGATATACTACACTAGGCTAAGGTGGTTTTGCTACTATTCCCATAGGAAGAGTAGAAAAACCAGGATTTTTACTCATATATTAACCACTCCAGTTTACAGCATGTGCATTCCAGCTATTGATCAAGGTGGGTTGTGCAGTTACAGTACTCTTGAAGCTCAAAGCAGCTGCACATTTTATCTGATGCCACTGCAGAGGAGGTGGTGAACAGTACTTGAAAAGGTGTGGAAAGCAGCTAGGAACACTGATGTTTTAAATTGTCTTAGCTAGATCTTCTCAGGCTTCTCCACCTTAAAAACAGCAGAGACACCTGCAGATTAGTCCACCACATTTAAGCACCTTGTCTAAGACTAGTCGGTTTGAAAATTTTGATTAAAATAAAAAAAATTGTTTAAACAGGTTTGATTAATTTAACAACCACATAGGCACAAAGAAGAAAATATGATTGCAAATGTCTATTCAGAATTGTTACAGAGGTGGGCAAGACCAATCTGAGTAGTAAACAAAGTAAATATCCTCTGAATTCACTAATGAGTGTCAAAAATATGACACACAGTATGTTGCATATTTTTCCAATTAAGCTGTTGAGGTCTTTATCAGGATGTCAATTAAGGTCTTTCCATCTCTTCCATACAGGTGCTCATATATTGATCTGACTCCACACAGGAAAAAGCTAAATTTGAAATCCCAAACGAAATAAACAGAAATGTCATACCAGAAAGGCTGAATGTAATATAAATGCCAACAATACTGCAAGCCTTGATCCATTGGTGAAAAATTATTTTAGAGGACTGATAATTTTTTGCCATTTGTTTCATGATTTTTTGCTTTCCTCCTTTCTTTAGATTTGCATTTTTACCACTGGAACAAACAACTCTCTCTGCCAAGCAGTTACCATAATTATGTCACTACCAAATCATTCTTCCCCATGATTGCCTGAGGCTGCTGTTTAGTGACTCATTGTCACATCATGTCTCAAAGTAACAAAAAAAAGGTGTATTAGAAGACATCCTCTCCATTACTTAAATATCCCAATATTTATTTCCCTCATAGATGAATTATTGTCCCACTAGTAGTGAGATTAATGTAAAATGATTATCAGTGTCAGTCATTTGTATAGCAGCAAGTAGCAACCACTTGAGAAGAGAATCAAAAGAGCTACTCCTCAACTGTTGTAATTATTTTTAAAGGTCCATGCAACAGTCTTGCAGTGCCACTGAAGAGCCTTTGTGACATACAACACTGCAAAGATTGTCTCTAACCCTGCAGTGTTCAACTAGATCCTCACAGGTGTTAAATACTCAATTTTACGCAATCTCAGTGGATGAAGGTGAAAACATTGAGAGGACTTAGACTTTTACAGGTTTTTCAAGGTCTCCTGAATTCTGTAGGAGAGGGAAGAAGGGAGAGACAAACAGAGACAGATGGACAGACAGACAGAGATCTGGAGCAGAGGAAGGTAAATATTGTAATTAGTTTTTCCAATACAGAAGACATGCACAGACACTACAAGTGAGATGTTCAAAAGCAGACAGTACTGATTTAAACATTTAACAATGTGATGTCAGATGTTCCATTTTGTTTCAGTGGTCCTCAAGACCACTAGACTAGCAGGAGGAATTTTTCAAAAGTCAACTTCGGTCTTGTGCAATAGTTTGTGGCAGAAATATGAATTGAACCTAGAGTTTGAAGAAGCCCACCAGCTATATTCTACTACAAGTACCTCAGAGTTTTTTCAAGTTGTAGACTGTTTTTTATACGAAGAAAGCTTCTGCAGGAAAATTTATGACTGCTATTCAGTTTCTTCATGCCTTGTGTTACGGACAGGAAGCCAGACTGTATCTGTTGCAGTGGCTGTGTGTCATCTATATGCAATAGCTTATCCAATAAGAACACCACTGCAATATTAATACTTGTGGCTTTGAAGGGACAGTTTGTTCTGCTAAACAATTTACTTCAAATGCAACATCTGTTCCAAACACAGCTTCAGTTTTGTAAATAAGACTGCTACTGTTATGTAATTGTGTGTGATTTAATATCTATACACAAACAAAATCAACAGTGGAGTTTACGGTCTCAACTCCACTGATACCTTAGTTGTTGCATTAGAGTAGCTACTGTCTTCAGGCCTTTCACAACTCAATTTAAAATTCCTAATGCTATTCAGCTTCATGATTTCCTATGCTGATATCCACTAACACTATGTCAGAAACCAGAAAACCTTTTACAGTGTCATCTCTTGCATATTCTGTGTAAGTTCATCACAGATGGATTCATCTTGGTTTGAAAATTTAGCATGATAATGAACCTCTCATCAAAATATTGAGAGGACCAATAATGTCACCAAAAAGCACCAGAACTGTATTTTGATAATGCAGCCATGAAAAGTTTGTGAAGGTAAGAAGGCATATAGAAAATTAACTTCACCTCTGGAGCAAAACATGCTGAAAAAATACAAAACACTCACTGAAGGCCAGGGCATTGTAAGCTGAACAGTATGGACTGACTCCAGTCATCACTGCCCTTGTCTTGGATCTGCTAGGGCATTTCTGCTTTCCCAGGTCTCCTTGGGATGCAGTGTCATGTCCATAAGTTCAAAAACAGTTACTCCACAGCTCCCTGCCCAAAATAACAAGAAATTACATCACAGACCAGTAAAGCAATTTTTGCAGCATGAAGGAGGGATCTGGGGAACAAATATCCCACGAGCAAAGATTAAGAGTAGACAAAAAAAAAAATTAATTAAACAAAGAGCAAGAAAAATTCACACTGCAGACACTTGAAATTAGTGGAACAGCTTTCTTGGCACAAAACCAGAACCTTAGCTACCAAAGCCCCACCAGAATGCACTGTGATTCATAATGAGTCCTCATGCCTTAGTCTCCAGTGCTAAAGGAACACAGCTCAGAGCTTCATAAAAGAATGAAGCTCTTCATTAGCAATTAATGTAGAACTGTGAAGCTGTACATGTCATACAGAGTAGCCTAAAATTATTCCACCTGACTGCTGACAAAATGATGTGATACACACTACATCAGGAACCTTTAGAGAGAATGTCTCTTTAGGTACATCTGTTAGTGATCCACAGATGAAGGGCATCGTTGCATCACTCATTCTAAGAAGACATTTACACAGGGAGCCAAGGAGCCTTTTTAAGACTCATTAACTCCCACTGTTCACCTCTAAGGCAACCAATATTCAAAACTTTATATTGAGAAGCTTAGTGGAAATTCATAACATCCATCTTTTAAACCTCTAATTAGGTACCTTTGTCAGCAGCTACAACCTACTTGACAATGGAGAAGAGTCTACCTTATGGCAGAAGTATTAGTGCTGTTTGGACAGAATTTTATGTAGCAGAATATCCTCTTCCCACTTGCAGTCATTATTTTACTAAGGATGGTCATGAGTACCACAGAACATGGACATCCCAGATCCCAGCACAAACTCGTCATGGGGTTCCATTGCTGTCCCTCCCTCAGCAGAGAAGCTCACTGTTCTCTGCCTTCCAGCATGGTTACTACCTTTCAGCTTATTTTTTATCTGTGCTTTCCCTTGTTCATCTAGACTGTTTATCTAGTGCGCTTCAAAGACCTTGTTGAAGGAATTTTGCCAAAAGCCTTTCAGAAATCCGGCTAGTTTGTATCAAAAGTTCTCTCATAGCTAACATGTTTTCACAAATCACTTCAAAGAATACATAGGTTATTGAGGTAGTACTTACCTTTGCACGAGTTAGTATTAACTCTTTGCAAACACATCATATTTGTCTGTGTTCACTCCTTCTTACCATTTCTACCAGTTTTTCTACTAGGCACATTATTCTTACACGCCCCTACTTCCCTGGGATCTCAGCTGAAATACTGGAATTTTTAATCAGATTTATCAGCTATGAAAGCAGGGCAAAGTAAATGGTTACACACCAATATTAATCACGGAGAGGTTTCCCTCTGAATACCTCTAAAACTCTTAAGCCAATTTCATATGCTTCTAGTACTGTGTTACTGTTCATTTACTGCTCCATAATTTTAATTTTGGGATGGTCATCTGATGAGCCTGTCACAAAGAAAAGCTCCAAGACAGGATTGTCCCTGGCTTCTTCTACTCTAAAGGCTTATTTACTTGTTCTGCAAGACCTTTGTCTTACCTAAGTCCTCCTTTGATGCCTGTATCATCTATTTGGCCCTACAAACACTCTGGCATTCTGTTCTTGATGCATTTGAAGAGAGATTTATTACATCTGTTAACTGTTTCTCAAGCACTTT
This sequence comes from Thryothorus ludovicianus, assembly GCA_013397245.1. Lineage (NCBI taxonomy): Eukaryota > Metazoa > Chordata > Aves > Passeriformes > Certhiidae > Thryothorus > Thryothorus ludovicianus. Next base: position 440,976 of record VZTB01003147.1, on the reverse strand, counting down.
TTTTGACAGATAATTGTATTTATACACTTAACCTGCCAGGGCTTATGTTGCTTTTAATTTTCTTCATTTGGATAGCACTTCAGCCTTTTGAAGTATTAACTTCAACATGGGGTAAGTTTTCTCTCCCTACTCTATAAAACTTAGCTTCCTCTTGCACTCAATCCTTTCTTATTAGGTGTAGCCTTTGGTGTGTGCATTTAATATGGGTCTGCAGAAAGCCTCCATACAGCCTGAAAAAAAAAAAAGAAAAGGTTGAGGTGATGTGAAAGACGTATGGATGTAACCTAACTTCTGACTTGCTCCAGAATTGTATTATGCTTAAAGTTTGACAGCACAAATTTTACCTTTAAGTATAAGGAGGAGGAATCAGCCAAACTCTTTAAGAAAAAGTCTATAACAAACTGTGACAGGATTTAAAATTGAAGGACTTGGATGATATTAACCACATATTTACTAATACTGCATTACTTAATTAGCAATGAGAAAGTGTTACGGTGGTAGTATGCACCCATAGGAATAAACACTTGGGGCTCAGTCCTCAGAAATCCCAGGCCCACTTCATGATTTATATTTGCTCAACTTCTATTACCTTCTTCTAAAGGCAAAAAATCAGACTAGGTTCCTTCCCCTCTGCTACAGGTGTTCTTTGATGTGCACAAGCCAAGGATACAGCAACATAAATGCACTTCTTGAAAGAGCAAAATTTGACTCTGTCTGATTAAAGGTAGTGAGTTAGCCCCTGGAATTAAGTACTGTAATATGGTAGATGGAATTGCATTATACTTCAAACTTTCACCAAATTATTCATTCAAGAACAGTCAGTCATAATCTTTGAATTTCTTGCCTTTGAAGATGATGATCAATGGAACTTTTTTTGTAACAAACACCTTTGAGGGTTTATTAATACAGGTCATTGAAAAGTTTACTGCTACACAGAAGGGAAATTCCTCCTAGCTTTACATGTACATCTGCAAATATACAACACCCTAAAGGCAGCTCCCAGAAGACCAAGAACTCCTTTCAATATTTAGAGCAAAGAACCTTTTCCTTCCGATAATCCGTGAATCCAAGAAATCCTACTTTTCTTGTCCTTGAACACTGAATTGATAAGGACATGTCACATTTCATGACCATGGCAAAATGCCAGCTAACACTACAGAGCCTTACAGAAGCTAAAGGCTGCAATCAGAACCTTAGCGGAAAATATTTTTTCAGATAGTTTATAAAAAGGACAAGTGCTTCATCTCTGATGTTATTCTAAACCTTGAAAGAGATGCGTACATTTCTTAAAGCAGCTATGTCTGTCTCAGAGACATCTCTTATATGTGCCTGGAGTCATGTTGATCAGAGGCAGGAGAGAGCTGGTGATGGGCATCTGCCATTGATAAGCACAGATAATACAATCCTGGAGCAAGGTGCCAGCCCTCCAGTCCTTCTGAATGGCACTTGAGAGTGAGGGACACAAGGAGAAGTGCTATATATATGTACAGTTCAGCACAGAAAAACCCACTAGACTGAGCCCAGTGTTTACAGAAATGCAGATACACTGCTGGAATTCAATTGGGCTCTGCAGATGTCACTCTGTCTTTATGCAGAATGTACTATTATTGATTTTGTTTAAGCCTGCAACATCCTCCTGCTGTTTCTGTTAAAGTTACTGGCTACCAGCTCTGCAAATGGCTATGACATGAAGACATCTGCAAAGGGACCAGAGCAACCTTCATCTTGTAACAGGCCAAAATCACGAAGCAGAATGCAGGAGCTGACCCACAGAGCTGGGCAAGTATGTACATCCATAGATGTGATCTGCTCCAGCTGGGTGGCACTTTCTGGCTAAGGAAGGAGTAGACTTTAAATAAAACTGCAGAGGAGGGTATGATAGGAAGACCAGCCAAGCAGGACAGGATACTTGTACAGATCAGCGAGCACAGAAATCTCCTAACCTCTCTTCCCTTACTCCTTCACATGGGAGGCACCAAAGTGATGTTAACCTGAAATCTGGTCCCCTTCTAAGTGCTGGGGGGAATGACAGAGGTCCTGCGAAATGTCTCAGCTACATTCTTACATTATCATGTTTTGAAGTCTGTAGCTTGCTGTATGAACAGTTTGCTTTAAATTGCCACAGAAATGAAGCTCCAGGGAAGGCATCTGAGACCTTACAAGAGTTGAGGCATAATACAGACTATTACTGCTCTGATACTGCTCAGTTTTGTAGTTTCTGAGAGGCTTAAGGACCTGGAACCTGGGATTCAGGTTATAGGGATGACTTTTCTTCCTTGTTTCACAAATGAAACCGATTCAGTCCATCAGAAAACTAAACAGAAAAAAAAAATTAAAAAAATAAAAATAGCTTCACGTAACCTACACAGCATAAAATAATTAAATGGTCAGAAACTGTGACCATTTTGTAAACATTATTTTTGTATGGCCCCTTCCAAAAACACTCAGCAGCTCACAGATTGATCAAAGTTTTTATACTTTTGCCAGGACTTTTCCTTTGAAAATGAACTGGATAAATAATATTATTTTGTGTTGAGAAGCATATCTTAAGTGTTACTGAAAGTGAATTAAATCTCCAGGTTGCATAAAAATGTGAGTACACACCGACATACATCAAACAGGACAGTAAACTGGGAGTTTGTTATAGGCCACCCACTCAATTAAATAGTCTTTAAGAAATGAAAGGTTTCTTCTAAATTAATGGCCCTTGTCCTTATGAGAGACTTCAACTTGTCATATGTTAAGTCAGAGCACCACATATCTGGTACAAACAGGTCCAGAAAAATCTATAAAACATGTGATAACATTCCTAAAACACTTGATGACTTCATAGTAGAGATGCTAAGAGAGTCAGTCAGGAAAGCTGCCATCCTTGATTTGCTGCTTATTGATAGAGAAGGTCTCATGAGTGAAGTGGTGATTGTTGACCCTCTTTGTCACAGTGAACACGGAAAGGACCAGTTTGAAAATCTCTAGTGACAGGAATGGAACAGCCAGAAAAGTTTCAACATGAGGAGAGCAGTTTCACTTCAGCAGTTGGTAAAATTATGGAGAAAATAATTCTGGTAGTTATTAAAAAAAGCACCTGAAAGACAATGCAGTCACTAGTCACAGCCAGAAAGGTTTCATGAGAGGAAAGTCCTGCTTGACAACTCAATTTGTTTTTATGAGAACATAACCAACTTAGTTGATCAAGGGAAGCCAGTTGATGTAATATTTTTGGATTTCAGCAGAGTTCTTGATGCTGTTTCTCTCAGGATCCTTCTGGAGAAAATCTCCAGCCCACAGCTGGATAAACACAGCATGGTATGAGAGCAACAGTGGCTCATGGGTCAGGCACAAAGGGCCACAGGGAGTGGGGTGACATCAGACTGGGGACCTGTCACTGGTGGGGCTCCACAGGGCCCCATCCTCGGCCCTCTGCTCTTCAACATCTTCATAAATTACTTGGACATAGCACTCAAAAGTACAGTAAGTTTGACATGGATACCTGAAGACAGAGAGGCCCTGCAGAAAGATCTCAACTAATCTGTGGGCTGGGCAATCATCAGCTGTGTGAAGTTGGACAAAAACAAGAGCCAGATTCTGTACCTGGAATGGGGCAACCCTGGATGTAAGGGCAGACTGGGGAACAAAAGGATGGAGAGCAGTGAAGTGGAAAGGCACCTAGGGCTCCTGGTCAGTGGCAAATTGAATGTGAGCCAGCAGTGCCCCGTCAGCCAGGAGGGTCAACCCTGTCCTGGTGGGCATCAGGCACAGCATCACCAGCTGGGCAAGGGAGGGAGGGGATTGTCTTGCTCTGCTTCTGCTTGCTTTTGATGTTCTTTATTTCTCACATGAAACTCTTCTTAGTTACAAGAAAACTAGTTTAAAAATATGCCAGAGTCTTTTTTATCTTAAAACAGAAAAACTAAAAGCAGAGCACTGTCTTTTCTAAACCACCTGCAAGCTCATGAAAAATCTTCAAACTTAAAAGAAAAACTTGCAAAGGTGTTTAAAAAAATTGGCTGAGACTCTATTGTAAAACCACAAGAAAAATTCCCCTCTTATGTGGGAAAATTATTCAGCAGGGCTAAATATTAATGGGGTTTTGTGGGTTTTATTACAAATATCAAAGAGGAACTTGTTACATTTTAAAAAAGTGCATCAGTGAGATGCAAAAGTTTTCAGGATGTTATTCATTTGTGAAGCTTGATCATATTTTGATTTTTTAACTAGTATTTTACTAGTATCCCATACATTTTTTTCAAAACCTTAAATTGCAGTGAATAAATTCCAGTCACAAATGTATCTGGGAATGATTTGCTTCATCAAAGATATTTTTGCTTGACCCACTTGGAAAGGCTGAATTTTAAAACCAAGGCAGTATTCCCAGAAATATGCAACTGACCCTTGCAACTATTATGTGTTTTCTCAGACTGGGGTAAGTGCAGCAAAATCAAAGGGTAGCCAGCTTGCTAAGCACTGTTTTACCTGTTCAGGCATGTAGCAGAACCAATAGATAGAGAGAGGAGAATGCAGAGGTTTGTTTTTGTTTCATCCACAATTACTGTTTAACAAAAGCACATATGAGACAAAGGTTACCCTGTAGAAAGGGCATGACAGCCACTTTTCTACCAGCTGCTTGGGTAACCTGTCAGGACACTGATAAGTTTTCACACTGTCAGTTGCACCCCACTCCCCTAAAAATAATAGCATTTTCTCTGGATTCCAAGCCTAGACTTCTGTAGGCTTTGATTCTGTCCTGACAAAGGAAATCAGCTAGGTATTTCCCACTAGTGCTAACACTGATGCAGCTCTCTGATATTGACCAGGGCACAAACCATTGTTCGTGTAGACATCTGGCTTTTTGCAATGCCACATCAATTAGATCACCCACTTGCACTGTCTGAGCTCCAGTATCTCAGCTGATTCTCTTTTATCACATACAAGCAGCAAGATCTTTCAGTGATATTTGCAGAAACCCCTCCGTCTTATTTTAGTAGGCAGAAAGATGTGTTGTGGTGGGTTTTCCACGTACATTACCCAATGGATTCCCTTTGAACAACAGCAGTCCTCCCCTCCCCACAAATGCAGGCAATCTAAATACACAGAAGATCCTGAAACTAACACTTACAAACTGACATGAAAGGGGGCAACCTTGGAAAATATCTAGCTTTTTTTCCTATGGTTCCTGGATAATTTTACCTCAATCTTGTTCATTTCTTTACGATTCAGAAAACATCTTTTACTTATTTGTGTTTTAAAACTGTTATCTAGGAAGATATTCAGATCAAATATTATAATAAAGAAGGGGAAAAGGAAAATTACAAAGAGGTAAAGAGAAGTATTTGAAGAAAGTAAATTAAGCTGATTAGAAACAACAATGAGGAGGTTATATTTTTTTTTCCCCTAAAAGATGCTCTAAGATATGAAGTTCCCATGCATTTCTGTGAACAAATATGTCATCTAATTTTGTCACCTTTCAGACAATTTGTCTGGTTGCATTACTAAGCATTTGTGCAATTCCCTTAAAAAGTTAGCTGCAGTAGGGTAGCCAACTCAGTTCTCAGCAGAGCAAAGGAAGGAAGAATTTTAGCCAATTCAGCTGCAAAATAGCACCACTTGCTGAAGACCCATCCAAGGTGACAAAATGGCACTTTCTTCTTCTAATGATTAGAGCAATTCCTAGTTTCAGTCCAGGGAAGGCAGGTCCTGTCCTTGTGGAACTTTTTGTCCAAGATTTACAGCTGCTGTCTTTCTCTCACATTTGGGGTAAAACCTCTGACAGTCCCCAAAATACAAAACCCCAGCACTAGCAGTACTTCTCCCAGGGAGGATGCTCAGCTTGCAGGGTGAGCAGAGGCTGCCCAGAGGATGCTGCTGCCAGCAGACCCTCCCTTCCTGGGGGTAGACCCTCATCTTCAAAATTTTTTGCCATCACTTACAACGCCTGGACCATGGTCTGCTTGTTGTCCTTTCTACCACCAGACACTTCTAAGGAAGCAGAGGGGATGTTGTGGCATATTGCCATTAGCAACTTAGGCAATTAAAAAGCTTTTCATAGGCCCTCACTGTACCTGTCAGGGCCAGCACACCACTCAGTTCTAAGGACTCTTTTTCTTCATCTTATGCCCAAAACCACTTGTGTGGGTGGATGAGGAGGGCAATGTTCCCTGTCCTGGCTTCTTGCATACATCAGGTCTGTCCTTAGTCTGCCAAATTTAAGACTTAACTGGACTAGAAGGTGGTACACTGACCCCAACCTAACAGCTGAACAAACTTTGCCGCCATAAATTATGAAAACACACAAAGAGAAAGGTCAGGAGGAAGTATTTCCTCATCATGGCCAAGTGACAGGTTCTCACTCTCAATGTGACTGCTGCTCATATGAGCTGCACTGGCTGGGTGGTTAAAGAAAAGCAGCTGCGGGAGAGAGAGGATGTGGTTGTTACTTAGGAAACTTAGAAATCAAACAAGGTCTTTTTTCTTTCTATTTCTTTCCTCCCTTTTTTTTTATTTTTTTTTAAGTGTTTTCTTCAAAGCCTTTTCTAGTCCATAAAACCTGCTACCTATGTGTGTTCTGTGTGCTGCTATCTCTTCTGGCAGAAACTGTTACCTCTGAAACTTACCTTTTCCTCTCCAGTTTGTGGTTTGTTGGTTTGGAGGGCTTTTTTCTCTGTATTTGCCACATATCCTGTTTTATTATCACTGCACCTGGAGCAGAGTTTTTAGGGTCTTATTATGCCTTCCTGCTTATCCACTCCTGAAGTAGGTATAAATAGCTCCAGATCTGCACTCTGAGATAAAATGCTCTCTTTCACCATCCTTCCTTTTCTTCTGCTCAAGGGTAAGTGCATTAGTCCTTACAGCACTACTCTCTGCTCTCCAGTTTAGACTGGAAATTGATAAGAGGAATCTCAGCTTCATAGTTCCCCTTCCATCTGCATGGAGCACCCTAAACTGGGACTCCAGTCTGTATATTGCAATGCTTGAAACACAGCAAGAGGGACTGTACCTTTGGGTGGCTTCCATTGGCAGTGCTTCTCCACAGGCTATTTGTGAGATGGTCTCTCAAATATGGTAAGGACTAAATGTCAAGGGGAGCTCTTAAATAAACTGCTGCACTGTGGAGAGTAAAGAAAGAGAGAGGGAAAAATATTACCTTATTATCTTATTATAAAAATAAGAAAAATGTCACAGGAGAATTCTGATAAGTCATTAGTAACTTAGTACAATTTCTCCCTAAAAGCTTTTAGCAATTTACTAATAAATACCCCCTTGAAGAGCAGTCTAATAGATCTACCTTATTTTTCAAAAGCCTTCAGTTTTGCTTAGGACGTACAAGTCAACAAACAAATAAAAGTATATAATAAAAGAAAAAATAAAACAAACATACCTGCTCCATTTTTTTGTAACAGAGGACCATCAGTGAGCTTTCTGCCTGCCTTTATCCTTGACTATAGTATTTTGTTGGCCAGTGAAGGCATACAGTACTGTGTCTGAATGCCCAAAAGGGACAGATAGGTTAACTCTCTAGCTGCAGTACATCACCTCAAAAGTTCAATACTCTTAATATTACAAACACTAAACAGTAAGTGGGTACACCCTTGGTTGATTTTTCTGTCAGTGTTTATGCAGCATGCATGCTATCAATGAAGGATTTCCCATATTTAGGGAGTCCACTGCTTGATACTGGGAACTCAGGACAATGCAAAGGAAACAAGGGGGGCAAAATCCAAACAAAACAAACAAAACAAAACTAAACTAAGCTAAACTAAACTAAACTAAAAAAATTAAACAAACTACCAAAATACTGCCTTCGGTAGTCAGTATCAGTTATATTTGAAAGACAACCATTGAAAACTAGAGTTCAGTGCTGGGGCTGGCGAAAACACACACGAAAGAAAAAGCTTTGTCAATCAATATTGCCTGAAGAATGAAAAAGAGAAAAGGGGGAAGAAGCAAGAATAGAAACAACTGGTTACATCCAAGAAATCCTCTTATAAAAAGCCTGTAATAAACCAGTGAGTTGGAACATAGCCTCTTTCAATCCATATAGGAGAAGAGCCGCATTCCTGACCTAACCATGACAGAATCTATTCACAGGCTATTTTTTTCTAGCGGAGCACATTTATAATGTTCTCTAACCTGCAGGAGATAGAGTGTTTCTATAACTAGAAAAATTCAGGTAAGTGTGACAGAACAGAAAAAAACAGTCATCCACTAGGGAAAGACTATTAATGTATTAAGTAAAGTTTTTTAACTGAGGGTTTTTTTAATCAAGTTCTCTCAAAAGCTACCGATGATTTACCCAATTTCTAAGTACTATGAAATTTTACTGCAGCAGTAAGCAGCCAATTAATATGATGAAGGTGTTGAACAGACAATATGTTCCAGGAACAAAATATTACAGATAATCAAGATCTTACACTTAGGTTGAAGTGTAATGAGATAAAAATTCATGTGTTAAATATACACTTCTAATTATAACATGATTTATATACTTGGCAACAAACAGCTGTCAACAGCAAGAGCTTTGCAACTCAAACCATTACTCATATTTATAAACTTTATAAAAGCAAAATTAACTCAGGGTGAGTTTTTTTCTGTCCTTTATTGGCAGTGTCATACATAGCTATGACACTGCCAAAAGCAATTTGATTTAAATAGCTCAGCTTCCAGAAAGTTAGACTGGTTTTCAGTGACATCTCACAGAAAACCTCTTTATTTTTGCAGGTATTTTTGTTTGTTTGTTTGTTTTGGGTAGGAAGTGAGAAGCCTGCTTACTTTTCAAGTTGTACTGGAATACCCAAAGCAGCCTTCTGTTTCTTTATTTCATGCCACTCAAACAAAATACAAACACTAAATTGAACTCTAACCACAAGGCATACCATTCACTGACACATTACTTTTGATGTTGCCCCTTTCATTATTACACCAAGAACACTCTCCATCATGGACAGGACACAAATAAAGCCCATCCAAGTCAAAGACCATTTGTTTGGATGGGCTTTATTTATTTGGGCTGTGCCATTTAGTTCTTCAGCACTTTTATGCATTCATCCTGTACTTATGGACAATGTCCCTGTACAATAGACTCTACAAGGCAAAGGGTTTTCACTAGTGGTCATATTTGATTTGGAACTGAGAAAACTTCTGATGCATGCATGGATCTTCCCTCCCCTAATGAGCAAGAGAAAACCCAAAAGAAAGCTATTTCAGCCTGGGAAACAGGTCGGTAAACATGTTCAGAAGAGGGCAGAGGAAGAAGGTCTTCAGCAATATTCATCAGAGCAGATGGACTGACTGTAAACTCATTGTGTCCCACACTCATCAGAGATCACTGCCAACAAAGCAGCCCTGGAAAAAAGAAGGAAAGACAGCTGGTCCGCCCAGATGCAGGGAGTCAGGTAGCATACCCACAGGAAATGCCACTGGTGGCAGTGGCCTCATTAAAACTCCTGATATTCCCCCCGCTGGATGTCCAGCAGAGCCAGTCTGCTCCAGCAGTGATCCCACTTGCCTTACCCCGTGCCTGTGAACCACCTGTGTTCCTGATGGGCCACCCCAGTGACCCTTGGGCAGGTCCCAGCCCACCACTGCCCTGCACAGAGGGTGGGGGCTAACCCTCTGCAGGGCACTCCCCTGTGTCTGCCTGGGGTCTGTGGGGTCCCACCAGGCCCTGTGGCAATGGCTGTTGCATCCAAATGGCAGCAGACACTTCACTATCCCTGCCTGATTTTTATTTTGGATTTTATGAGGAAGTCAAGCGGCTTTTCCTTAATCTCCCTAACCAATTAGAGAGCTGTGGTTCATGCATTTCTGCCAAGGAACATGCTATGGCAGGACGTCTCAGATCTCCTGTCACTTTGCCACCAGTATCAGGCCTGCCTGTTTATCAGCAAAAGCAAAAGACAGTAGCTGCAGCTACTTGAGTATGTGAATGGGCCACTCTTTGGCGTGGAGTAACCTGGGTCCCTTACTATTAAAATTCCCTTCTTTCCAGAAGAGGGTGGCTGGATTTAAACTGCCTGCTGGATGTGAGCCATGGCCCACACTAAACTTCAAGTAAGTGCCTGGCAATTTTCCAGGAGAGTTCTGTCTGCCAGGGGTTGAAACTCCAAGTGTTTTAGCAATTTAAGAGAATAGATTGCCAGGTTCCTGCACCTGGGAACATTCCTTACGCTGTATAAGTTACAAATATAGACTCAGCCATCACGCATAGCTGTGCATTGCCCTCACCCCCACAGCAGCACAGCTTGGCAGCCACAGAAAAGGAGAGCTGGAGCACTGGCCTGTGCTCTGCAAGGCACAGGGCATCACGGCTGAATCACAGCCTGCGAGGCTGACTCAGTGCTGACCTTAATTATACACACTTGATCTTTAACTGCCTGACCCAAAAGCTGGTAACTATTTTTCCCCTAATACAGAATTGGGGAACAGTATGACCATAGGTCACCTGTTGTTCTGATCAAGTGGGAAGTAGAAACAAATCAGTTTTTACTTCAGTACCATCAGGACGTTATCTTGCCTATGTAATTGAAGAGTACGCAGGTATTTCTGGAAGGTACTTGAACATACAGGAAGTACAGGTATATTTATGAATCTGTGTAAAAAGAAGAGAATAAAGACTGAAAATGTAATCAGGATAAATGGTAGATTGCCATAAAGAGCACTAGAAACCATAAAATGGCATGTACAAAGAGCCATAAGTATAAAGAACCACAAGCATCTAAACAAGTCATTTCCTGAAAAAGCAGGAAATAAGCAACTACATGAGACTTTTTGTTATATGAAAAGAGAAAAAATTAGAAGGTGTGGGAAGATTTTTATAATTACTGTTATTGTTGGTTTTGTTGTTATTGTGGTGGTGTTTTTTCTGAAGTTTCCCTTCTCCTTCCACCTTATCAAGATGTCTCAGCAACAAAGCAGTACTAGGAAAACAAGAGCACCCTACCCTCATCAGAGGGCTGATATAAGGGGGAGAGAAATAATTTCCTGCACAGTTTGAGAAGATCCAGCAAGGACCAAAGACCCCCTTCACTCTTTCTGCAGGGAAGGGTGGAGAAAATCCCCCAGAGTCCAAACCAGCTTGCAGCTACCCTCCTCCAAAGCAGCATAGCTCCCAGGAATGAAAGCTGTCAGATACTGATGGATCAGGACAGAAATGGCCCACAGGAAAAGAACCCATTTCTCTTTGTTCCTGCAGAGAGTGAGACTTTTAATCAACCTCTTATTAGAGAAAACATCTTACAGTGAACTCCATGTCAGGGTTCAGAAAACAAAGGAAGCAGCAGGAAACTGCTTGGAATAGGTATTTTTAAAAAAATGCCAGGACTACAAATCGTCTGGCACAGGGACATTCATTTCCTACACTAAGGTTTATCACTGTGTTCATTATCTCTACCCAGTCAGCAGCACCATTCAGCTGATGGCTAAAAGCAAACAGATTACATTCCAGGTGTTAGCCAAAACCTTTACATTCTAATGTTGCCCAGAGCAAACTCTCATTTTTAAATAAAGCAGCTGTGAAGAGTTACCTTCAAAGCAGAAGCAGACAGGGAATCTTATATGCAGTGTCATCTCTAAGAGGAAGATTTTAATCAATCTACAAGTGTTGATTGCATCTACAAGATGCAACACACAACAGAAAACCTCTTTCCGTCATTTTTTACCTTTCCAGAAAGTTCCTGTAAAATGTGCATGAATTATCTAAGGTTTGCTATCTCTGATGCAGCAGTGGGCTGGGAAATCCAGTCCCCCAGATATTTTCTGAGAAGACTGAACTTTTCATATTCAAGGCAAGTTTCAGATATAAACATTTTCAACATTTATATTGAAAACTAACAAAACACAGGGTCATCGCATCATATAATATTTTTGGTTGGGAGGGCTTTTCTAAGGTCATCAAGCCCCCTGGAATGAGCCCCATCCAATCTGACCTGAAATGTCCCCAGGGATGTGTCAGCTGCCACCTCTCTGAGCCACTGGTTCCAGTGTTTTACCACTCTCATAGTTAGAAGTTTCTTCCTTATAACTTATACAAATCTACCCTCTTTAGTTTAAAACCATTACCCCTCAGCTTACTGTTACAAATCCTGCTGAAAAACTTCATCTCCCTTTTCATACAGGTTCCTCTAAAGTACTGGAAGTCCACAACAAGGTCTCCCTGGAGACTTCTCTTTTCCAGGCTGAACAATGCCAACTCTCTCAGTCCTTCCTCATAGTGAAGATGCTTCAGACCTCTGATTGTTCCTGTGGCCCTTCCTCTGACCCTGCTGCAACAGATCCATATCCTTCTGATGTCGGGGGCCCCAGAGCTGCACACAGCACTCTAGGTAGGGGCACAGGGNCTCAAGCTTCTCCAGCTCTCTCTGGATGGCATCTCATCCTTCAGGTGTGTCAACTGCACCACTCAGCTTGGTGCCATATAAAAATTTGCTGAGAGTGCAGTTGATCCCAATGTCTGTGTCATTGAGGAAGAGATAACATTGGTCCTCACACAGACTCCTTAAGGACACCACTTGTCACAAATCTTCATTGGGATTCCGAGATACTGACCACTGCCCTCTGGATGTGACTGTCCAATTAATTTCTCATCCATCAAACAGTCCACCCATCAAATCCATCTCTCTCCAGTTCTCCAGTTCAGAGAGAAGGATGTCAAGGGTGACCACAACAAAGGCTTTCCAGAATTCTAGATAAATGACATCTTTCCTTGTCCACAGATGGAGCCACTCCATCACAGAAGGCCACTGTGTTGGTCAGGCAGGACTTGTCCTTGGTGAAGCCATGCTGGCAGCCTGGAATGACCTCTCTGTCCTCCATATGCCTTAGCACAGTCTATAGAGGATTTCTTCCATGGTCTTCCCAGGAACAGAGGTAAGGCATCCCCATTTAACTACTTCTTTCTTCCATGGCATGACCTCACGAGTAAGGATTCCCAAAGAACTTCGCAGTATCTGTACTGTGGGAATTATACAGCACAGCAGTACTTACACCCCAGATTTATTTATGTTGTACAGAACAAATGAATTAAACAGTCTTTCCTAAACATAAAATTTCATACAGCAGGTGGGACAAAGGACTACAGTTGTCATGTAACCACTTAAGAATAATTAATTGCCTTTATCTGACAGCTGAAACCAGTAAAATCAGTAGACATCTGACAGCTGCCAGAGCTTGAGTCTGACTGTCTTCAATGTGATACAAACTGATATGCTGATCACATGGAGAGCAGGCAAGGGAAAGAAAGGCCAGGTCTACACTCCACATCAAAACTTTTGCCAATGCCATTGTGTCAGCAAGAGGAGCAACTTGTGACGATAACTCTGTAACAGGAAAACACCTGTCTTATTATACAGTTAGATCCTGCCAGGAAAGTGCTTCCACCCTGTAGGATTTTTCCACATTTAAGCTATAAAAAGAATGCACCTTTAAAGACATACAGAAATATGACAAGTCTGCAAAGACAGCTATCCAAGAAAATCTTAGCAATATAGACCACAACAAAATAAAACAAGCCATACTTTCAGCTACTCCTTGAAAGTTAATCCAGACCTCTTCAGTAGATGCAAGTCAACACCAGTCCAGTGATTTTCATGCAACTGCAGTTAATACCACTGAGAAATTGCATTTTCCAGATGGGAAGACAAAAGCTAAAGTTGTCAAAGAGGACATTCTAAGTTTCATTTGAAATGCCATATCTAAGTAGGCATTTATTCCCTGAAAACATTCACTCTAATCTCTTGAAACAGCTGCAAAATTATGTATCTTAAGAGTCTGGGGCACAAGATAGTTTCTGGCAAGCTCTGAAACTCATGTTTTTGTGCCACAAGAGGAATCTCATTCTTCTTCCCTCTTTTGCTCATGTCAAGCAGAACAGAGGTGGTCACATTAAGAAGGAAACTCATCCCCTTGCAAAATGGGCCCGTAACAGAGTGTATCACTTGGGACATACTCAGCCCAGATCCCAGCCCTGCTACTGGAAAAGTAATGTTGTTCCTAAGGCATAGATGCCCTCTCTGCTTGGCCATCCTCAGTGGGAGGAGGTGGCTTTCAGGGTACAAATACACACAGGCATTGTAACCCTGGGCAAATCGCTTCCATCACCATCCCAGTTTCTGCTGCTGCAATATCATTGCCTGCCAGGATGAGAGGATTTGCTAATCATGGTTTATAAAACTTTAGGATAGTTAAGGAAAATCAATTAAAATTGAGACAACCTCCCAGAAATGCCCCTGGGAAAGTAACAATCACAGGAAACAACACTCTGCAAACTGTGCCACAGCAGTAGGTCTCACTTTCGAGTCTCAGGGGCTTTATCCCACAGCCCTGCAGGGCGGGTTGCCAGGCTCCTCAGGGAGCGGGGCAGCGGCGGCAGCAGCACAGGAGGGAGCGGTGTGTGCTCCCAGACACACGGCTGGCTGTGCCACCTGGACCCTGATCCTCCCACGGCCAAGGTGAAGAGTCCACAGTGCCCACCCACGCAGCAAAACAGCACCTCAGCACAGCACCCTGCAGTCCCCCAAAACCCCTCCCCGAGTACTCCACACCGTGGATGTCTATCACACAGTGTGATGTCTATCAAATGTCATTGTGATAGGGGAGAGAGAAACTGGNAAAAAAAAAAAAAAAGACATTTGAAAATGTTCTCACACCAATATAAAATCAGTATTTTAACTGATGAGAAAAGCACTATCCAAATACATTTTTTTAAAATGCAATTATCAACAATTCAGTTACATGCTAAATATGCAACCTACTCTAAATATGGAGAGGTCTACCATCAAGCATTTACACATTTCATCTTTTCATCTGCAAGTGGAAGTGCATATTAATTAATACCAAAGGCACTGTATATCCTGAAAGGCAACAACCCTTCACAGTAGGTAAAGGCTTGCCTCATTTATGTTTTGAAGATGTCATTAAAGTAACCATTACATCCTTGCACAAGGCTTAATCCAAGTATTACAAGAACTATATTCTACCAGGGATTTTCTGTAATTTTGCAAAAACTACTTCTTCCCAGAATCAAAGAGTTAGGTAAATTTTTGCCTCAAACTAGAAAAGGTGCAGGAGAGAATCTGAGGGGAAAAAAAGGTTGCTTTCTTTATCTACACAGTGCAGCAGTTTATATTGAAAGGAAACCTATTTGAGAAAAACAAATGTAGGTGCCCATTAGTTATGTGGAGACAGGCATTATAACTGTGTAATGAAAAAAAAGGGAAGAGAATGCATTTTGCTAAAATGATTTGTGTGTTTGATTCTATAATCTTTAATTTTTTTCCAATTAATTTAGTCTTGTTTTGCTCATTTGTATAAAAAAATAAAAGGAAACACCAGTTTTTTTTGCCCTTCAGACAAGATTTCAGTGTCTAAATGTCTATAATGAATTTTTACTTGAATGTGCAAGTGAAAATGTTGTTTCATTGGTTTAACTGATGAACACTACTCCCCAGCTATGTGATTAGACTATAACAGTTTGTCATGTCCTGAGGGATTTTGTAACCTTCACTCTAGTGTTTCTGTCTGGAATAACAAACAATAAAAGAAAAAAAATGGAATGGACGAGATGTTCATTTAGAACTGTGTTTGTCTAAAATTTTTGAGCTTGTTCACTTTAGTTGAGCTAAACCTCACATATGACACAAACAGCTACTATCAATCTAAACTGAATCATTTAAGGCCTGCAAAAATTTTGTACAAGAGATCATGTCTGGTTTGGATTTTAAGTTTCTGTGTCCCAAACAACATATTTGAAGTTTTTGCTTTTGATGGGACTGTGCCATGTCCCTGATTTTTACAGAGCAAGTCTGGGTGAATGGCAGTGTTACTAAGAAAAAAGACGACCAAACAAACATAAAATCTATTCCCAATAAGTTGTATCAGAGACTGTGACATGCTCCATGCCAGAGTTTTAAAAACTGCCTGTTAGTGAAGTCCATATTGCACTAGTCAGCCTGAAACTACAGATCCATATGGTCCTGCTCTCTGGGGATGATATGTCTATGCAAGAAAGCCACTTCTGGAAGGCTTGCATCTTTATTTCTCTCTTCTTCCCCCTCCATAGCATTCACTGTCAGTAAAGCACCACTTCGAATGCCTGTTTCCTGCCTTGCTGGTTTATTCAAGCAAACCACTAAGTCCATGCCAAAGAGGGCCTGCCTAACAGCTGTGGACACACAAGCCAACAGAATTAATTTTTACAGATCAGAGAAATCTGAGAAAGTTACACAGCCCTAATATAACCACAACTATTTTCAGCTTGGGAAAAAAAAAAAAAAAGAAAAAAAAAAGAGAGAGAAAATCCCTTGGCCAAGTGCACTTCCCAAGTCAATAACTAACACAAAACACAAATTTCTACCTCACCTGTATAAATTATTCCCAGCATGGAAGCAGCTCCAGGGCACAGCATGGTTCATTGGAGTAGTACTACTAAGTTTGCACCGTCTCCAAGACCCAGCAAGCCACCCCTGAAAAATTTTACACACTTCTTGCACATTTCGGCAATGCTAATAAACATAGCACAACCCTCCTCTTCACCCCCTGGAGGAACACCCCCAGGCCCACAGAAAGAGCAAATTGAAGCATTCAGGCACTACAGAGATGAGAACAGCAAAGGTGACCCAGTTCAACTCAGAGATATGATAAAACCAGCATAACACTGAACACGCCCCACCCCAAGCACTCTTCTTGTGCTGTTATCACTCATCAAATTTCTAGTAACAGTGCTTCCGGCTCCTACACAGCCATCACATCTGAGGTTTTCTCATTTCATGAATTTCCTTTTTTGTGGGAAATCAGTGCTTACATAAGGGCAAAATTCAGAAGTGGGAAAACTTAAATCCTTCTTTCCTGGAAGAGATACCCAGGGTAACCTGCAACTTCAGGTATCAGGTATGCCTCTTTCACTCATTGTACCATTCAGTCCCAGCATTACTTTTACCATCTCTCTTGTCAGTGACATTTGCCCATTTCTTGTCATGAAAAATGAGTAGAGAGGGAGAGAAAAGTAACCTGTTTGGGGAGAAAATGCTAAGCAACCTCTTCAGCTAACATCAAACAACTTAAGTTAATCTGAACCAAGAGAATTGTGCTGAGGGTTGGAATATCCTTTTTGTGCTACAAGAAATCCAAAGTTGCTTATGAGGTTTTTTTTTAGGCAGATCTCAAAGTCTGATCACAGAGCAAGTTGAAAGATTAGAGAAAGAGTTTGAAGTTTAGCAGTTGGCTGGCAAAATGTCTCAGCAGCAAAGCCTAATCAAGGAAGGGAAGGCATGGAGGAAAAGTCACTTGCTGGGTTAAGCAAGAAGGAACTTTGGCAAAGACAGAAACATAAGTCACTTGGGCCTGTGTCTCTGCTATGGGTTATGTACATCCGCTGTTGAAGCAAATCTAACTCAGGACTCCTACAGCAAGAGACAGCCAAAGTCTGCAAAAGGCTCTCGCTTGCAGCAGTCCAGTGGACAAGTCCTGGAGGGGTGCCTTGTCCTGCTCCATCCAATGCCTCTGGGAAGGGATAGGCCACCATCTGCAGCCCTATCTGCTGTCACCTCTGCTCACAGCAGGTTCAGATGCCCCTGTGCTCCATCCCTGAACAATCTCCCAGACCAACCTTTAAAACCTCTTTAACAGCAAAGGACAAGAACATCTGTCCCCACCATCACAGGTCTTAATGTTTAAGTGGGGTAAAGCGTGGATTTGTTGATGTTGCTTCTTTGGCTCTCTTTCTTACACCAAAACTAAATATACCACAATTCAGCATGCCCTAGGGGAGGAGCTGAGCATGTTTGCTTCTGCAAGATCACTCACTTCTCCTATTTGTGTTCAATTACCAGCAAGGAAACTACTTACAGATGAACTACTCAAGGACAGGAACTAGCATGACCAAGCTGTCTACTTGATGGAGTTAGATGATGAACGTCCTATTTTCTCATTAGAGTTTCTTATCATTTTTAATGAACATGAAGTAAGGAGTTGATTTTTTTTCTTCCCTAGCCTTATAGGCACTATTTTTAAATTGTTCTCTTCTTTTATCCCTTTAATGATTCAAAACCCTTGCTCTTCAGATAAGATCTTCTAATATTTCCCTCTAGTAAAGTCCAACTTAAATCTTATCCTTTTTACCTTTGACAATATTATACTTCAGGAGTCGAAGATGTCACCAGGTTCTCTCACAATATGACTTGTAGACTGAAATTAACATGATCCCTCAGCAATCACCAGCAATCACATGTCACGAAAGAAAAAGATCAATGTATTAAGCACGGCTCCAGGCCCTGCAGATCTCATCACAGGGAAAATACTTCCATCCCTATATACCAGAAGCTGGTTTTCCAAGCAGGAAACTCTTTTGCAACAAGAAAGGATAAAAAATATAGGCTTGGGAAGATACTTTTTCTACAGATCTTAATTTCTCTTTTGCAGGTGGCTGCCAGCAGTACACTGCTGTTTTTTACATCTTCTCCACTGCCTGCCCAGGAGACTGGGGTTCATAGCTAAGCATCCCAGCACCTGAGCATTCCAAGAATGATAAGCCCCACTACTGCAACACCATCTACACTTAGCCAGGGAGACTGTGTGAGGGACACAAGCATGTCTCTGGTATTCTGGTGGTCCTAAAAAAATGACCCATCTATTTTGTGCTTAATACGTGTAAAAATTAAGCAACACAGCAACATAATGCATGCAATTTAAATTTTCCTACATGAAGAAAGATCACAAAGGACTTTTCTTTCTGGTGATTTCTCGTGATTATTGAGCATTTTTCCAGATTTCTTGACATCAATGTAGAAATAGGCTGTGAGTAACTGAGAAAGATCAACTTGTACACTTTAAGCTCTCAAGCCAAAACTTAATGCATAGGAACTGGAAACCCATAAACAGTGATTAGTGCTGGAACACATCAGTCTCTCTGCTGATCAGCCCCACTCTGGAACAACACAGATGAACCAGCAGGAAAGAGCAGACAATTCCTCAAAGATAAAATTGGATTTTGTAGAGATGCTATGTGGCTAACATATCTGGTCCCCATGCCTCTCCTCAGCAGTGTGAAATGTCAAGCTTGGAAAAACAGCATTTATTTAACTGTATGTGAGAGAATCACTTGTATGTACAACAGAGTGCATCAGGATTTTGACTGGGCATTGAGAGGAGCAAAAAAAGGATCAGGATACTGCTAGTGCACTGCTCCAAAAGCATATCCTGATAATCATCAGAGTTCACCTGGAGTTCTGCCAGTAAAATGTACCTCTGACACAACTCCACAACAGTGGTGATGAGAAACTATGTCTATGTCTGTAAGTATATGCAAGACCAAGAGAAGTGCTTCTGATATAATAGCAGTTTAACTCCCGATGGCAAAGTTAGTTAGGTCTTCATTTGCACCATTTTGTACCAAAGCACCTTTCAGGAGGTCTTCAGGCATTTAACCTGTCAGTGTTGCAGCCCAAATCTGAATGTAAAGGTGGAGTTTAGGCACAAAGCCTGGTTTATAAACTAACACCTTGTTGATAATACACTCTCATAATCCAATGATTGTATTAGAACTATAATTGTGCATTTACTTGAAAACAATTATATTACCATTTCAGACATTTTTGACATATTTGTGAATAAAATGGGAAAAGAATCATGGAACAGTTAGCTGCCCAGGCAACTTCTAGCAATATTCTTGTACCATATTATTGAGGCATTCAAACAGAGTAGAACAAGGCCAAGTATGGCATGACCCACCTCAAATGGAAAGTACCACAGGTACCTTTGTACAATGGCTATAAAACAAAAAATAAAAAGGGAGTTGGTGGAAAAATATGTGAGTGGAGAGGAAAAAAAATCTTTAATGCACTACTCTGCTTTGAGCCTGATCTAGATCAGGAATTTTTGCAAGTGTTTTAGTAATAATACCATACTTACAACAAAGATCCACACAGTACAAGGGATTTTAAAAAATAAACAAACAAACAAAAATCCAACAAAAAAAACCAAACTAAATAAAAATTTTTTAAAAAGCCCCCAAAATCACAAAAAAACATGCACACAAAATAAATGTGGTTAGTACCACTGCCTTCTTCTCCTCTGTTACAGATTTTAGAATACTATTGCAGAAGGGAGGCTGATGATGCCTTTGTTGGCCAAAACAAAGGCACACATGGATTTTGCTTCCATGTATGTGCACATTCCTAAGGCCTGCAGTAAGCACATCCACTCAAAAAAATGGCGATGATTTTCTGATAAGCAGCATATTTCACTTGGAAGCTAAGCTTTAACTCAAATAAAGCTGCTTCTTCAGACTCTAGACTATATCGACAGCATTAAGGAAAGAAGAGGGAGCAAATCAATACTGCAATTAATGTCTGTAAACAACCTTAAAAACAGCTTGAGAGATGTGTACTCCTGTGATTCACCTCAACAAGTTCTTATCTCAAATCATGTTAAAAGAAAGGAAATGGAGGACCTATTATTGTGATGTTCCAACTTTCTCTGAAATTCAGAATTTAATATATCATGCAAGGATATGCTTGGTAGCTTTTGAGATCACCTCAAACAAATATATGTATTATATATTATTTATTACAAATTCAATCTCAGTACTACCAGATAGAATCTTTCTCTTTTTTTTCATGGGTGATGGCTGTTGTTTACACAGAATAATGATGTCCATTATTCTACATTGATAGGCTGCTGCTCTACCTCTGCATGGGAAAAAATGTGTCCTTCTAAAGACATATTAATCAACTTCTTCAAATTCTTACTCAGCTGGCATCCTAGGAATTTTTATTGGCTCTGCTCTGAGTTGTAGTTAAGCCCTTTAAGTTATTAAGGTATATTTTAAGGTGAGTTTGAATCTTGAACAAAGCAGCTCAAAATGATGTTTAGCACATCTGCAATATTTTGTATCACTGAACCAAGCACCTTTTAATACTGAAGACAATACCCCAGTGTTGTCTGGTGTGGCTAAAAGCTTAGTCTTCAGCTGAAATCCATAGTTCCCTCTTATTAAAGTAATTAGGTAAGAAACTGTGTCTTAAAGTCAGTTCTTTGGAGGACATTCCCTAGCCCTGAACATTCAGTTCACTCTTAAATGTTTCATCAAAAAATCTCTTGCATAACAGTAGAACTTTATGTGTCATTCTAAGTCTGTGGTGACTTTATGAAACACTGGCTGCAGCCAGGCATACCAAGCAGCATTTGTCTATTTTTACAGCTCTATTATATGGAAACAAGGTGGACGAAGACATACTAACTCTGAAAAAGGCAGGAATTTATTGATAGAAAATAATATTTCGCCCAAGTATTCTGGAGAAAATTACAGTGCTTTTTAGAATTTGATCACAAGGACTCTTATTTATTATTAAATTGGTAGTGTTTCCAACTATAACTAATAGTACTTCAGGGTAAACCCTAGTGATGAATGCCTGGATGATGAAAATCTGACTCATACTGGAATTTTGATTTTAAAATGTCCTTGATGTACATTCTGGAGCTCAAAAGAGAGGAGGCCTCCTGCCTTATTAATGTCCTCCTCAGCTCATACTAGTGCTGACAAACTTACATGGTGAGGATGTGACCAAACTGAGGCCACTCCTTGCCAAACACACTCTCTTTCCTGAGGCTAATTTATAATTAATATACCAACTAATGAAGGCTGTACCTGTCACTTTAGTCACACACCTGCTTTGAAACACATGACATTTGACAAAACAATTCATATACAAAAGATTTTAAAAGTTTGTCCTTATCTGCTTTTACAAACAAATATACCATTGCATTAACTCAAGAACAACCATCAACTACAGAAAACTTCACAAAGTCTCCGCTGCTGGGGAAACTGATTTCAGCAACTCTGAACATAGTCTGTTACCTTATCCCACACACAGCCTTCCTCTCACTGTTTTATTTTCACAGGAGTTTGCAGAGCCAGAGGCTGGCATGGAGAACACCTTGAGGTTATCAAGATGCCTCACTGGTGCAAAGCAGTTCTCTCCCCAAAGGATCAGCTGGAGACTACAACACATGACAACGTGTTGCCTGATAGAATTATAACAACAAAAAACTAAAAACAACAACAAAACAAAAACCAAAAAAAAAAAAACAAAACAATACCCTCGAGAAAGAAACAGAGAAAGAGAGAGATTAAGAGAGAGAGAGAGAGAAAGAAAGATGGAAAGAGAAGGAGGGAAAGAGGAAAAGAAGGAAAGAGGGAAAGACAGAAAGAAAAAGAGAAAGAAAGAGAGAAAGAAAAAGAGAAGGAATGAAAGAAAGAAGGAAGGGGGGGGAAAAAAAGCCAACATAGTACAGAACAGAGGCTGGGAGAGTTTGGACCTTTCTTTCTGAGCCCCAGTCCTAGCACTTCCCTCCCCAGAACATTACACCTACACTGCATATTCAACCTCTTCACACTCTGAAAGCGTGGGGTGCCTTGGGGACAGACAAATCATCATGGTTCACAGCTGTTCTTCAGGAGGGAAAGCCAAAACACCCCTTGGCACTGACTCCCCAGGCAGTGGGGTAGCCCCATCCAGGAGGGGAAATGCCACATTCATGTCAAATGCTATCTGTGGGGGACTAGGAAAGTTCTGCTGTCATATACCATTGCTGCAGTGATGTTTCACTGACACCTCACCTTTCCTCTCCAAATTTCTCAATAATGTCTTTCCTGAGGGGTCTGGACATTGCTCTAACATTTAGAAATAAATGAAAGGACTTCTCCAATGCTCTGCTGCTAAGCCTGTCCCTCAGACCCCTCTTTTTCCTGCATCATGGGCCTCTCTCACTGCTCTTGATTTCCACATCTCTTGTGGTCCTCTCTATGGAAGAAGACAGATGCTGTGATCATTTTTCTTACACACCTCATAACATCAAGGCACTCTTCTATTTCATGCAACTCCTTTATCTTTCCATGACCTCCATTTTTCTACTAATAAAGCTCAAATTTTGTGGGTTTTTTTTTTTTTTTCTGGAGGCTGAGAATATCTCTGTCCCACCTCCAGCTCCTGCTGTGGGCCTTCTTGTGGGGACAGTACTGCTCACCACCCATACGTTGGTTTTGAGCTCACTTCAGAAAGGAAAGGCTCAGGACGACTAAACAGGTCAGCAAAAGGAGGGAGATTTCTATGATGCCGAGTTGATTTTTCGCATTTTCATTTATATACCTTTTATATAACTTCTGTGTATCCTCAGTATTCTTAGTACATATACTTGTAATTCCTTAAGTCTGATAGCTTAGTATAGTCCTAGTATTTTGTTAGACCAGGAGACCAAATATCCTAAAGGCCTTGTAGTAGGAGGCTGGAATACCCCACACTATCTTGAGAAGCCAAGGTTCTCTCTAGAACATTTCCTGTAAACTCGAGATTTGGCCCATCCAGGGAGAATTCCATGGATGGGGGAATATCATGCTATTCATCCAGGCCTGCCATTGGGGAATCCTTGTTAGATGTGCTAATTTGTAAGGTTTATAAATTGTATATGTGATCTATTGTGTGTGTAAAATACACACACAATGTGTGTGCATTGTGGCACATCCCACCTTGATGAAATGATGCACCAGCAAGGATCCTTATTAAAAATCAAGGTAAAATCCTTTTATCCTTTAACCATGTCTGGCTCTCAATTTTTTAAAGGCATCATCTACATCATTGTTCAAATTAGACATAGAAAGGTCTTTTTGTTTATGTCCACTGCTGCCCCACTAGTATTTCTGCGATTGCTTTTCACCCAATACCCCTGCCTTTGCCATTGTCCTGACATGGGTAAATCCACTATGTCTCACTAACAGTTCCCCTTGCAGCTCCTATTCCCAAACCTCTCTTCAGTTTTCTAGGCAGTCAGCTCTCTAAACACAAGTGTTTAGAAGCAGTATCTTTACACACAACATATTCTGTTTTACGATCAGACCAAGCTTTTAGCTTCTGACTCACAGCTCTGAGCAAAAACAAGTGCAACCCAGACCAGATCATTGCCTTTTAGGTCCTGCTGCCCTCACTCATGGCACTTGCAATAAAGGAGGCTAAAGCTGCCAGGCCCCCCACGTGGGGCAAATATTCACTCATCACAGGACTAAGCCGTTGGCCAGAAAAAAAATCTATGGCATCCCAGTTTCACTGCAATTAGTCCTTCCCTTCAGTGAACCAGAAGCGTGGCTAAAAATTCTTTTCCCTACCTGGGGCAGGATTCAGTTCCATTTGTCAGTAAATCTGAGTGCATGCAAGATCCTGTGATACCCTGACAGCAAGGATTGCATCGCTTCAAGGATGACTCACCGGCATTGACACAGCCAGAGAGGAGCTCCAGCCACAGGGGTTTGGTCCAAGCATGAACCTTTACCTAGTTTCATTCCTGTCTCCTGAAAGTGACTAAGAAAAACTGTGCACTAACAGGTCTTCCCCTACCCACCCCGGAACACGACACTCCTGTGGAAAGCATTAACACTAACCTGGAAATACCAACCCCGCCTGGCGAGGAATTGTGTTACTGGCCTTGAAAGAGGGCTACACCTGAGCTAAAAAGTAGCAGAACCTTTCAGTTGTAGAAAACAAGTAGGAAGAAAAACATTGGCGCGCCGACTGCCAGCAATGAGCAGGCTTGAGCCCAGAGCCCAGCGAGAGCAGAGACATCAATTTCTGATGTGCAAACATTGTGATTTATTTTATGACCCCAGTAACACAGAAAGTGCTGCAGTGTCAGAAGCTGCTGTCCAAGGGCCCCAAGCTTTGCCTGTCCCCACTGGATTAGACAGGGTGCGGCGTGCTACAAGCACAGCTAATGCAACCCCTGCTGGAGAGCACCACCCAACTAACCTCTGCCACTCAGAGGCCTGGGGCTCTACAGAGCTACCTTGCTCAACCAGACAGAGCAATCACCGAGCTGGACTTGCAAGTTCATGGAAAAGTACTTGGAGCAACTGAAGGAAGGACACGCTGAGCTGCTGAAGGAAATGTAGGTATGACTCTGGGGAAAAAAGGGAATTCCCAGATAAGTACAGTCATACATTCCTAAAACAAGGATTGCTGGCATTCAGTCAAAGTTGGCTAAATGGTCTGTAATGGTAATCAATGATAAGTCATTGCTCATCTTGTTTTAGGACATAATATATTTATGTGGCTGTATTCAGATAATGTTGCAATTTCTGAACTTGGCATTCTCTGACTTTTACCACGCATATGCATGCATGTTCCCTTCCCCATCACCAGTTTTTCCACTTTTTTTCCTCCCACTTCTCCAGGGCCATCATGACAGCACCTCAGAGTATGCATTCCCTCTCTCCTCCCAACAGCTTGTGCTACCCTTCCTTCCTCTTGTGCTCCAGCCATGACAGCCCCAGGGCTGCAGGCTGAAGAACTCCTGCAGAGCAGAGGTGTAAGCTACCACACGCTGGAGGCAAAGGGCATTCACAAGAGCTCTGCTGGACCTGAGCCATGGAGGTACAGCAGGATTCTTGAGGGTCATAGGAGTGCCCATTACCACTTTCATCCTTCATTCTTCTGCTCAGTTGCAGGCACCACCTGACTAAATGTGCACACACTCTGCCTGCACACTCACAGACAGAACACAAAAGCCAGCATTCATAGTCACACTGCGCCAGGACACATGAGAAGAGGAAGGGGCAAAACTGTTGCTGGCCCACAAACTGAAATGCAGCCAACACACTTGGTCACAGGCCTGCTGCAAACAGCAGGATGATCAGCAGCAAATCCAAACTGTGCAAGCCAGAGTTTGTGTCTTTTCTCCTGCATGTTCCTTATCTTCACTTTTCCTCTCCTTCACTTAACCCACAGTTCATACAATAGTGAATTGTTTCTCACATTTGTGCTTAAGCTTCTGCAGGAAAAAATACAAGAAGAAGCAAAAAATATTGCGGCAGGTTTGGGACAATGGACACAAAAGGTTTTTTTCCTCTGACAAAACCAGTAGGGAGAGAAATTTTATTCCAAACATTGCATAAGTTGCGAGAGTTCTGTACTTTTTTTTTTTTTTTTAACCCTGTATTCTGGAGAGATGAGAGCAAAATTTCAGAAAAAAAACGATTTTTATGCTTACAAAGACATTGTCAATATTTCTTTTTAGAAAGTGTTGAAATTGACCTGGGGCAGGGATTGAGGGAAAAGATCAGGATATGCACATGTGCATGTATTTATTAGGTCACACACTCATGGAAAACAAAGTCAGAAAATCCTGGGCAAGCCCCTAACCTGGCAGTACCCAGGCAGGGGGTTGTGTCTTCCCACACAAAGTCATCTGAACCCATGTCAAATGTTCAGGCTCACCCAAGAAGCCATATTTAACTCAGGATAGAGTAAGGATTTTCCAGAAGCTGTATGTGGAGCCAACTGAGTTGTCTGACACAGCACACACAGTTCACCCAAGGCCTCATCTTCTTCAGTCTCACAAGAGTAAGGATCTTAATGCTTGTCAGAGGATGCAGAGAATGTCAGCCACACCATGTCCCTTTCCTAGCATGAAGGAGTGATGAAAACCAGTTGTTTGCTGTTTCCCAGTGCATTTGGTCCACACTTGATAGCTGGGGATTACACACTATTTTTTCCTTTTCACAATTGTAAAATTCTTTTTTCTCACCTGCTCTTTTCTTCCTTCCTTATTCAAACATTTAGCAGTGCAGCCCACTGGTATGTCTCACATACAATGTTTTGGATATGCAAAAGTCAACAAAAATTTTTAACAAAGACGCAAATTTTTCTAAAGGTTCTAGTAAATACGCCTGAGGGAAAACTTTGAGTCTTAATTAGAATTCTGTCACCAAAGACAAATTTTTAAAATCAGATCATAGAGCCACCACATTATCTTTCTGTAATCCAGTAAACTGAGGACATGATACAGGATTACAGGTCTCATTTTCACAGTGCCACAAAACACATAAACGATCTACAAAGAGAAAATTCAGTTCTTTAGACCTTAGTATTGAGCACGAGGGATTTTTTTCCCTCTCATGGTCATATAGTAACTGTGGGGTTTCCTGCGGGGAAGCTCACAGAAACCTCAATGCATACCTCACCCAAGATGATTTATCACTTCCTCACACACTAGCTCTGCATATGTTATAACTGGCATCTGTTTTTTACAGGATGAGTACTGGGTTTTCTCTCTGAGGGATCTTTATTCCTTATCCATGACTGAGTAGAGATGGGTAGTTGTACCCGTAGCAAGTTCAAGCAGGTGCTATATGCATAAAGATGCTTATCATAGTTACAGCAGTTAGATAGTTTCCGCTGAAACTGAGTCATCAGAGCTCCTCCAGAGTCACTGAGAAAGCACTGCGGACAGTGGGTGTTCAAAGCACAGATTGTGGTACTGCACAATCAGAAGCACTTGGGTAAGTGTGCATCTTGCACTGCAGCAGTGTGGCAGTGGGCGGGCAGGCACAGAACTGGGTCTGTCCTGGGCCAGCGCTCAGCCTGTGCCTTCCGCTGCCCTGGGATACCAAGTCCTGGTGAGCAGCACTGTGTCCTCCAGGCTGATTTGCTTTGGTCACAGACCAAATTCTGGCTTTTGGATATTTAAAGAAAGAAGCTACCAGTGTGAAAATGCACAGTGACATTTGGTGTCAGGTAATATATGTGTTCTCAGCATCCAGTAGACTCAGCACAGGTGGAATGTTCTCACCTGGTCCCAGGGTCCCCCTTCACCTTCCCACAGAAGAAGAGAACAATGGGAAGGAATCTGCAGTCTTTCCTGTTGTCTGTGCTGGAAAATGTAGCATCAGGCTACATTTGCTGTAAGGCTGGTATTTTCTGTTCAGCACAGTTTGTTTTGAACGTTCACTGCTCTCTTGTCCTGAGGACAACCACTGCTGTACAACATGCTATCCCAAACATGCACAAATCCAGCTGGAAAACAGAATTATTTTCACTGCCAAAACCACACACGTTTCAGCTTGCTTTCCTTCTTTCTGACTTTTTGTGCTCTCCTCAAGCTGAAAAGAACAAAGGTAGCAAGGAGCTTCACAGATGTGGCCATTGTAACTACCCACACAGCACCAGGAAAAGTCCAAATAACGATGCACTCTGTCACAATATGTGACATATATTAAGAGCAAAAAAGCCAGGGAAGACCACACATTAAGCAATTCTCTTGGCAGCCACCACTGAAGGTTATAGTGCCTATGGAGTAGCTGTAACAAATGTTCAATCCACGGCTGCAAATATTTGCAAGTACAAGTAATGTGAAACACGGAGACACCCCTAAAGGTCTGTACATGGCTGTGCAACTGTTTTTCACGGCTCTCCAGAGCCTGTAGCAAAGATGTAGGTGAATTCCCTTGGGCAATCCTTGCCCAAATCAGCAAGACAAACAAGTGCATTGCTCCTCAGTGGGTTGTGCCTTCCAGAAGACCAGCCTGGAGATTGAGCAGATTGAGCCAGCTGATATTCACCCTAAACGAGACAGCGAGAGAAAGAGAGAAAAACAAATGGAACCCCATCGCTGCTGAACTGATGTTATCTGCAGGCAGCTGTGCCTTTTGTGCAAAGAGCACACAGTGCCACAATTTGCAAATGTCTCTGATGAATTGCTGCCATCTCTGCTGCAAATTGTAAAGAACTGTCTGCTCTTAATTACCAGGACTGCTTTTGAGACAGTAATGCAGTAATGTAATCTACTAATGAGTTAACTTAGTCCACAGGAAAATTAACTTCACATTAAAC
Organism: Thryothorus ludovicianus; assembly: GCA_013397245.1. NCBI lineage: Eukaryota > Metazoa > Chordata > Aves > Passeriformes > Certhiidae > Thryothorus > Thryothorus ludovicianus. Next base: position 412,330 of record VZTB01003147.1, on the reverse strand, counting down.
AAAGCCTTCTCTACATTTTTCATGCAGTAACATATGGAGGAAATATTTCATGGTGATTACAGTTTTTACCTCAGGGTCCTTAAATCTGAAGCTTGTATGTGTGGTGTGTGAGTATCATAGGAAGGGGGAAAGTAAAAGTACTGATGTACAGTATGTTTGAACACATCAGAACAGAGGTTCTGTTTCAGATCATCATAGATTAATGGTTAGCCCTGGGAACAAAGCAAAGTGATCTGCGGACCTGAGACTCGTACTTCAAAGAGAGATGAGTAGCTGAAAACACTTCTGGAGACAAGACACAAAACCTAGCTGTGTACAATGTGTACATCAGTTCCAGTCCCCAGCTTAAGCACTCTCATCCTGACAGTTCTTCTAAAAAGAACACCTAACGGTAATTTTAAAGTAATAATGAATTTGTTACCATTTTTCACTTCTCACCTTTTCTGGCTGAACATGGTCTGCTGGTACTGAGGGTTTAACTTGATCTGCTTTACAGAGATAGTGGTAAGCATCATTCTTTTTTCAAAAACTAATTGTTCCTAAGGTTTCAGCTTTGGGCTTGCATTTCATGCCTCTTTACATTGTACAAGGCGAACAGTTTCAAGTTGTGCATTATGAATGATACACTATTGTAAAATTCAGTAAGCAAGCAATTAATAGATGCTGCCTAGTGAACTGGCATTACTGCTTACTTTTGTTTACAAACAGTTGTATTACCCCTTTTTTCCCCTCTACATGGCAAAGAGAATCCTCATAAATGCCAGCAATGTTTTTTGTTGTCTATATTTTTCTCAGTGAATTCTTCATTTCAGTTGTTTTTGGGTTGGGTTTTTCAGGTGTTCTCTTAATTGCGGGGGGGGGGGGGGGGGGGGTTATTGTTGCAACCAAATAAAAGCGATGTGACCGATACACAAGATGCCACACAGGAGTCCCTTGCTAGATCAGAATAAGCCATTAGGCCAACTACTTTTTTTACATTAATCACTAAATCAGATCATTTTCACAAGGCACCATATCCTAAATCCCTTGTCCTTTCTGCAGCTTGTGGTATTTAAGCAGGTCTTTTTCTCTTCCAAATGTTTTGCGGAAGACTGGTCCCTGCTTTAACTTTTGAGAAGCTTCCTGTGCATACTTTGAGGAGGACAGCACACAAGAAAAGTGCAAACACCAAGAATGGCAGAATAGTCTCAGCCTTTGCTAGTTAGACAGGACAAGAGGACAACTAGGTTAACATCCTGAAGATTAACCTCTTAATTCTTGAACTATTTTCTTTGCTTGTTTGAAGCCATAGATTATATCCCCTTCGACAAAAAAATCTGACATAGCTGAGCTGCACTTCTGGCAAGCTGCCAAGGATTATCTTGACACCTGTGTGGTATGCCCAGGAGTGATTCAAGTTTTACTACACAGTGACTGTGGCCCAGACTATCATCTTACACCTGTTTTACATTGGGTTTTTTTCCACTGCCATCACTGCTGTCTCACCAGCTGTAATTTTTTGGCTAAAGAGAAGTCTGTGCTATATAATTATCAAAGGACATTCTTGCATTGCTAGTTCAAACAAGATCAAAATGTATATCCTTATATTACAGAGTTTCCCTGTGCATTAGTTTTTTTATCCTTAGCACGTTTTTTTCTGTGTTTTATATTCCCTTCTTTTCAGACATAGTCCTGTGTTGTTTTATCATCTAAACTTCTGTCCTTTTCTGGGAGAAGAGTATAATGATTAGGTAGAATATGGTTTCTTTGATATTTTAGCACCAATTCCACCTAAACTTTGAACAAGTTGAAAATTGCTGAGGGAAAAAAAAAGCCATAATCCAAGTAAAAAAATGTACATGTTTTTATCCTATTAACATATATTGAATGTTTTTACAGAAAACTGGGAAAAGTCTGGAGTGCAACTGGAGGGCTTAAATATATGCTCCTAAATAAAACAATTGCTCCTATTTAATAACAAAAAGATAATCCCATGAAACAATTTTTTTTTTTTTTTTCCTGATATGTGGAATTTGTCAACATGTTATATAGAATTCTTACACTTATGCCAGTACTTTCTATGCATTCCAGGCAGGACTGTAATCCTGTTCTACACGGTGACTACAAAAATGTCTGCCCCGAAGGTGTCACAGTATATCACACCAATGACAATCCCACATCTGCTGTTAAAAGGGGCCTTTTATATCAGTGTGATCTAACCAGCTCAAACCAGTCTATATCTTTCCGAATGTTCTCCTCCCCCCCAAAAAGACAGAAAATCAGTTTTGGAGAAAAGTAGGTGAAGAGGTGAGCCACACCTTTCTCTGTGCATGGAACAAAACAGAGCCAAGAAGCTGTCTCTGTCAGTAACCAGACCATGAACAATGAACCACAAACTGGCATCCCTCTCTGCTTTAGCAATTCTTCTGTATTCAAAATGCCACAGATTTTAAGTAAATTACTTTAAGTAAATTACTTTAGCTACCTGGAATCGTGTTAATGACTAAAGACAGCAGCCAGCTGTCTTTTTTTTTTCCTATGCTTTTGTCAGTTGCAAAGTCATCTCTAAAGTATAAAGCACTCATAAATTCCCTACCATTTTCCCTCCCTGGCCCATATTCTTCAAATTACCATCTCTAATGCACAGCATAACACATTCAGTTACTTCCTTCTTTGACCATAACATGATCCATCACAAAGTCAACCACATAACAATTTGCCACTGAATTGTGCAAAGGCTGCTGACTATTGCAGAAAGCCGTAGTGTCACTGCAGAGGCTGACCTTAAAAATGTGCACCACTGTCCCCATAAATTCAGTAAACAAATACAGATTTCAAAGTGATATTCAAGCACCACACCGCCAAAAAGTAACATGGGGAAGGAGGGCAATGGTAAACACTGCTGCATGAGTATCTGCCAGCTTTACTGACTAGCTGGAACTGTCTGGAAAAGGACTACACTAATACTTATTTGTCATTTATTAAAGCTAATATCTAGCACAGAGTGTCCATATCCTGACCTTGGGAAGCAATAAGGATGATGCTCTAAGAGGCCTTTCTTGGGTGCACTCATTTCTATTCTATGTGCGAGGGTTTGTTTTGTTTGCTTCCAACACAGAAGTATTAATAAAGTTATGAGTAGCCCCTCCTGGCAGGAATTTTCACAAGTAATATCTGGGGCAGTGATGGGACAGGGGGGCAAATCACCACCACACTCAGTGCAGCTCTGCTGTCTTCTGATGTGAGTGGTCCTGTCATTTCTCAAGCAGGTGCAAGTCATAGTCGTTTCAAACAAACTGCTCCAACCCTACCAACAAGCTAGATTCCAGCTCAAGGCTAGCAGCCTGGCAAAAGGCCACAGCTGATGCATACATAGTCATATGCGTACGTGGATGCTTTCCTCCGTAGTGCTTATTGTGGAGCATAGCTGTTGCATAAACTTTTAATAGCAGGGCAGGGATTTACTTCCCCCTCTGGTCTGCGGCACACTTTTCTGCTGTTCTGTGATGTACTTTGACTAATCATTTCTTAGTCGTCTAGATGCAGACCTTTAAAAACACTAGGAGCTCTCAGTCCCCCTTTTCAATTGCAAACGATTCATTTTTGGTGAAGTGTGGCCTCCCTATTCTTCTGCCAGCCGTTGTGTTTGTGAAAGGACCGTCTCAAATTTCTTGTGCGGGAGCAGCTGTTGCTGGACCAAGGCAGTCTTTTCAGAGCCCTGCCGCAGCCGCTTTTCACTTCTCCTCCTCCTCCTCCTCCTCTCCTTCCTCCCTCCTTTTGTCTCCCGCAAAGCAAGAGCCCCTCTGACCCTTTGCCTCCCTCCAGCCTCCCCTCCTTTGTCGGCCGTTGCAGACAAGTTCCACCCTAAATCAAGCATTGTCTCCATCTCCAGAAGCCAGCACGTGCCCACATCCCCCTAATCTTTTAATTTCCCCCCAGGAAAAGGCAGCTGTTAGCGATACACGCAATGCACAGCTGTCAGCTGGGGCCTGCCGCCTGCCCGCACTGAACAATGAGGAAGGCAGCGCCGTGGCCCAGGAGGAGCAATATCTGCATGGATGTGCCTTTGGCAACAGTTGGCAGCACGTGCTCTGAAATGCGGCATTGTCAGAAAGGCCACCCCTGCCTTCCCCCGCCGCTGCTCCGCACACGTATGAGCTTGAACTTTGGCTGATTTCAGAACAAAACACCCGGCTTCAAAGGGCAGGACTCCCCGGATAGCTGCATTATACCTTCGCTGCTGAAACAATCCCCTGCAAAATTACAGGGTATGGAAAGGACAGGCCTCCAGTAGACTGGCACGTGGTTCACCCATTCTCCTCTTTTACACACCAGCCGTTTGAGAGTTTTGTCCTGGAGAGAGAGCAGCGTAAACAATCTGGAGGGGCAGAGAAGGCCTATGCATCATGATTTTACCTTTTTCCCTGGGTGGTGAGGAAGGCCTATGTTTCTAAGTAAAGCAGGGGCATATGTGTATAAAGTGTGTTAAAGTGTATGTGGCTGTACTGGTGATCTCGCTGCCTTAGAGTGCAAGGGATGCTCACTTCAGATCAAGATGAAGAAAAAGGTAGTGCTTTAAAAGGCAAGGCATGATTGCGTCTGCACAAGCATAAGCACAGTTGCAAGCCAAATTTCTGTCTGCAATGACAGCAAATATGCACACAAATGATAAACTGCACACTGCAGTCATTTGCCAGTGGAGTTGCCACAAGTGAGCTCACAAACACAGCAGTTACAAATCCCAGCTGGTCCTGTAAAAATGCTTGCCTCTTCCCATGTACCATGGTGCATGTAACTTTACAAAAATCATATCTCTGTGCTTTACATTAGCTCCTGACAAAACAAAGAGTTTCTTAAGGAAATTCATTTTGCAAACTTATGTTTTTTGGAGAGGATATATAGAAATCTCAAATCCTTAAAACTGTTTCACTTCCTTTTCCCATTTAGATTGCTTTAAAGTATGCATGTATTCCTGTCACCAGCCTTTTGGCTAATCATTAAATGGGAATTTGATTGATTTGGGAGCAGGGGCTCCCAAAGGCTAAGCGTTTAAAAAGGAACTGTCTCATCTGTTCCTTTTGCAGATATCTCTTGCATTGTTTCCTCTCTAAGCAAAGGAACAAACAGACTTCACTCCCAAATCTTTCATCACCGTAACTTTTTTGGAGTCAAGTGTACAATTCTGGGTTTACTTCACCACTCTCAGTCATTTCACATGATAAGGAATAACTTCTGTGTTACTGGTGCATACTCCCCAGCCTGCTCTGCACACGCGTTTTTACTTGCTTTATCTTACCTGGCCCATAATTTAAAGAACTTAAAAGATACACTGTGCTGAGCAGACCATATGGCATATGGCACACCTGGCCCACGCTTAGCACCTGCTGAGCGCACTGTGAGCGTCACAGGCTGTTTGATACAGCACTCCTGGCCAGAGGGCAAAAACATATCCATGCATTTGCATGCTGGACAGAGGCCATGATCTGACACAGTATCCTGACAGTTCTTCCAAGATTAGCAAATCTGTAGAAAGCAATGGGCTTAACCAACAAAGGAGATGCCACATCGCGGAGACCTACATATATACAGACACCTCAGGGATCCTAATAGCCTTGCCCTGGTGAACAGGGATCTTCAACAAATGCAGACGTGCTTGGAGTGGGGAATGTCAGCATAAATCATTGGGATGCAGTCAGGGTTTTCCTAGAGCACTTAGGGAAAGCACAAAGAGACGTGTTTTGATATCACTTGGGCAAATGTAAGTGCCATCCTGACTTACCCCCATGTGGAGCCAATTAGGGCAGAAAGCAACTTGCAGTCAAAAACAGATGTCTAGCAATAAAAAATAGTAGACATCAAGCAGAAAGAGAATGCATGAAACTTTAATGCTCATAAGAGTTTAGCAAGCATGGGCCTGAAGACTGACCTGCAAGATCCAACCTTTCATTCATTGCTGATTCTGCTGGCCCATGACTCACTTTCTCTGTATGCAAACTGGTCCATCAAGCCTGTATTTTTAGTGCAAAGTTCTATGAGATTTATAGGGCAGGAATAGTATGCCAAAGTATCATGAGGTGTTACCACTAGGTAATTTGCATAGCAAAATCTCATAGCAGCAACAGCAGCTTTTGTCAAAGCAGTCCAGGTATCCAGCAAAGGCAGAAGACATGTTGTTGGTCCAAGTGAGAGTTATAGCCTCTAACACTGGGCAGCTGGACAAACACAAAGAATGGAACAGCCAAAAGGATTTGTCTCTCTTACACTGCCCAGGGAGAAAAACTTTTATCATTCATGTGATCAGCAAGGGGATATTTGTTGCAGACAGTGTGGCAGAGTCCTGGCAGTGTCCTCAGCAGTGGCTGGCAGGCTACAGAGGAGCTTGGTCTTGCACCAAGGGCAGAATGAGACCTTGTGCCGAGTTAGTACTAGCTGCAATGCCATGGACAGTGGGGATATAGCAGGGTTTCTCTTTTTCAGGAATTCTCTAACACAGATTTTGGAATTGCCCAGTTTAGAAGATTTCCATTTTACTCTGTGCTGCCTTTCAACAATGTGCCTTGATTAATCTATTTGAAATAAATTTGGCAGGAATCTTTCTGTCTTCACATTGGAATGTTATCAAACAAAAAACAGAGCTATTATTTTCTTTCATTTGTATCTCTCTTCTCTGTTGCTGGAATAAATAATCGCTATCTGGGAAGAGGTTGTCAGGCTGGAGTTGCCCTTATGTTTAAGGCTAGAAAAATCTTATGGTTGCATAGGCCAGGGGATGCTGACAGTCGTCTAACGGGGATATGTTTTTCCTCACATACCTGCAAACCCACCCCTCACAGCAGAGGAAAACCCCACCCTCACAGGACAGGCTCTTTCTTCATTCACAGCATCACTGAGGTTCACTGTCAGGGGTTTCTAACCAGACCACAGAACAGATTCTGTCCGGATCTGCCCATGCGTGGGGCTGGGATACAGGTGGGCTCCTCTGCCGGGTGCAGGCAGCCCAGCTGGGAGGTCCTTCTCCTGCCTTGCTGCTCCGTATGGTAAATCTGTGGCGAATTGAGCCAGGAGCGAGTGCTCCAGGCTCCGGTCTAGCCTCGAACTACCCCGGCTCCATCTGTCACCCTATCTGGGGCATCTTTGCTGCATGATTGTCACAGGGCTTGAAAAGGCAGCACAAGACAGGCCATGTGGCAACCCTGCCGATGGGGAGGGGGTGGCGGGGGAGCAGGATGAAATATTGTGACAGGACACTTCAAGCCCCAGCTAATCACAGCTGCTGAGGGCTGAAGAGTGCTATACATCCCCTCATATCAGGCAGTGCATTCCTGGCAACATTATTAATTCAGAGGAGTCCCTTTAATTTGAAGCAGAGATTAAGACTTTCCCCGGTTGGCCTCACTGCGGCTGTAAAGGCAACAGGCAGGGCTATTGTAAGGCCATTAGGGAAGAACAATAGGACGCTGAAAGGGGGATGCGGGTGAATAGGGGAGCGAGGGCTGGCTTGTGCCAGAGGCCGGCTCGCCTCATTACGGGAGCGGCAGATGGAGCGTGGCCGGGTTGCTGGGCAGAGTCGGGACTGGCAGCTGGCGGCGGCTCCCCCGCACTGCAGCGCATCCCCGCCGCGCCCGGCGCTCGCCGCGCACAACAGGTGCATGGAGACTGCCGCCCTCGACAGCAAATCCCCGCATTTAACGACATTAAAAGGGCTTCCCTTTTCCCCTTTCTGCCTCTTCTTCCTGCGTTTGCTCCGACATTCCCGAACTCTGCCGGACAGGCATCAGGGTGGTACGGAAAGCACGCTGTCCTGTCCTATTCATGGTCATGCCAGTCTATGCAGGCATTGCTTCCTTCTCGACAGGGATAAATGACAGCAGAAACCTGGTGGCTGTGCGGGAGATGGTGTTATGCACCCAGGTCATCAGACACAGCCAGGCACCTAATGGGTTCATCTAACCCCTCACTGGATCTTTAAAAGTGCCCATTGGCTTTACTGGAATCAGAGGAAATTCCCTGCCTTATGTTAACCAAGGTTTTATCTTTTCCTTGGTGTGCCTGAACTCACAGGGATGTCATACCTGGATGGGACACTGACAGAAGTCCAGCCTTGCATTCTACCAGGTGCTGTGGCATGTGCCAAGCCCCAGCAAACCAACTCTGCACCTCTCTGACAGCCTCTATTACCAAGCCCACACAACTCTCTCTCCACCTGGGGAGAAAGGACAAAAGTCCCCAGGGCAAAAAGAAAGAAACCCTAGAAAGCAGATGTGGCCCTGGGGCAAGTGTATGGAGAAACATGTTCGAATATGACAGTCCCTTGACACTCTGGGGAAGGTCATCTAAAGGATGCTGCCGAACAACACAACAAAAATGATTTTATCTGCATCTGTTGTTTTATGTTCGGATCTCTCAAAGTTGTTTACGATGCTTTTGTGCAGTTCTAACTTCTTCCCTCTACAGAGGATAAACTCCCACAGCCTAAGCTGAGCTGACTGAGCAACCTGGCATGGTCCCAGGTGAGTGCAGGACACACAGACCAGGCAGTCTGCCTTTAAAAAACTGATGTCCCCTGCTCTTTAGGGTCTCTGTTCCCTTCCAGTGAATGGCAATGCATATAATTGTTGACTAAAGAACAACTGCAATTTCTTCCATGAAAGAATAATTTTAGGAAACTGTGGAGAGTATTTTTAGCTACAGAGGTAGAAACAAGGAGAAGGAGCCAGCATCTTGTTGGCATGTCACTTTGTTCAGGCCCTCTTTGGACCACTCACACTACACAAAATGATCTTTAACAGTAGTAGGGTTATTAAACGTGACACCTACAATGCAGCATGAAGAAAGAGGCCACAATATTCAAAGTAATACTGTTTAGGCCTTCTACAATCATCTTTTCCTTCTCTGCACCATCAGACAGATGTGAGAGAACACTCCTCTTAGTTTCTTCTTTCTTATCTGAATTTTTCATTCATTTCACACTATATGGCATTCAGTTTATCCAGGGTGCAACTCTGTTTTCATAAAAAAAGAATGCATCAGAAGTTCATTATGAAAATTTATTTGATTCTTTTTATTTTTACCACTGCTGAGCTATGGTCTTCATCTTGATTTCTCATGGATCCAGTAAAGACTAATCCAATCGTGCACCACAGTGTTTACTCCCATGCAGCTGCAGCTGCTGGTAAGGAGCTGCTAAGTGTGGCACAAGTTGTTTAGTGTCAAAAACAGGGGGCAGGGGCTGGTGTCTGCTTACAATGGTTTTGCCACATTGAGGAGACCACAGTTCACTGACAGGGTAAGTGATGAACACTGTCCTGAGTCTGAACTCAGACCCAGTCATGAAGCACATTTCTGAGTCAGATTCATTTGTACAGATATAGAGATGTTCAGCTGTAACTTTTCAATTGCAAACACAATTACACTGCACTCACAGTGGAAGGACCTAATGTTCAAATATAACCTTCTGAGAGTTGAGTCACCTTATCTACATGAATTTGTTTACAGCCATGGTACCTTCTGGAAGGAAAGGAAAAAAATCTTTTCTAATTATTTAGGCAGAAGCAGATGATTATATAACCCATCCTCAGGTATCACAGTAATTAAAAAAAACAGTAAACAATTGAACAAACAGGAAGATTTAGTTCCAGAAACAGATGCAAAGTGGGAAAGCAAAGCTTTCAGTTGTACATCTGCAAAGGTTTTTTTTCCTGTGCCAAGATCAGTGTTATTTGCCCATCTTAGTTTTGAAATGTGCTGTTTATCATTTGCAAAGCCTGTCAAAAAATGGAGAGAAAATAGGAGCTGTAAGAAGCCTTGTTCTGCAACCAGCTGATGCTCTAGACACAGGGACTACTATTTTCTTCATAAAGACAAAGTTTGTGCAAGGAATGATCCAGCTGTAAAAAGGAGTTAAACCTGCTGCAGAAAGCTGGATAATTTAACAAGTGGAGAATCAGACAATGTTGTAGTCATTTCACAGAAGACTTTTTAACTGCATATTTGTGGCAAGCCGCTTGTTTGGTTTCAAGCACGTTTGATACAGTTCCCTGAATATCTTTCTATCTTTCTGTTGTGAAACAGAAAGGATGTTTATTGCTGTTCATAATTACTCAGGGATTCAAACCATCACTGTCAAGACAGCCTTGTACCTACATTCCCCAATCTTACAATTTCATGTCAACATTAATTCCCTGAATAGTGAGATTGGAAGGTCTGAAGAGCAAACATTTTGATTGGTATTGGAAACTCATGAGATATGGGAAATATTAAAAAATAACCATCTAGCTCTGACACTGTGTTCCCAGCACAGGGTTCTCTGTCCACCACTGTGGGTGAGCTCATGCCTCCAACGACAGCAGCTTTGCTCTCTGACCCAGCAGCAGATTCCCAAATGCCAGGAAGCACAAGAGGCAAGGCAAAGTCAACACACACTCTGGCAGTGTCAATAGAGAGCTTCTTTCTGAGGAGGAGGCATGAGCCATAGGGTTTTGCTGCCCTTTTGCTGATTTATTTTAGCCTGTGAGCTCTGATAGAAGTGCAAGCTGCCGGGGGAGCAATGCTGTGACTGTGTGTACACACTGTGCAGAACCTCTCCAGAGAGCAAAGGGCAAAAATGCTGAAGAAAAAGGAGAAGAGAAGACACATCTCACAACAGTGCAGTCCCTTTGAAAACATGGACGAAGGTTGAGAACTGCATGTGGCTATGTTTGTTCAAAGATGCACACAGCCCACCTTAAAATCCCAAGAAGTGTCTAGGTCATTCTGTTATTCTCACAAGCTGAAAAGCTTAAATCAAGCATTTATGGTTTCACAGAAACTAAGATATACAGAGAACTTCTAACCAAAATAGCCATGGTCCTATGTGTCACTTAGGTGCTTCTACAGCCAAATCCCTGTTTGCAGCCTTCATTTGTGCACGAAAATGGTTTACACTTCTAGCTCTGGAAACAGCAGCTGCAAACGAAGTCATGCTTTCCACATGTGCTCTTGTTTATGGGACATGGTGTTCACTTTTTTAAAATACAGTCCTAGGTCAGTGGACTGAAGGAGATCAGTCACTGCCAAGGGCTTTAAAATGTGTTTTGTCAATAAAGGTTACCTTGACCCAATGTGTCCTCTAACAAGGCAATAAGATCAACATAACTGTCTGTCCTGTCATGCTTTTTCATGAGGCTGCTCAGGGTGAAACAAGGTACAATTAATTTCTACCTGTGGTAAGCAGACTGTAATGCCAGAAAAACAATCTTATTATGTAAAACCCCATTTGAGAGAATGTTTGCCATGTTCTTGTGTTTCAGCCTAATTACATGAGACTAAAAGAGATACATTTATTCTGGTCCTAGTTTCCAAATGTCAAACTGCGCTCCTGTCATTTTTTTGGAGTCAAAGTCATAAGTTCCTTCAATCCATTCCCAGTATGAGTAGACTACTCCTCTTCAACAAAAGAATTTCCTAAAAAACACAGTTCACAGAAATAAAGCTGTTTTCTAGAGGATATCTATTTTGCAACCTGGACAAAAATGAGAAATGGGTCCACAAGAACCTCACAAAGTTCAACTAGTCCAGTACAAGGTGCTGTATCTGGGTGAGGACAATCCTAGACATAAACACAGACTGAGAGAACAACCCACTGATAGCAGCCCTGCAGAGCAGGACTTGGGGTTTATCACGGAAGAAAAGCTGAACATGAGCCAACACTGTGAGGTCACAGCCCAGAGTGCCAAACGTGTCCTGGGCTGCATCCAGAGCCCCGTGGGCAGCAGGGAAGGGAGGGGATTCTGCCCCTCTGCTCTGCTCTGGTGAGACCCCACCTGGAACCCTGCTTCCATCTCAACACAAGAAGGACTTGGACCTGTTAGACTGGATCCAAAGAGTGCCACAAAGATCATCAGAGGGATGGAGCAGCTCTTCTGATAAGACAAGGTGAGGGAAATGGGGCTGTTCAGTCTGAAGAAAGAGAAGGCTTCAAGGAGAAGGCTTCATAGGCTCCAACTATGACCTTTCAGTACCAAAAGTGTTTGTAAAAAGGAAAAAGAGGGACTTTTTATGAGGCCAGATAGTGACAAGGCAAGGGGCAGTGGTTTTAAACTAAAAGAGGAGCAGGTTTAGATTAACTGTTAGGTTTTTATTCAGAGAGTAGTGAAGAGCAGGAATATGTTGCTGCTGGGCGTTATGTTGCTTTCTTATAGAATTTTTTCCCAAAAAGTTGCTAAGAAGCTGATTTCTGGGTGCTTGTGGGCACTTTAAACGTATTTGGAAAAGACAAAGGAGGTAACTGTCAAGGAGAAGGTGGCACCGACTACAGCTCTCTCTTGGGGCTCGGAGACAGCTGAGGAGTTCAGTCTTTGACTGCAGGGAGATCTCATCAGACCTCACCTGGAGCTGAGCTCAGAGTGACTTTCGTGGGTCCGCTGAGAATTCAGACCCTGGTCTCTCTCTCTCTGCCCTGCCGGGAGCTGCTGCCCCATCGCCTGCACCCACAGCTGCTTTGGTTTTGCTCTGGGTTTCTCCACGCCGTTTTTCCTGCCTGCTGGGACATTTCCTACAGGTCCAGCTACTGCTGCCAAGCTACGGATCCATCTCATCCTTTGGGACTCCTGCTTGCCCCGGGAAAGTTGCCAGCATCGGAGAAAACTGTGACTGTTTCGTAACTCTGTTTGGTGCTAATACTATAGTTATTGCTATTTTATCTCATTAGACTCCCTAGTAAAGAACTGTTATTCCTATACCAAATTCTTTGCCTAAGAGCCCCTTTAATTTCAAAATTATGGATTTTCAGAGAGAGGAAGTTTGCATACTCCATTGCAAGAGAAAGTCTCCTGCTTTTACTAGCAGACACACCTGTCTTCAAACTAAGACAGTTCCCCAGAGAAATTGTGGATGCCCCATCCCTGGAAGTGTTTAAGTCCAGGTTGAATGGATCTCTGGGAAACCTGGTCTAGTGATGAGTGTCCCTGCTCATGGCGGGGGTTTGGAACTAGATGATTTTTAAGGTGCCATCCAACCCAAACTATTCAGTGGTGGTTCTATAATTCTAGACAACAGTTCTGTAATTCTACTTGCACTTGGTCTGCAGGACAATCTGTGGATCTCAACAAGAAGTATTATGCATTTACACTTCCACTCTGAGAACAGAGTCACCCATAATGCTAGTGCAATTTGTGTCTAACAAAAAAAGTTTCTACACAAAGAAGCCACTGCATGCATACCTGTGCCTTTTTACAAAAAATACACACACCTGCAGGTGATTTTCAATAACCTACATCTGAAAATATGTGTGTCTGTGTGTCCATAAAACCAGCACACGCACCTGTATTCTAGTGAAGGTCATGGCAGAGGTAATGAAGATTCTTTGCAAAACCCATCTTGTGAAGGTGAAAAATTCCTACTGGTAAGGTCCTGAGAAGTTGATTGACCACCTATTGTGAGTTTTTAGACAACACTGGCTAAACTGAATGTCAGGTTACAATTCATATCTCTATTTTTTCTGAGTATATTTAGTTAATTCAAGGTCCCTATGAATACACTCAAGTGGACAAGATTTTTGCCTGACCAAAGCTCCTGGAAATCAATTTTGCTTTCCTCTCTGGCTGCTGTCCTCAAGCAGGGATGAGCCATGGATGCCTCCTCTCTCCATTTGATAAGCCTTGAGTGGGCATGAGGACTGTGTCCAGGCTCATGCATTTCTACAGGAAGTTAGACAGACCTTCACAGTGGTCAGAGTGGGAGCTTTCACAGTTAATGCTGCAGAAGTTGAAAGGCTGTTAGTGTAGCTACGGAGAGATTGACCTCCAAATTCACAAAAAATTACAAAAAGCTTCCAAACACCCTGTAATCATGCAGCTTACACAGTAGGTTCAGCGCCTACTGCCCAGTGCCAGGGTGCTACACTGAGAAAGCTTTAATGAAGAAAACAACGAGAGTTCCAGCTCTTGCAGTGTATTTTGCACCTGAAAAGTCAGTACTGGGATCAATTATTGGGATGTGAATTATTGGGATGGTCATGCTACCCCACTGCCCTGACCAGTGCACTGTCTGTGGCCAGTACCTTCTGTAATTGCAGAGGGTTATTTTGCAGCATGTTACTAATCAAGTGCCAGCTTCCTCGTGTGCTTGCAGAAAAGGAAACCAAGATTTATTTTCTTCCTGTCCTGATCATCAGCAGCTTTGTTTTCACAGGGATCTCAAGGAAAGGGACAAACAACGATGTAAATTGTGCAATTTTCACAGTATTACTTCTGTTGTTCCCTCAGCTGCCCTAAACCTCTTTTGCTCTAAAGAGAAAGCAACAACATAGGACAGTTTGTACATAAACAGGACTGTGCAGTGTTAGATGAGCAAAAGCCAAGCTGAATATCGTAACTAGATGCTGTCCTAGTCATCAGTTACTGTGGGAGGCAGGAAGCTGTTTTCTCTCTGTAAGCATTGCTGCTCTTGGGGGTTTATTTATCAGCACTTTGCATCCATGAACGAGAAGCTGCTCATTGAAAGAAGTATTACTATTTTCTAGCTATCAGGATACTGCCCTTATTCCCACACTCCATCCCCCTTCCCGCCCTTTTTCCCCCACCATGCCCCTCCCACCAGCACACCACCCTCATCTCTTGGACATAGTATTTTGCCTGGATAAAGTTTTGTCATTGACCCAGGGAGAGACTAAGATTTTACTAGAGTACAAGAGTAGAAGGGATTGGTGTTCTCTCCCGCCAACAAGTAAAGTCAGCTTCAAGTATTTTCCAAATTAGTGGAAACTAATAAATACAAATATGATTTCTCAGGGCCCTTCACAAATGCTGAACGTACTCAATATGATTAAATGATAAACAACAGTGCTGGCGAGTTTGCATTTGGTCTGCTGTAGCAATAACATGGTGTCCTGCCAGCAACAGCAAAGAATGTAATGCTGGGAGAGCAGGAAACTAGTGGGAAAGAAAAAAAATATGGAAGTCTTGCCCTTTATGCTTTGCTGACAAGGAAAAATAAATAAAGAGCACAACCTTTCACAAAGGGCTGACTCTGGGGTGACTCTGAACGGCTGGACCATGCATGAATCAGTAGAGGAAGAGGTGAAGGCTCAACTGCTGCACAGAAAATAGCCCCTAAGCAAAATGGGCACTGGTGCTTTATCTTTTCATTACTGACCCTGCCACATAGATCTGATATCATAATCCCTTTCCTTCTTTTATGTCTTAATCTCTTCTCCAGCTTCCAATCTCTAGTAAAATTACATTGGCCAAAAGAATGGGAAACTGGATTTGGCCTAAAGAGACCAGTAGCTAAATAAGCAGGCTCTGATTTCCTAGAAGGTGTAGCATCCTTCTACTCAGTAAAGTTTTCTGCTATAAATCAGTAAAAGCAAGAGTGGAAGCATGACAGTCAGTGCTGAGTATGTGCTTTCTATTTTTAAACAATTGCTCTCAAGAGAATGACCAGTTTGTGGCTAACTCTTTGCTCCCAGAGGTCAAGAACAAGTGAAAAATATCACTACACATCTTGCATGAGTCTATGGGCTGTAGGACAAGGAGGGGTAGAGAAATAGGAAAGCTGGACAGTGGATGGCAGGAAAGGGCCAGCAGCACGGGGCTGCCAGTGTGCAAAACACTTCCCAGTTGTAATCCCACAGGCCTGTGAAACCCTGTGTAGCCTCACAGGGAACATGAGGATCTTGGAGAGGAGACCTGCCAGCGTTAGTTTCACACTTCCCTGCAGGCCAACAGTGCAATGGTTGAATCAGTACTTTTTAAAGCTGTGGCTGGAGGAAGGGTTGTCTCTGGGGTCATACAAAAGCAGTGGTGCTTTTTCTCAGTACTGCTCTCAAGAAATTGGGAAATTCATCCTGTGAACTTGCATAGTCATGCACTCACTGCATTTCAATAAACATTGTTCTTTTCTTACTTGGATTAGCTCTGCTCACTGAAACCACAGCCACTTTTTATGCTGGCTGCCTGTCCTGTAAACAATCAGAGAGATATCTAAAAAAAATCTCAGAGGCTCTTTAGTGAGCAGTCTGCTAGTTACTTTCTTCTTCCCCATTCCTATAAGAATAGGTGACAATATCCTGTGAGGAACTACTACAGAACCCTCATTTTTATTTTTGCCTTTCTTCTCTCAACCTCTTCAGTTCACAGCATCTCTCTATTTATACTTCCTACCATGTTAGCATTTCTCCCTTTTCTACTAACAATTGCATTCATGCCTTACTCTAACGTCACTGGTGTAGCATGTACCTCTCAGTGTGTGGTGAGCCATCAGAACATGCACATGCTGTCGCCGCTTCTCCTGCTTGTGGAGTTGTGATTGTTGGGGCTTGCCGTGGCACCAGCATGCACAGGAACACCAATGCTTCCTTGCAAGCTAACAGACTCTGTCTCCATACTCCGTGGGCTGCCATTCACACTCACTGGAAGTGAGTTAGACATCACAGCCACACTCACCTCCTGATGAAGATTTGCACGCCACAAGCGACATACAAGGGACAAAACCAGCACTCAGAGATGGTAGACAGGTAGGAACAATCAGTGAGACTTTCTAGAAATGCCATCAAATTTATGGTCTTCCTTGCAAAGCAATATCAATCTAACTTTGCTACCCACCAGGGCTTTTGTGACCAATAAGACTTGTTTGTTGCGGTGTGTCCCAGATATCCCAGGCCCCTCTCAGATGGTTCCCTGCCAGGTTTGTCAATCATTCCTTCTTTCCATATCCTGAACCCTGATGAGTGCTGCTTATCAACCCTGGCATTCCAGAAGGGCATTGAGTGGTTGGCAGGATTCAAAAGATGCTTCCCACCCCTGGAAAGACATTGGGCCATCCAAGTGTCCTCTGTCCCTTAGGACCTTCCCCCTACACCTGGTTGGTGTCACCTTTGTTCCTTCTCTCCCCCTCTCCCCTGGTTTAAAGAGCCAGCCTTCCATGTGGTTGGGATTTTGTTGGAGCAGTTACTGGACTCAGAGGCCCTTGGGCCAGGAATAAAACCCTGAATCAAAACCCTCCATCAGAATCGGCTCCCTCCTTCACCCTCGCTTTGAAGCCTCTCAGTGGAAGGTAAACCTGATCTCCTGCACGCCTGGACTCGTCTCCAAGCCCTCAGCTGTAACATCCTGGCAGCCTGTGGTGCCACTGGGGTGAAAACACCCCAGTGCTACCACACAGGCAAGCAGCGAGGGCCAGCCAGCACAGCCTGGTAATATTGGACCGAACACCAATTAAGACTTTTCTGTTAGTGGCAAATGTTCTTGTGCCTCTTCAGATGGGCATGGCTAAGTCAGTCTTTCTTGGCACAGAGAGCAGGTGAACTGGCTTATCATTCTGTCCCTTAAAAACACACCTTAAGTATACAAGATGTAACTCATAATAATGATCTATTCATCAGCAACAATCAAATAGGCCTTAAAAGAAAAATATTGTCAGCAAAAGTTGGCACATTGCTATTTACCTGACTTGCTAAACAAGCTGTACACACAAAAAATTCAATACTGCCTCCATAAATAGTCAGGTAACAGCCATGGAGACCACAGGAATGGTTGCATGAGGGAGAAATGAGTCTTCGTCCCAAGCCTTGAGGAGAAGAACTTAATAACGTTTTTTTGCATGTACCCATGGAATTCATATTCCAACAAGACGGGTAAGGCATCTGTGTAGCTGGATATGTGGCAAAGACTTTGTTAACAGTCTCTGCCGTAGGTTGTTTTTAAAGGCAGATATTTGAGGTGGTAGTTAGAAACCGAGAGTAGGTGACAGGGTGTACGTTGGTATTTTTCTCTCAGAGTAATTAGCGGGCTTAAACATACAGGTTAAAAGAAGAGTTCCTCTTGGAAACAACTCAATATGAGGTGGAGGCTAGCTTGGATGAGAACGCAATGTGTCTTGTTGCCTGCCCTGAAAATATTGCCACTTGGTCTACACCAGAAAATCATGCACCAGGCTCCAGTGCCTTCATATGCTCCTTGCTCCAGAATTATTTTGTTTCCTGCACAATAATGGCATTTAAGAAAAGTTACTACCTCCCATGGCAGTTGTAAGATCTCCTTTCAAATGCCCTTCGCTTTCTCTTCCAAGTGCTTTTACATTGCTAAAAGCTTGCATAACATTATCAAGATATCACAGGTGGAGTGGAAGCCTCAAAATTTATTAAAGAAGCCATGCTGCTGAGCCTCAAGGACCCCCTTGCATTCTAAACTCTTGCTCAGAGAGGAGCCTGGGTGGGGTTAGACCCAATCTTACCCCTAGACTTTGTCACAGTTTAAGAAACTTTGTCCAGCAGGATTTAAAAATGGCAAATCAGATGTATTTACATAATATGAATTATTTATGATTAGACAAAAGATCTTCATCAGAATTCTTTACTACACAGTAAAAAAACTAAAACTGCTAAAAAGATAAGATAGGACAGCGCACTATATCAATGCTGTTGTGTTAAATTAATTATATTAAAGCTGGTAAAAAGAATTATTAAACAGACATTGATGTAACTAACCTGTATCAGCACTTGTGGTCAGGTCTCTTTTTCCTAGAATTGAGGAGTATCTTTGGTGGGTGTCCTCTTGTCCAAGGGAGGACACTTCATAAGCACACTCCAATAAGGCATTAGAAGAACTTAACTTTATGAAAGTGCACTGGACTTTTATAGTGTAAAGTGATATGACTCCCAGGCATATGTCTTTAAGTCATTTTAGCAGATTATCTGCCAAATCTTTGTCTCACTACCAGGATGTTAATTCGGAGTCAGTTAGCCGGACCACTTTTAGCATGATTCACCAAAACAACACATGGCAGAGGTACCACATCAACAGAGTTCAGTGCCCCACCTGCAACACTGTGTAAGATAAACAGAAATGCTGAAGGTGCTATCTGGAAAACAGACCTTGTTTCCACATAAAACATAGCTTCCTTCACAGAAAGGGAATATATATATATATACAGAAAATTTTCAGCTTGTACATCTTCTACAAGATTTTTGGCTTGCCATGATATTTAAGGAACATCAACAGTTGCCTGAAAACACAGTCAAACAAACTTAAGGTCAGCATGGTCATTGCAGTACCATGGCTTCTTCGGGACTGACAGACTCCTGCTGAAACATGCTGTGAATTTCCAGTGATACTGGATACTAAGATAGTTGTGAGATGCTTTCTTTAGAACTCATAACTATTTTAGTTAGCCTTTACCACCCTTTGCTTCAGAATATAAAATTGCAAAAGCAATGCTTACAGTGCTAAGAAGAAGGAAGGAAAATAAAGCTAATATATTATTCCCAGTCTGAATAATTAGATAATTATCAGACATGTACAAATGAAACCACTCCATGTTAGACTTGTACAAGAGTTGCCACTACAGAATAAAATTAGAACTACCACATAACTATACTTATGTTCATGAAAGGTGAACTAATGCTTATAGTGAAGCATTAGTTCAATTTATTTATGTATTCTTATCAGTGAAATATATTTGGGGAAATTCCTTTGTATAGGAGTGAACTTTATCAAATGGGATGTGCTCTGCTCTGTGAGCATCTCAGAAGAACCAGCCTAACTTCCATATATGTGTGGTAAAGTCTATATACTCACTGAAAGCATTGCCTGGTTCTGATGGCCGAGATGTGAAAAGGAAAGAAGGATTTGATCGTTTTAATCAAAGTTATTTATGAGGAAATTAATTAATGTTAATGTGTATAATCTGGCTGACCTGTAGGGATCTTTTTGTGCTGGAACTAGATAAAATTTAAAATATCTTAGTTAACTGCTAAAATGAAGAGATGGTCAAGTCTTAGGTAAGAGATTATCACCCCAACATATTCATCTATCTCTGTTTTTTTTCTCTAAAACAGAAAATATTGGGGCAGGTATTGAACTAAGACCTGAGATGCATTGAGGAACTGTGTTTCTCTTCAGCTGGCAGCTAAAGAAAGTGCCCAAAGTGGCTGAGATAAAACACCCTCCCTGGGTATCAGGTGAGCTGGAGGGTGTCAAGCTGTGGTAGCGTACAGTGAGCCAATCAAAGCTTGGCAGCAAGGCCAGAGTGGAAAATATTTAATGATCCAGCACTTGTTTTGGCACTAAAGATACTAGAAAACATCAGCTGGGATGCTGATATCAGTTTGTGGCAGAAGCTGCGCAGCAACTCCCAAAAGTGCCCACACCAATCACTCAGCAAGAGAATGAGAATGAATTCCCTCTCCTTTTCACCTTGTTTCTCAAGACCATGCCAGCAAACTACTTGGCTGAGAGGGACATTTTGGACATTTTCACAATCTGTGCAATTTCGAAGGACATATTAGCAAAACACACATTCAGAGATTGTAAAGATAACCATTTAGACTGAAAACCAAATCAAAAGTTACAGCAGCTCTCCTGATAGAAAGAGGTAACAACATTATCCCAATCAAAACCAGACAACACTGCTAGTGATCCTAAAGAGATCAGGTCTTTATGAAATAGGGAATACGACACACCTCTCACCTCAAACAGTACACAAAGAAAGGCTTTGACCTGTCAAATAAGTGGGTGGACATTTAACCTCTCTCACTTTGAGCAATGAGAGCCACTGAGGTTTGTGACACTGCCTGATGTACACATGTATCACTATTGAGACTGGTGTTCAAAGTCCTAATCCAGCATGTGAAAATATGGTAAAACCAGTGACACTCCTGTTGCTCCCCGAGCTGAAGACCTGAATAAAAAATATGCTTCTGCTGCATTCCAGGGAAAGATAGTGCTCTCTAGGTTGACATGCAGCTGCTGACAGATTTTGACTGTGCTGATTGAGCTCGCTTACTGAAAATTTCGGTAGCTGCACCTCACATGTTTCTCAAGTTTGCAGACTGACATTTACAAGTGGCTGCAATACCATTAGTCTTTCATTATACTGTCTTCCTAAAACCTTTCAATAACCACTGGATGAAATGAATACCCAGCCCTATATTGTGATAATGAAACACACTGTACCTTAGCAACTAAGGCTTTGCATGTCTAGCAAGCAAAACACACATGTAAGAGCTGCATGGAAGAGAAATTGACTTTAACAGAAGAGACTGAGACAGCCTGATGAAGAATAGTGAATAATAACACTGAATAGAGTATTCACTGGAGACATGAGAAATATGTCCATGCTCTTTTGTGAATAATTTCTACACATTCATTTGTGTGGTCTCATTAGAAATTCCCCAAGTGGGGATGATGCATATATCTTGTGTTAGAAATTGCTTTCTGTATGACCTAGAAAAGACACTTTTTGGATTATAATTTCTACAAGGAAAGTAAAATTAAATTTCATTTTGGATCAGTCTTGAATTTCTCTGATGTTTTTATAACCAATTAGAAAATCAAATATTCAGACACAACCTTCTACTAGAATATTACTGGTCTCCAGTAGACAGAAGATAAGTGATAAATATAACTGCTTTAAGAAAGTTTTCAAAATGTCTACTTGATGCCATTATGTTCCCATAAAACATGTGATTCATCTCCTTTTATGTTCCCTCAGAATATGTAAAATTGGGATGCTTGCTGTTCCCACCAGCATGAATTCTCAAGAACAGGCTATGAGCAGTTAAGCTTCTGCAAAATTAAATCTGAATAGCCATGTAGGTATCATATTGACTTATGAACTGTCTCACTCATTGTGCTTCCTTTTCATACTGAAATGAAAATAAGTCCCATTGTATCCACCCTTTTCTTTCCCCCTACCCCCTGCCTTTGTTGCATTTACTTCTACCAAAACCTGACTTCAAAGATCACCTTTTCCTCCTGATGGCTGAGCTGACTTTCTGTAAATGGATCATCTGTAGGGACTGATTTGCACACTACTGGAGTTGTACCCATTCTGCCCATAGACAAAATGCAGGAAAGGAAGCCTGGACTACTAACATACCTCTAGCTCCATTGGTTAGCCACAGTATTGCCCCTGGTACTTGGTTTTGCAGGCCACTCAAGTAGGCTTTCAGCACTATCAGAGTATCTGGAAAAGGAGATGACTTACAGGTATGACTCAATGCCTGCTATGAGTCATCAGGAGCTTTTCCGAGTTGGCTTCTATGTGGATTATACTTTGAGACAATTGCACAAACAGTACATCCTCTGTAAGCCACCACAGGTCAATCTAATGGGTCCACAGGCTCCAAAACAAGCTGGTGGGCAAGTTTCCATTGACTCAGAAGGTGAAAATCCACAGACAGGCAGCACACACCTCCAGGGTCCTTCTCCTCACACCTCACCAGACCTCCTCAAGGCAGGAGTATTCCTGGGGGCTTTGTCTGTGTCCCCTGGGCCTGCTGGTGTTCCAGAAACGATGGTTCTGCATTCTCCACAGGAGCAGCCAGGCAAGCAGCAGTCCTGCTGCCCCTGGCTTGAGCACAGTAGCAGGGCTGGTGGAAGGGACAGCCTTGCCCTCTCCTCCAGCAGTGTGCCCCAGCCACTGTGCTGCGGTTATGAAGAGCTGGAAAGAGGTCAGGCGCATCATGCTCTGTGGTTGCTAATAAAGGTACTAATTAATGTTTGGAATATGCACAAGATCTTGAATTTAGCAGAAGGCACATTTTTGGTAGAACAGGAGAGTCTGGGCCCTGGCAGACAGACTCCAAAGAAAATCAATATTATACCTATTGGTGAAGTCCTTGGTGGACATCTCCTTGGCCTCATCCTCGAGATATTTTGTAGCATCACGACACCCTTTGAATAGTGGTGAAGTCATGACCTTGCATGTGCTGGAAAGGACAGTCCTGAGCATTCATGGAGGATGCTGAGAGGCTTTCTAAGTTACCATGAGATAGTGACAGCATAAGGGGCAGACAATAGAAAAGAGAAATACATGAAAGGTTCTGAAGGCACCTCTTCCCATACAGCTATGGTTTCCTGTCAACTTCATCTTGGTGCAACCACAGCTCGGGGATGGAGCTGAGGACACTCAGTGCCCTGACACCAGCAGCTGCATGGGACCTGGGACTTTCTGCAAACAGGGCAGTACTCCCATCACACTGAGCCTTTGCTTGCCTTCTTTTGTGTCCTCACTTGACACAAACCTCTTGCAGCCTCTTTCCAAAATCTGCTGAATAGACATTCTTAGAAACAAGCAAACTTGGGGCTCTTTAAGGAGCATGCAGTGCCAAGCATGAGAGCCTTGAGGTGGCTGACAGCAACCAGAGACCCTGGACAAGCCTTGGTGGGAGGCTCAGTGGTGTGGGGCAGCCATCTCTCTTTACTGGGACTAGCTTTGGCCCCACACAGCTGACCACAGCTGAGCTCCATGCCACCCAGCCTTCGGTCCAGCTGGTACAACAGCATGCCAGGCAGGATTCCTGGGCCAGCCCATCCCCAGAATTACCATCTGCACAATGCTTCCAAAATCTGTTTGCTCCACTGTCCCATTGAGCAATCTTTACAGCCATGAGCCTGACTGCAGAGCACACAAAGTGATGCAGTGCTCTGGATAATTTTCAAAGGGGAGAGGAAAGGATTTGGGACATTTTAAAAAACAACCACCTTTCTTTTTGCAAAATAAGATGATTTCAGTGAAACTTAGACAACAAGTATATCTCTTCTGGAAATACCAGGTTACACTCTGGTTTCTGGTGGATGCTTTCTGAAGTGCAAATTTTTGAAATTCAAACTATGTGAGGTGTTGCTTACAAACAAGGCCAAGGAAATCAAAAAGCAAGATAAAACAGATAGGACAAATAGTTACCTTCAGGAAAGCAAATTTATCAATGAGAAGAGAAGAATTTTTGTCCTGGCAATTCTAATATAAGCCCAAAATGGTTGTGAAACAATAACCTCACATCTCTGACTCAAATGCTACTCACGTATATGTGCTTTACTGTTATTACATTTAGCCATCACATCTCAGACACTCATTTGAAGGGAAAGTTCCTCAGGAAAAGTAGTTGGGCTGAAATAACAACATCAAGGAAGAGAAACTGGCAGCTCTCCATAAAGCTTGCTTCAGCTTACCACTTGTTTCAAGACGCTGTCCTGATGACTGATCACAGGAATGCTGAGGACGCATGATCCAAATGGAGCCACCACAGACTCTTTGGCCAAAGAATGGAAAAAATAACTGAGCTACCAGTCCAGCTTTGCTCTAATATGCATTTATGCTCAGCTTTGGGGAAGGGAGTCAGCTAAGTAATTGCAGACCTTGTTTATGCATTGTTCTGTTCATGTGACTGCCTAGATCCAGCCTTTTTACTTCTGAACCACTGTGCTCTCTCTGTGGTGGCTGCTGCTGAGATGCATGCCTGCCTGTGCAAGAGGCTGCTGCTGCTGCTGCTGCTGCTGCTGCTCCCTTTGGGACAGCTCCCCTTGGGCAATGGAGCAGTTCTGCACTCCCTAGCAGCCTGCATGCTCAGAGAAGTCAGCCTGAGTGTGGAAACATGCATCTACTTGTCCCACAGAAAATCCCAGCAGGAAAACGGAGGGAGGCTACTCCACAGTATCACTTTCCACATCCCATAATTTTTCACCTCTGACCCAAAGATGAGCCAGCAATGACACAACAGCAAGACAGAAAAGCCAATTCAACATTATGCCAGAAGCCTTTCCTTTGCTCTTTCCCTTCTTCATACTTTGAGCTTTCAGAGGATCAGCTTTATGTCTGTGCACCACTGTAATGGCAGTTAGAAAATATTGTGTTTGAGCCAAATGCATATCACAAATAGATTTCTAGTGGCAACCTGAATAGAGTAAATCTCACTTGCAATCTTTATTAAGTTATAAGCCTCCCAGCCTCAGCGGCACAAGGGTACTGATATTCCTGCTTAGGTTCAAGCTGTATAATTAGGACAGAGAGAGTATAGACCAGAACTGCAAAGAGATCTGTTTTCTTGATCCTCCTGCCAGCAGGGAATTTCTCATGTGCCTGGTAGCATGTAAGCACTGTCACATCGTACTTCTCTGCATGTGATTCTCCCTCACAGGTCTATTAGCAGGGACAGATAAAAAGAACCCAAACAGCCCTGTAGAACTGAAGATCAAAGATTCAGAGTTTCCAGCATGATGTGCTACTCTAGAAACCTGAAAGGTACTTTGATAACAAGGAAATGGAGTCATACTTGAAAATGTGGGAAAGATGGATTACAGAAGGATATAACCTGAACTTCTATCACTTATTGTAAAGGAAAAGGCAAATGAACCCACAGACACACAGTAGCAGTGTGCAAAATTCAGTGATCTGCCACACAGGAAAAACATTAAATCCATTATTTTGCTGAGTTTTTTTTCTCCCCTACAGATATCTTCTATCACTGAGCTCACATTTTACCCTCAGTAAAACAAATTGCAAGCTTAGCAGTGTGCCCTGTTTATGAATTGAGCTTATCGTCTGGCTACACCTTAGTAATTCACAAGTATATGGTAAATGGTTCACATGACAAAGCCCTAGACTTTGATTGACTCACAGATTATACACATCAACAATTTACTATAGAAAACACTCAAATGTGTGGGCTTTGTTCTGTGATTACATGATTGCCAATTTTTAAAAAATAGGAACACAGCCATAATGATCCAGCACCTGACCAAGGAACTCTGAGAGAAGAGCACTCTGCAAGAAACTTCTTCATCTAGCTGACTTAAGATTTTCTCTAATTTGAGAGCTACAGAGATTTTCTTGAACTATGTCAAAATATTTTGTGAGTTTATTCACAAAAAAGGAAAAAAAATTACGAATCACTTTTTTTTATTTGCTGCTTAAAAAATCAATAACCTGAGCTAATTTGCTGCCTATATAAGTGCAGATCAGTGCAATTGTACCTAGTGTTGTAATGACAGTACAGCTCAAGAAAGGCGGCATGTTTTCCTACAGAAGACAGTACACAGAGCAGCTTTTTGAGCACATTTTGGGAACCCCAGACTATAGCATGTAATATCATTGCACTGTCTGGGACTGACAGCATCCATGGAAATGTGAAATGATTTAAGAGTAAGGCAGGCAAGAGGAGAAAGAGAAAGGAGGGTGGGGTATGGGCTTTGCAAAAGCTCCATGTCTGCATTTGCAGGGGCTCTGCCAAGCAATGTCCTGGAGCCAGACAAGAATTGGCAGGAGCTAGCATCAGGGGACAGTGTCAAGGAGGGGAGGAGCAAGCACCAATCGAAACAGCAGAGTGCACACGGGTTTCATGTGAGGCCAAGGCATCTTTAACCAGGCAGGAATGCTTAGGGCACAAAAGACTTTTAATGGTTTTTACACATGCAGACCCACACACTGGCTGCAGCAGGAGACAAGCACAGTGAGGAATGCTCTCTGAGCATCTGCAGACCAGTCCCTGCTCTTTGCCAGAAACACTCTCCAGTCACCCAGTGGGTGGGAGCAGCAGAAGCCAAGAGAAATGTATCCTTCATGGGTACATACCTGAAATAAATTTTAAAATGCTTGGCTAGCTCCCTCTATTAGCAGGCTCTGTTACCTGATCCTCAATGACACTGAGAGCTGATTTGTGTTTCTCTGGACTTAAATCTGTCTTTACAACCTGTTTGGGAGCTAAGATGAAAGGGTGAATTAACTTATGGCAGCTCCAGGAGATTGGTAAAGGAGGATGTGATCTAACAAGGCTTTCCTCCTCTGTCCATTCTGAATAGTGATCAAGCAGATGAATTTCCCTTGAGTATCAAGGTCCAGAAATAAGTATGTCTTGAGAACACCTGCAGAACAGGAAGGCTAATGAGTAATTTATAGGTAAAAAGGCAGGGTAAAATTTAGATTGGAAAAGTTTACTGGAAGGCATCCAGTCCATCAGCCCTCTTAAAGAAGGGCTAATAAACTCTGAAGTTTATTAGGACCAATTTTTGTGAAGCTCTGAATATCTCCTGGGATGGGGACACCCAGCCTGCCCAGTGCTCAACCCCACCAGGAAAAAAATAACTGCTTTTCTTTATAGCTTGCTCCAATTTCCCTTTGCTGAAATTTGTGGCAGTTTGCCTCTCATCCTCCTGCTGTGCAGGGCCCAGCAGACTTTGGCTCCCATCTTCTCTACATCCACCCATTAGGGAGTTGACAGCAGCAATTGATCAAGCACTCCAGTCCCCTCATTGCCTGGACTTGTTCCAAGTTATCGGTATCTTTCATGTGCAGGATGCAGGGCTGCAGCTGCAGCCTCACCAGTGCTGAGAAGAGAGGAAAAAAACCACATCCCCCAAAGCAGGCTAGAGTGGAAATTTCTTGCTGGATGGTCCACTCAGTGTGCCAGCCAGCAGGACCCTCACACCCTTTCTGCATAGACACTGTTCCGGACTATCAGAGCCCCCAGCCCACAACGTTGTGTGGGGCCATACCATCCTCAAAGGCAGGTCCCACATTTAGTGCCATCAAGGGCTGCCCTGAGCTCCAGATTGTTGAGGTGACCCTGCATGGCAGAACCGACCTTCTCACGCTGATGCTGTATCCTCAGACTCAGGCTGTCCTCATTCCAGCATGCTGCACGTTGCCAAGACTGGGACAAATGTCCAAAGCTTTGGATGGTGGAAATGAGACCCATCACACTTTTCCCATTGGCTTCATACGTCCCTTCAACACTGAGCAACTGTGGATCAGCCCCTCCTCCAAAGGAAAAGGAAAGGGGAGTTTTTTACACAACAATGTTACTTTTCTTACAAGTTATGCTTGGTGGAGTCTTCCTAAGTGGCATGGGGGAGAGCAAGGAAGTGGGAAGACAGGGACATGTCCCTGGTGAGTGTTTTCAGACCCATTACTTGTAAGTTCACAACAGCTTTCAACTGTCATTGTACATTGTAAGTACATTTTTTTTTATTTATGCATTCTTACAAGTAAAAAATCCCTACAAAATATTTGTTGTCAGTTTTAGAAATTTACTTCATACTCCCTGAGGACTTTTGCTATACACAGAATTAAAAGAATCCTTTTCAAAAACTCCTCCTCAGTAAAATGCATATTAGTTTTCCACCACACTTCTTCCTTTGAGGTACAGTATACCTCGAGCAGATGTTGTTTGCTGCTGGTTGATTTCCTTCAGTATTTCCTTCAGTATTAGATTTATCATTTATCTTTTTCTGTTTTAGTAATTAATTTCACATTAGCAGCGCCCTCATAGTTTCAATGCATTTTTAAATGAAATTTTAAAGAAAAATTATAAAAACTTTAGGCCTGTGATATTTGAGAAAAGTGTTCTGGATCTCAATTGGCTTTCTATCTAAGGTGAAATAATACATAGGCAAAACTAATTTCTAAACTTAACCAGTAGAGATATTTCCCCCTCACGAACTAGTTTAAAGACTTCAGATGGTATGCATCTCACTGTGTCGAAAGACAGAACACAAAGACATTACTTTCCTCATTTCTCTTTTCTTAAGATGAGCTAATAAACCAGGCCCATAGTAAAAATAGCTGTGGACCCACTATTCTCTTCTTTAGGTCAAGAGTTTAATTCCTTTTCACAGAGTGTAGTTACAGGAGGATATCAGAATCTGCAAGTATGCTTTTGTTCTTAAATGCTGTTTCCAGTTTAGCCGATGGAAGGCTTCAAAAACAGAGATGAAAAATTATCATGAGCTCCAGACCTTGACCTGCAGGCATCGTCCACTAAGAAATTGATTTTTTAAGAGAGGTTATTTTGTCTTTGCCTTCAGCTTACCCTAAAGACAATATGGCTGATGTTTTTGGCTCACAGTACTCTTTTTCTGCGGAAAGATTGCAGTGACCCAGGGTTTTGTTTAGGATCCTCAAAAAGTCAGAGTCAACCTGGACACAGTTCTCCTCACAGCATCCATGTTCTTACAGCAAGACACATACAAGTATCATCCAACACACTTCTCTTCAAAGGCACTGGAGAAAGTTATATCCAATATTTCACAGGAAGAATAAACAAAACAAAAACACTACAGCAATATCCTTAGGAAAGCATAATGGTGAAATTAAAATTATTTGTTTTACTGAGACTTGACAGGACATTGTCCCCTTGCTAGGTCCTCCAAAACCTTTGGGGAAAAAAGTCCTTTCATTGTGGGTAAAATATCCCTCTATAGACAGCTAGTAAGTGACACAAGGGTCAGATTCTGGTCAGGGTACGACTACGACTACAACTACGACTACGACTACTACTACTACTACTACTACTACTACTAATAATAATAATAATAATAATAATAATAATCTCTGATAAACTTTTTACTATGCTCCAGTTTAAAGAGTTCTAAAAAAAGGAGCATCACCTTACAGCCAAGTGGCTTACCCTGGCTGCTGGTCTTCACTGATCACCCTCAGCACTCCCTGCAATTCTAGACTAGACTAGTTCTAGATGAGTGTACATGTAAAAAGATAAAATTATCAAAATAACATTGCCTTTTTTGTATAATTTGGGCAGGAGAACAAAATCCCATCATGTTTATTCGGCTTTATTTGACATAATTTTGTCAGGTCTTGACTCCTTAAGGCGGCATTGCTAAATATTTGTGGTTTTCTGCTTACTTACCAACTCACAGCCTCTGCTCAACTTCAGGCCTCAGATATCTCATTGCATGCAGCACATGGAGCAGGTCTGGCCTAAACTCTTCTTTTGTGAAGGGTAAACAGTCCCTAAATTTATAAATAGCTTCCCAAACTTTATGGTTGTTTTTTCTTGCAGGGGATGACATCTGTTAAAGACCTTGCAGGTTCTTTGAAGAAAATTGTGAATCGCAATCACATGCACTATGGCTACTTTTCAGTTTTATGTTTCTTCCCTGTTTCATTTTTAATTTTGACTGCATCACTGCCATGCCAGGAAAACATGCCTTTGTCTTTTTCAGCCTGCATGACTGTAAGTGTGGGTGAGTGTGCATAGTTGGAGCGACAGCCCACATGCTTACAAGATAGATAGACTTGTTGGCTAATCATCCTGGCTGGGAGGGAGAGAGAGAGAGAGAGAGAGAGAGAGAGAGAGAGACAGAGAGAGAGACAGAGAGACAGAGAGACAGAGAGAGCAAGAGAACAGCAGCTGAGGTAACTGTGCAGGAATGCAGAGTACTCAGCGCTGATGCCATGCTGAGTTTCAGTCCCCACATACACTTAAAAAACTAAAACTGCCTATTACAGTCATCATTAAGGTAGAAAAGATAGACCATAAGTCGTAGAAGAGCAGTATTCCCTTTCCTACAAAAATAAGTGTTCAGGTTTGTCTGTAGAATCAAAAACCTACTTTCTCTTTTGCACACTCTAGAAAAATCAGTAGGTGCCTTTGAGGGTGGGTTTTCTTGTGTTGTGTTTTTTGAAGGGAGCTGCACACAATGCCTCCATGAAGTTTCAACATGCCTCTAATGTTTCAACATGAAGATCTAGGTGCTGCCTCTAATTAAAAGTACATACCAAAAGTAAACTCAGAAACATTTTCCAAGAGGAGCAGAAGCTAAGCAAAGATGAAGACAGTTAAACCATAAAGGAGATATTTTCATCCTACCCAACAAAGAGGGAAGTATCTCGGCTACACCACACCCACATCTTCCAAAAGGATAACCAGCCTAGGTACTGTGTGTTTCAGATCCTTCAGCAACATGAGCTACACTGGCATGAAGCTTAAAAAGTCTCGAGGCCACAGTTCTCATTATGCAAATACCAGGGAAAGTCAAGGATGGGATAAACTCCAAAGGCCTCCAAAGCATTGGTGCAGCCTCCCAAGGGAGAAAGTAAAAAAGTGACAAATTTTGTTCTCATCTCACCACATTAAATTGGAGCTATCACCACAGCAGTTTGATCCAATATTTTTACTTTCCTATTAATGTTAAGTACAACATCCCACCTTTTCCAGCAGCAGCACGATCTCTGTGAATTATGTAAGCGTTGCAGTTTGCAAAACTGCCTTCAGTGACTTCTCTTTTTCTCTCTCACTTTCTACCCTGTGACAATATCCTAGTATATAAATACATTCACAAACATAGGCCTCATGGTTCCTTAAGCTTCCAAAAAATTTAATATTTCTCCAGTGTTATTGCATGTTCCTGATGCAGCAACACCATATGCAGAGGAGAGGTTCTCCTGATCCATGCTGGGTTTTCTGGTTCTCTCATTGGTATGCAAAATTCAGTAGTTTCAAATGTCCAGACCTCTTCTGCTTATGTCCAAAAAATTGGTGGTCAAGCAATGAAATGGAGAAAGGGCAAGAATTTTTCTGTTTGGGGGAATTTGTGACAGCAGCAGACTGACACTCCTCACAAAAGGGCCAGCTTAGAATTAAGTCTTGTGCAGTTTCATTCATATCTCTCGTCAAGCCACACAGCAATGACTAATATGATTAGTACTCCTGTATATGTAAAGTGATAGGGCCCAAACCAACACTGCTTTTGTTGTATGATTATGTGGGAGGAAAAAACCCTTCAGGTCTACTCAGCTTTGTTTGACAGAATTTTGTCAGCTGTTCCTAAGCTTGGGATTCCTGGAAGCTCAGGGTTCCCTGCTTACTTACAACTCCAAGGGTCTATGAAATAATACTGTCTTAGCTAAACACCTAAAGATGAAAGTGTTTCTTGAAAATTAGTAGAGATGGCATTTTGCTGCAGTTAAAACCTAATTTCGGTTTCAGACAGCAGCTGTCTTCCTGCATCTTTGCTCAGGTCCACATGTTGAGTTCAGAATTCAGGAAACAAGTTGCAGCCTTTGCCTTTAAATTGTCCTCTGACATCTGTCCCACCACTACCAGAGAACCTCTTGCCTGTCTGGATACAGCCCTATATATTGAGATGGGTCAGCAGTCCAAGGAGGCTGACAGCACTTTGATCACCTTGCCAAAGTGACTTTTAGGTAAAGCCTGCATGCCCGGGGTCTCTTCAGCTTGTATAAGGTAGTACAACCCTCTAATTGTTTGTCCTCTAATTGGACACTGGAAAATACCTGGACTAGAACCTGGATCTCAAGAACTGACATTTGCATTTTTGTTAAACTTCTAACTTGCAAGATATTTATGTCTCTTCTTTAAACACACCCACGTCCTCATCTTGGATGTATCCAAGCATCCACCTTTCCACAGAGAGCAGTCCCTGCCCAATCACACCAAAACTAACCTTTTTCTGACACACACATAGAACTTCACCTCCCACACAGAACTTCACTTCCCATGTCTTTAAAAAATTCCTGGCAATAGTTTTTTTCTTTCATTTCTCCAAATAAAGTTTGATTGTGTCTCTTCCTGTAGTTTAAGTGTGCCTGCATTAATCAGATACCACTTAACTTTATTACTCTGCTTTGGCATTAATAAAGTGGTTATAGTTGTCCTATTTCTTTAATGAGTGCCAATAGCAGGCATTAAATAATTATCAAAATACTACTATACTAAATAATTATCAAAATACTACTATCAAAAGCATTCATTGAACAGCAATAAGTTTTCCTTAGTAGGCAGGATAGGCCTGCTTAAAATCTAAAGTATAACTTAATCAGAATAAAAGGCCTTTTTTCAGTCTCTAAATTAATCGTGAATGCTGCAATCCTCTTTTGGAAAAGTCATACTCATTGACATGATAATTGGACTTTTCCAATGAAACCTCTGCCTTTAAGAGCAAATAGAATATGCATCTTCCCCTTTCACTATACTGGGGAAGACAGGATCTACAGAAGCAGATTCCAGGGAGTTGAGTAATCCTCTTGTCAGATATCTTAATACACTGCACCTGGGAACTCTATTTTTCTGTATTTCTGGAACATTTTTACTATGATTTTGACCACACCCTTGCTATGTATCTATCTCCAGTGTCCAAATTTTAAGCATTCAGTATCTAAATAAGTTACGATGAAAACATATATTTTTCCTACTGTGCTAGACACAGAAGTTCACAGGGCTGCAAGTTTCTTAGAAGCTTCACATTTGGGAAGGATCCCTAAGGGCTTCCCTATGGGCTCTAGACATCTGCTCTTTGTAAGCAACAGAAAAAAAAATATTAGGCAGGATAGACCTGTGTTTTGAACATGTATGGTTATGTATTTTGCTGAACTTTGTCCTAATGCCAAGCTATACTGCTCACTGATGAAAATGAATGTAAATACTGGAATGATCAGGTATTGCTACAATATTATCTGTAAGAAAGAAAACACTGGTAACATCTAAATGAAAACAGGAAAGTCAGTAGTGACAAAGATATATTACCTAATCCATCCTGCCAATGTCCAGTATACCCTATGACTTTTTTAGGGATTTTTCTGGTTTACTTTTAGAACTTGTAACGCAGCATAGCAGAGTCCATAATTGGTACATTTCATCTAATTGGTATTTTACAAAAAGAATAAATATAAAGTCTTAAAATAAAAATACATCCCAAACAACTGTAAGCAACTGGAAGGACAGTATCTTTCAGGAATAGATCATATCTCAAATTAACATCATTTTTCTCTTTTGTTTTAATGATTTTATTGTTTTTATAACAGTTTAGGCACCAATAACAGCATCAAAGAGGGGCATTCGATAAGAGAAAACATATATTCTTACATATGTTTTGACTGTGTAAAGTCAATCTCTGCTACTTGGAAGCAGAAAGTCAGTAAGGAGTGCAAAAAAGGAGAAGGGCTAGTATTAAGGCACTTCTTGCAGGGATGATTGTTACAGGCAATTAGGCCACATAATTGCCCCAGGAGAGGAAATCATCTGCTGCTAAGAAACAAAGAAACCTTAGTTTCTAGTAACAGCCCCTACCAGCTGATATGCCGCTGCTGTGAAAGGCTTTATGTAAGTATGTTTGGTAACCTCAATTGTGGGTTATAGTCAGTTTTCATTTCAGTAAACCACGTGCCTGTGGCAGGTTAGAATGTTACTGCAGAAGCAGAATCAGGTGGCTGCTTTCTTCTGCACTTATCATTAATGGAAATTTTATCTCCAGTTTGTTGAAGGAGCTGCTGCTTCTGAAGTTTACCAATAGTCTTCTGATATTCCACATAGCCTCAGGGAGTAATGGGGAGCTTGTCCATGTTACACTTTTAGCAGACAAGCAATTGGCTCAGCGTAGATAAGTCATCTGGGCAATCGAGAGCTCTGTGAGGCTGGGGCAGAGAGGCAGCCCATTCCCCTCTGGTGGTGCAGGAGAGTGGATGGACTGGGTGGTTTGGCCACACCGGGACCCCAGGGGCCAAAACACCCCAGGGGCCAAAACACCTCTGAGGCCACTACACCTTTGGCTTCTCAGACAATGACTGCAGTGAAGTATTTCCCATCCTATGCTTCTTTAACTTCGGCCCCCGGAAAAGAGGCTCTGCAGAAACCTCAAGAGGACAACTAAACCTCACAGGCAGGCCCCTAGAAAGCCTGGAGCAACCTGCCCCTGGACAGGGAAGCTGCACAGATGTGACTGGAGCTGTGGGCTCTGCAGAGGCAGCAATACAGGATGTGGGCCTGAGGGGGAGAAATGCAGGTTTGGGAGGTGGGGAACCAGTTCTTGCAAAATGTCCTCAACCAGCCAAGGCTTGAGCAGTAACGTCAGCACTTCTGGGAGCAGAGCATGCTCCAGCATCTTCTCCTCAGGGTCCTCCTGGATCTGGTCTGCATGGGTTCATTATCATAATTACACTGCAATTTGCTTCAATGACACACTATAGTAAGTTATTAGTAATTCAGGTGAAGGTACAGAAAGGCCAGTCAAATATATTTACCTCATAAACAAAGCATCAGGTTATTCTTCAGGTCTGTGTGGATGCTCACATATAACTTGCATGATGCAGCAGGGCTGTTATAACAGCCACAAGCTCTGTGCCTGTTTCCTCCTGGATGCCTACCTGAAAGGCTGATTGTACACACTGCCAAATTCTGTTTCTGAAGCTGAATCATTCAGAAATCCTTTCTCCAGAGATGATTTTCTGAGTATGTAATAAGTTATAAGCACATGCAATAGGCTTGGCACCAGACAGGACACTGAGCTGTTCTCATCTGTCTGGAGAACAGCTCTTAAAGAGCTTGTAGGTCTTGGTTATTTTCAAGAATTCTGGTCCAGCTGGTTCAAATATTCATAGTGGAGCCTCATATAAAGTATTCAGTCCTGCAATCATAGGCATGGGATGTGTCTTTTTGCCACCAAACTCCAGTGATCATTTCCATACATGATGCCTCCCACTCAGCTATCTATTTACAGTTGTTCTTCCCTAAAAGGGAGTTTTACTGCTTCTGCATTCAGGCTAGGTAGAACACCACCGAGCTCCTCTGGCAAACCACATACAGATCAACATGTCCTCCTTAGTGGTTAGATAGGGAATAATTAGGACACCAACACTTTATAATACCATTGCTTTGAAAAGCTCCATGCTGTGTAACTTTTACCTGCTTTGTAAGCTGCTCTTGCACCACTCCTTCCTCCCTTGCTCGAATAAATTCAGTGCTACCTCATTGGCTCCTGCATGTCAGATGCCAAACCATGAGCCCCTGACACCAAGTGAACCGACAGCTGTTGAAAACATGACACAAGATAAATGTTTATTTGAAAATGCAGTCTAGAAGTACGTGTAGAAGAGGTACAAGAGTTGAGAAACCCTTTGCATAGTTTTCTGAGAGTTGCTATTGTTTTTCCACTAAGTCACCTACCCCATGGGAATGTGCAACACAGGCAAACCTTCACAACACAGTATCGAGTTTGTTGGTTTATTTCTTCTATTGAAACAGGCAGGCTTGCTGAGAGAGGCAAAGCAGGGAATTCCATTCTGCAGGACTGTTCTAGTGGTAAATTTTCTTCTGACAAAAGATGGAGCAGAGCACACAGAAAAAAAATACAAACCTTTTTATATAGTGTCAGATTTCAACCATTCTGCATCCTCTTCCTATGTGTATATGAACCAATGCTTATGGGTGAGAAGCTATTTGCATACACCTTACAAGGATATGTGTACAACGTTTAGTTAAATGCAATGCTTCTCTTCTGGATATATGTCAAATTATTTTACAAGTACAACCACCATGATTCAGTGCTAGTGTTATTCATCTATTTTCTTTAATTTAGCTATCCAGCTCCTCCAATGTTTCTCAAGGCTTAGTTCTAAATTAGGAATTATTTTACATATTTTATATATGTGAAGGGAAGAAAAATATTATGAAATTCAATATGTACCTTAGCATGAGGATAAAAAACACAACATATTTCTCAATTAAACAATACTTTCACACATGTTACAG
Organism: Thryothorus ludovicianus; assembly: GCA_013397245.1. NCBI lineage: Eukaryota > Metazoa > Chordata > Aves > Passeriformes > Certhiidae > Thryothorus > Thryothorus ludovicianus. Next base: position 376,308 of record VZTB01003147.1, on the reverse strand, counting down.
CCCATGGAGAATGGCTATATGCCTGAAAGCTGATTTAGATGTTATAAAAGTAAACAAGCAAAAAATAACTTTTTAAAAGCTATTTAAATCAAGAAACCAGACTCAGAAATGGAAAATGTCTCTTTCCAGAGAGCCATGCAATCTGCCTTTGCTGTAAATTAGACTTGATAGCCAGGTGGTTGGAGAGACCTGGAACAATTTCTGTCATCACATTTAATAGGCAGAAAGCATGCTTCTATTGCACGTGGCCCCATAACACAGTCAGAAGCTCCTGTTTTTGCACTTGTACAATACAGTCTGACTTGGTGAGGCAGTGACCTATGCAAGGCTGAGCCTGGTATCAGTGGGAATGAGTGATTCCAATCCCAGACAAGATAGGCTGTGTACAGCCCTTCTATCATTCCTCTGCAGGAGGTGTAGCTCCAGATAAGATGGTCATTTAGTACAAACCATGTAGTGCTTGTTATTGCTTTCTTCATCCTCAATTTGCTTGAAGAACTACAGAACATTTGTTTTTATAGCATGACAGAAACAGAGCAGAATGTGAGACTGAGAGCATCTCTGCATTAGCGAAAAATGCAACTGATACTTGGAAAAAGGGAAGTGCTTTACCATCCTTCCATTTTTAATGACATACAGCTTTATTCCTCACATGCCTTCAACAGCTCAGAAGCACCTTCTTACAATATGCATTTTTTTTTTTGTTGCATTAACTCCTATATCTAGAAAAATAGCTGAGACCAAGCAGGTTGCTTTTAACCTAGACAGACACAAAGCACAGAAATGCTATACAAGACCAGTTTCAGCACTGGTGTAAGATCCCATAGCCTCTCACTTGGTAGCTACAATTTCCTACCATGCAATAAGGTGCATCACCTTGCACTTGTTATATTTTTAAAATTGTTTGTGGCATTGCTACAACTTAATTCAGGTATTCAGATCTTAATGTAAGGTTTTCTCTAGGGGTATGGTCCTATTCATCCTTATACCATTACTTGGAAATCATCTGCAAGTATTTTGTAGCCTTGCACCTGTGCAGAAAGTCCAGCTGCATAGTGAGTGGCCATTGGAGGGGATAGGCTCCACACGGGGGACAGCTCCTGCTTTGGCCAGCACAGGATTCATGCAGTGTCTGTCTGTCCTGTGGGGTGGCACAGCAGCAGGGTGGGAGTGCCATGCATAGCTCATGAAGCCACCTGCTCCTCAGGCACAAAGGCACCAGGCCAGGCAAAGCTGTCCTGACGCTGCCAGTTGGGCAGTGCTGGCCTATTACAAAAACTACCTTTGGCAACCACTTCTAGAAATAGTCCCATTCATCGTTCTTGCCTCAGAAACAATTAAATTCAGCAAGCTGCTGCCAAAGCAGATTTTTAACCCTGTTAATTCAAGAGCGTGCAATTGTTTAAAACAAATTGGTATGTGTATTACACTAAAATCACTTCTTTTGTGAAAAGTAGGCCAACGTACTTCTCTTCTTTGACTGCCAAGACTTGCCTATTTACTCTTAATCAGCAAATAATTGTACTGTATGTACCTCAAGTGTGGTCCCGTGAACTGAATGCACAATGGCAGCTGGAAAGCATTAGGTGGTCCCTTAGAGTATGTCTTCTGGCTTGGTTTCTTCCAAGAGAAATCCTGTTTGCATGGTCCAACTCTCTTCTGCTGTGAGAACTAAAGCAGGCTAGCAGGAGAGGACCCACAGATCCATTCCAGGCACTTGACTGATCCAAGATAAAACTTCAATGCAGCTGTGCCCCTACAATACACATTCTTAAGCAGAGGAGCAAAGCCTCAATCTAGTAAGCAAGTTTATGGCTATACAGCTAAATAAGTTAATTGACTGGAGAGTTTTGGCTCTGGGCTCACAGTCGAGCTTATTGGTATCTAAATGCACTTAGTACATATCTTGTTTCTGAAAACTAAATTTGACACTTTGGGCCTTAGCTATTTATGAATTTAAATAGCAGTTATTAAGCACTGTTGCTTCATGCTGACTTCAATAGGATGCAAAAACTAAGTTGCTACAGCTTAGACCCCCAGAAAGGGAATAGGAAGCAAAACTCAAATTCCCCACTCTGAAAATTCTTTAATTCAAGGTCTAGTGGGACAGAAACTTCTTGTGCTATTAAAATTCATATTACATGTTGTTAAATTTTGTCACTACTCTGCAGTGGATTATAATACATGAGACTTCCTACTAGGGTTATAACAGCTTTTGCCAAAATAATAATTTCTAAAATGTAGCTTTTTCTTGCCAGTTGTAGACTAGAGGCAATATAAAAACAGAAACTAAACTTCATATAATTTTCTATAGCTCTCTCTCCAATCCAGCAAGCAAGCAAGCAAGCAAGCAAGAAACCAAACCAAACCAAAAAAAACCCAAACAAAAAAATAGTTAAACAAACTAGTTTTGAATTAGCAGTGTATGTTGATATAACATTGCAAAGTCATGATTTCAAAGTCAGGTCTACCGAGAGGATTATATACACAGAAGGAAATAACTTTGTACTCTTTTCAGGCATAAAAAGAAAATAAGCATGGCTAAATATTCATATGCCAGTGCAATGGAAGACTGGAGGAGGTATTGTAACCACTCTAACTGTGACATATGGGATCTGATCATACGGTTAAAGACACGATACATTCAAATCGGTATTTCACATACATTCCAATAGTCAGAATATTGTGTATAACGCTATCTTATTGCAGAACAATGCAGAATAATACAAGTATTCACTCATTCAGTGTGAAATAATTATACAGGAAGTATTAATGCAGCTTTTTCAATATCCTATTGTTGCATGCCCAGACTTTACTAAGTGAGTAAATCATAGCTGCCATGATGAAATGGATAAGGAATAAGCAGAAATAGAAAGCATTTTCCATAAAAACCTGTACAAAGAATGGCTGTGGTGGGGTGCGTGTACAGTCTGTACAGCTCCATCCCTCCACCAGCCTTGGATTCTGCCACTACTGCTTTGCAGAGAGTGAAGTCTTGTTGGACGCATAGTCATGAGCCCAGCTGTCCACAATGTGTGCCCCTGCAAGGAATACAATGGTCACACATCCCTCTCCACACATCTCTCTTGCACACACATGCAGTGGCATTTGCTTCCACTTATAAAATACTGTCAGCACACTTGCCGTGTTTTAACAGGGGCACACAATGCTCTTTCCTCCTGATGTCAGGGGATCTGAGAGCTGGCATAAATAGATTTGTTGGAATGAGCCAGGTCTCCCTTATGTGTCAGACAGCATTATGACGGCATGTTTCTGACACTGGCAATTTTGCAAAGATCTTCCCCTTACAGAACATACGTTGATTTAAACAGCCTCCACCTATAACTAAAACTGCACCAGGATGCAGAAATCTAAGCTCCTTCCCTGAGCTATAAACACTGTTTATATCATATAGCATATATTAATAGCATATGCACAGATTTTATGCAAGCTTTATTTTGTGTAGTAATCTGCCTTCCTCTCCATAATATTCCCTTTATTATCTTCCTCTTTGTATTTTCTACTTCACAGGAGAAGTGGAAGCATTGTTTAAAACAACTGTGTGCCAGTATTCATACATATATCCTGATAAGATGATAATGCTGTTAATATAGCACAAAGTAAAACTGTCAGGCATCTGACGAGATGACTATCTAAAACCACAAAGAGAGAAAGGTAAAGTGATGCACAGAAGCGTAACAGGAAGAAAACACCATTAAGAGAAGGAAACCACATATAAAGGGAAATTCCTGTCAGTTGTTACCATTAGGTGGTAAAATAGATACACAGAAAAAATGCAAAGTTATTGCTCAAAAAAATTGAAATATTGAAATTAAACTTTATGCATCGCTTCATTAAAAAATGCACCTACAAATATAGCCAGCACAACACCAAAGCTGATGATGATGATACCGAAATACACAGTTTTCATCACCTAGTAGCGCATAAGTGCAGAGTTTAAAGGAAAGCAAAGCCAGAAGCAACATTACTCTGTAACTCCACTCCATGCCCTGCATATTGTCCCTCACTGGCCATGTCCTGAAGAATCACTTTTATTATTAACATCTATTAATTTCAGTCACCTCCCCAGAGCCCCCTGACGTGGCCACCATGGCACAGCACAAGCCAGTCTGTGCANACAACTTGGCAGAGCTCCCTATGGCTCTGGAAACCCATACTGCCTCCCTCCTGGACACTTCTGTTTTCTGGGAAGGGAAAGTACTGAAGGCATATTGCTCACAGACACAAGAGACTAGTGTCCCAGCCTCCAGATCTCCCAGGTACTTGACAAAACATCCTGGACATCTGGGGAGCCAACCATCTCCCAACCAGCTGTCCCTGCTACAGTCAATAATACCCAAGTCTACTCTCTATCTTTAACAAATGTGTTGCTGCTCTTTGTGCAGTTACATATCTGAGCATGTAAAGATGTAGATACCAGCTGTTGAATTTTTGCTACATTAAGTAGCGTTGATCATTACAGATACTTGCAGTAACACATAACTTGCACATCAGAGCTGCCTCTGGTTGCAATGCTGTATTAATAACATTTGCAGGCTGATTCAGTTTTGTTCAATTGCATTACGGTGTATTTGCAGCGATCAAGAAGGGACTTCAGGAGAATTGTGTAGGTCACTAAAATAAGAAATCGTGCATCTCTCATGAAGCACAGCTAATAGTTTCACAAAGCTGATGGAAAAAGCCGTCCTCCCGTCTAGAGGATACATCGTCACAAATGTATTTCTGTGTTACCCCACTAATTTAATTGTTTGCTGCATAGTATACTCCTTCCATAAGAGCTGAAAATTCAAACTTCCCACCAGGTGCCACTATCTGTGCCTACTGTCTCAGTCAACAGACCAGTTACACTTACTCTCTGCTATACTTTAATGATTTATGTAATTGCCTACATGCGTGAGAACTTCCTTTAGTCTTCTCAGGCTTGTGTAAACCACTCAAGGCTGTAAAGTACTGCTTACACTTCACATGAAAGTTGATTCCAGGACAGTCCACTTTAATCTGTTCTTGGCTCTGAGCACTGATTAGGCCCCAAGCAATGAGCAGAAATATGTTTCTTGGCTGTAAAATGAAGAAACCTGCATTTGCTAAGAGAAAAATATAAAAATGTCTAATAAAGCACCCACACTTGATATGTTCTGCGTATCAAGGCAACTGCCTTAAAGGCAGTTTCTGTTATCACAGCTGCCAGAGCTGTTTATTCTCTTGCTTCTCCATATGACTTTTCTCAAAGTCCTAGACAGACACCAGTTGCTGAGTGCAGGTTAAGTAGAAAAACAGGCTGTGCAGAAACTCCTGTATCTGAAGGGCAAAAACGAATACTTACAGAGGTCTGAGGCCCCTGTAGTGTTTACTTCAGTCTCAACTCTGGTTATGCTGCCAGCCTACAGCCTCCCATGACACAGTAACAAAGGCCAAACACTGCTAGATACCTCCTGTACAAGGAAGCATATTCCAGGAATGCTGGAGCTGAATTTGAACTTCCCTTATCAGGAACAATGAAACTGAGAGCAAGCAGCTTCCTTGCTCAAATGGAAACGACCACTTTTCAGCAAGTGCTACTGTCAATCACTGCAAGCCAGCCCAGAGGAAATGCAATTGTGATAACTGAGTAGTTTTAGTGCCTATAAAGGAAGTGAGTAGTTTAGCTTTCTTGCTCTGTGGAGAGGGGATTATTACTGTGCCATTTCAATGTCAAGTGCTGGAGCACATGCATAGGTTGTGCACAAAATTCGGGTGATGTTTTCCCTTTTAACACAGGGCCAAATCAACCCACCCATATTAACTTTTCATGACAGGATCTCTAAAAAGGCCATACCATCCTTAAATTGGTTTGGACTTAATTTGGTGTTGTCATGCAATTAGGTTTCACAAAATTGGCTTCTGGACTGACAGCTTCTATTGTTACAGCATATGGCAATCAGAGAGCAGCTTGTGGCAGATGTGATGTTTATTCACCATTTGCTAGTTTTAGATTTAATGATGTCATTCTAATCAAAGCAAATGTTAGATGTGTTTGACATCTAAGGAGCTTTGCAGCCCCCCCATCATGTTTAAGCCACTTCTGTAAAGTGGAAACATGTCAGCTATGAATGCATCTAAGTCATATTTAAGAATCAATGATGCAGTTTACTGGAGGTCTGTACTCCAAAAATCCATGTTTCTGACATTGTGTTCCTCAGCAGACTACAAAGACCTCCTATTACAATAAGTGAGCTCATTAGGCATGCGACTCCTTAGTCTTGCAAGCTGTTGCGATAAGCAGCTGTTGCAAGAGGGTAAAAGGTTGAATTATCAACTTGGACAGCACAGCACTTCATTCAGCCAGCCCAGGAAAGAGCAGTAACTCCATTACTGTGGAGCAGATCTTTGACTACAGCACACAAGCAAAACATCAGTGGTATTTCAGTGACATGCTTCCCCACACCCAGCAAGCAAGACACTCCCAGAAATTAATTGTCAAAAATTTATTATGAAAGCTTCAATAGCAGCAAATATTTCAATAAAAGTTATTGCAGTATTAAAACAGATCTGCAGAGTGACCCAAGAGGCCTGTTGAAGTCTGTCTGCTTTGGAATATCTGCATTTGTTTTAGTAACCAATCCCCAATACTCCATAAATATTGATACTTTCTCCTGCATTTTGCAGACAGCACCAACAGTTCCTAGTTACAGTACTCTATCCAGTCCTTCTGGAAAGTTTTGGCCCACTTCCCTCAACTTTCCCTCTCCCTTCTGAAACAGCTCCACATAGCCAAACTTGCAATACTTCTTTCAGTTCCATGGTATGTCAGCCTCTCCACGGTTGCAGCCTACTGAGGCTCACTGGTGAGATGAGCTGTTTTCCTCCTTCTCCTCTGTAAGAGCCCACTGCAGCCAGTCTGAGCGACTTTAATCCAGTCTCTTGACCAGGCTAATCCATGGAATCAGCAGCTTGTTGCACATTTTGGTGAACGCACAGCACGTTGAGAATGCAACAAAGGTTTCAGCCTCCCCAGCGCACCAGGTGACCATCACTCAGGCAGGGGGATGGTTGGCACCCAGTCATTGACATTTCGGCTCTCTTCGCAAAACAAGTTCAACTTCTCCAGAGCTGGGTCCTTCCAGCCTTCTTCATTCGGATTCTACAAGAAAGAAAAAAGTTGCACACCATGAGTGCTGTCCGCCTGCTGAGGTCATCATAATATTTACAGAAGCATTAGCTTAGAACTGGAGGCACTTCCAGACAGTTTCTGTCCTGACACAGACAAGACAGGAAGCAGAGATGCTGCCCTTGTGGACAGCGGAGGAAACCCAGTTACGAGAAGTTCTGCCTCCTCCACCTACTACTGCTACTACTCAGCTGACTCGCTGCGTGCCAAGCGCTCTGTCTGTGCCCGGCAGAGGACTCGACCACCCGCAGCGGCAGGAGGGGCAGCCCCCGGCAGGCTCCGGCAGCGCCGGGGGAACAGCGCTGGCCGCCCGCGGGACACCCACCGTGATGAGGATGCAGTGGAAATCCCGCGGCTCCCCGGAGTCCTCGCTCGGCCCCACGATGGCCGCCAGCTTGGCCACGTCGTTCACCCGCACGATGTCGATGTCGTTCTCGCAGCAGAAGGCTTGGATCAGAGTGAAGTGGATCTGCAGGGCGATGTCCCCCTCGTCCTCCTGGTCCGCGGCCAGCACGCAGAACGCGACGTTGTCGGGGTCGCTGCAAGAGGGGAGCAGCCTGATGAGCCCCGCGGTCGGCGCCGGCCGCCCCGCAGCCCCGCCGGGCTGACTTACACACTGCCCCAGCCCCCGCCGCCCGACTTACACATTCATAAGCTTGGCCGACTCGTAGC
>VZTB01003147.1:325716-367800 GCA_013397245.1 Thryothorus ludovicianus | reverse complement strand
CAAATAAATAGCAGGGGGATATTTTTTTGTGCCCAAAGGGTTGGAACAGAAAAAAATCTGAACAGTGCAGGGGAAATTTAAAAAGCAAATAAAACAAACAAAAAAAAAAAAAAAAAAGAAAAAAAATATGGTTTCTGCAAATGTGAACGCCGTGAAGGGACAGCCCCTGAGGGCAGCTCTGTACAGCTGGGGCTGTACTGGGCAGCGACCAGGTGATGGTCAGCAGTGGCCCCGGCTGCAGCAAAGCCCCCCTGAGCCCTGGTCTGCATGAACAGCAGCACGGCCAGCCGGCCGAGAGCGGTGCTAATCCCCCTCTGCTCAGCGCTCACAGGACAGCAGCAATGTGGTCAGTCCGGTTGGGGCACCCCCAGCACGGGAAACACATCGATAAACTGGAGCAAGTGCAGGTGAGGGCGCCGAGCTGTCCAAAGCTGCGGTGCTGTCCTGCTCTGCAGGCTAAGGGACCAGGGCCAGTTCAACCTGGGCAAGGCTAAATTGGGGCCGCAAACTGCAGTCCCCTAAGCCTGTGGAGCGATCATCGAGAAGATAACACTAGGGTCTTCACATCAATGCCTAGAGGGAGGCAGGAGACAATGAGCCTAAGGGGAGTCAAGATGCTCAGATCGGATGTAAGAATAACATTTTCTCCCTGAGAACAGTTAAGCAGAGCAGCAGGCTATCTGTCCAGGGAGGCTGTGAAGATTTCACACTTGCAGGATTGCAAGCCCCAATGCAGGCCTGTTCTGAGGTCACTGGTAATCTTTCTGCAGGCTCTATTGGCCTATGATCCTGGGAGGGGGAGGGGACAGGGTGGAAAGATTTTCCTTTTTTTTTCAGTCGGGCTTTATTAAAAGTAGCTGTAATTTGGACAGTGTATCCTTCATAATTAATTCAGAGTAGAATGAATGTGATTGCTGAACTCCGATTGGAACCTGTTTGTCAGCAAACCAAGCAATAAACAATAATACGCATTTTCCCGCTCTGAATGAGCGCAGTCTAAATATTAAAAGGCAAATCACTTTTCACGTCCCTTCAGCGTGTGACACGCTTAGGCTCAAGCTCAGTTAGCACTTGTCTCCACCGAGTCACCGCTTCAGAGCAGCCCCAAGCTGTTTCACAGAGGTTGTGGAGAGCCACCTTGGGGTAACCTGTGCTACTGCCACCTGTCCGGACCGACTCCAGCGGCTCGCACGGACGGACCTCTAACTCGTCACCCTTGCTGTTCCCTACCCTCCCGCTGCATCGGCCCCGTTCGAATGTGCTGAAACCCGGGGATTTCCTTTCCAGTACTTCACTGGGAGTCCTGGATGAAGCACGTCTTTTCTGTGACTGTATACTCTGATACACTCTGCTCAGTAGTTTCAGCGTCTTTGAGCACCACAGTTTCCAAAATGTCTCTCAAACTGAGCCACTTTAATGAGCTGCTGTGTTTCTACTTCCAGTTGTTTCTAGTAAATGCCCTGGTGACACTACAGGTGACAGCATTCGACCTGGCAGTAATCACTTAGTGAGTTTCCATTTTTAACTAGTGACAACATAGGCATGATGTCTGCCAGACACATCCAGCCTCTCTAAGAACATTTCTCTGATGTCTACAGAGCTGTCAGTGCTGGACAGAAAACTCTTCATTGTAATCACCAATTCTCAAGCCTAACGTTCTTTTTCACCCTACTAACATGTAAGGGCATTCTTGACTTGGAAACCAAACCAGTGACCTGTCAGTCTGAATTTGCTTGAGAAGGGCATAAATTCTTAGTTTGCTTTCTTTAAAAAAATGTGAGCAATTTCCAGAAAATTATCTCCTGGGCTTATCTCCTGGGCTGTATTCAGGCAAGTGCAATTGTTTCCACTTGTTGGAATTAGCGTTGTGTACATAGCATGTACTGTTAATTCCCAGAAGAAAAAAAAAACCCTTCATACATTTGCCTCTTTTCTTTTTCCTTTTTTTTTTTTTTTTTCCTCTAATATCTAAATGGGGATGAATGCAGAAGAATAGCTTGAATGGGAAGACACATTAAATGGTATGCCTCTCAGAAGTATTCAAGGACCTATTTCTGATGAAATAGGCAGAAAATCCAGAACTGACTCACAGCTTTGAAAGAGGATGATATCAGATATGACTTTGATGACTTTCTCATTACAATGAAAGTGAATGGATCGGAATTAGTTACCCAAAGTAACTCAGAGTGGAGAACTGCATATGTGCATATGTAATAGTAACCTGTATATAATTGTCTAGATAATGAAGTGATATATGGAACCACATTAACACATTAATCCTTCAACATGCAAGCTTCCAGTTTCAGCTTAATGATGCAGCACCCTGGAATGAGGGCTTCTTGTGAAAAACACTTTTCAGTTTTCCCCATTATTCCCAGGCCTCCTAGCACAGATGGTGCTGAAGGCCGCAAAGCATTCATTACTAGATACTTGATCCAGCTTCTTTCAAACCACAGTATCAACACCAGATCTCTGACGCAGGAGAGGAGGTGTAGGAAGGAGAGCTGTGCAAGTCCAAGGTCCCGTCCCTGGTTTGAAGGCATCAACTCTGCAGATGTGCGACCTATTAAGCAAACTGAACTTCAGCGAAGGTCAGTCTCCACTGCTTGCTTTCTTGGTCTTCCCTTCGATGTTTTTAGTACATTTAACTGGTGGGCACAGACCTTTGGCAGATCAGCTCTGGAGCGCTCAGAATCATCCTGTATGTCGAGGGGGAGATGGGGGACGGCGGTGACTATCGCATGGCAACAGCACTCAGACGTGAGTGTGTTCTGTGGCTGACAGCCCTGGTGTAAGGCCAGCGCCCCTTCCCCGCGCTCCCGCGGCACGGCAAGGCTGGACACAGTCCCCTCCTCGGAGGACGGGCCCGCGGCGCCGCTCCTTTGCTCGCAGCAAAGCCTGCGCTGACCTCTCGTGGTCACCGGCCGGATCGCTGCCGGCTCCCGGGGCAGACACAGCCCCGGAGCGCTGGGTCCCCTCCCGCTGCCGTGTCCGCAGCGCTCACAACAGAACACAGGAAAAAAAAAATATAAAAGAAAAAAGAAACCACCAAAAAAACCAGCAAAACCCCCACAAACAACAGGCAACCAACCAACCAAAAAAAAAAAAAGATCTTGATGTATCCTCCTCAAAGAAATCCCCCAAAGTGTGTTAGTTGATCCGTAGACGTGCTCGAGGGTAGGAAGGCTCTACGGAGACCTGGACAGACTCCATCAGTGGGCCAAGGACAACTGCATGAGGCTCAGTAAGGCCAAGTGCTGGGTTTTGCACTTTAGTCTCAGCAAACCCATGCAGTGCTCCAGGCTGGGGAGCAGTGGCTCGAGAGCTGCTTGGCCAAAAGGGACTGGGGGATGCTCATGGAGAGGCAGCTCAGTGTGAGCCACTGTGTGCCCAGGGGGCCAAGAAGGCCGATGGCACCTTGGCCTGAACCAAGAAGAGTGGCCAGCAGGACAAGGGAAGCGATCACCCTCCTGCACTTGGTGCCGCTGAGCCTCGAGTCTGGCTCTGGGCCACTCACTTTAAAAAGGACTTTGAGGTGCTGGGGCTTGTCCAGTGAAAGTCAACAAGGCTCATCAAGGACCACAAAACATATCTCATGAGGAATGACATGAGGGAGTTGGATTTGTTTAGTCATGAGAAAAGCAGGCTCAGGAGAGACCTCATTGCTCTCTACAATGCCCTGAAAGGAGACTGTAGTGAGCTGGGGGTTGGTCACTTCTACTGTCCCTGCAGTGAGAGGACCAGAAGAAATGGCCCTCTGCTGAGACAGGAGAATCAGATTAGATATTAGAAAAAAAAATCCACTTTTTTCATTTCACAATTTCATAATTTCATTGTCATGTCAGACATTGGAGTAAGGTGCCCAGGGAGGGCATCCCTGGAAGTGTTTAACAGGCATTTGGATCTGGTGCTGGGTAATGTGGGCTAGTGCTTTAGGGATTACAGTGGTAGTGCTGGGTTTTTTGTTGTACTGGGTGATCTTAGAGGCCTCTTCCAACATTGATGATTGTATGGTTCTAAACCAGGCCTCTATTATAAAAAGTGAGAGACAGAGTAAGGGGAAAATAATAGTATATTCAATCTCAACAAAGGCAAGGAACCAGGCAGAATTTAACAGATAAAAGTACAAAAGGATTACATCATACATTATGATAATAAACACAAGTTTTATCATTTTTCAGAGAAAATAATGTGTCTCCAGCTGAAGTGCAGCAGTCACAGACATTACCTCTTGGCCTAAGTGAGAGGAGACATAAAACATCCACAACAGAAAAGGTTTGCAAGCCATGGTAATGACACCCCAGCCATGGGGCTCCTACACTGCTCTCACCTGCCTACTGCTCCCCTAGCTTGTGCTGCACATCCAGGATTTCCATCAGAAAGACTCTCTTTACCAAGACAAACAAGTCCTTTTGGCTCAGATGGAGTACTCCCACCTCAATGTCTTTCCAAATCTATCAGAGCTTCTCCCTCTCCCTCTCCAGTCCTCCACCCAGTTCTCTTCCCTTGCAGACCTATTGTAACCACCCGGCAAGATTCTTCCTCCAGGTATGGCATCCCACAAAATAAAAAACAAATCAAAAACCTTTCTACTCAATACAAGTTTTAGGGCACTCTACAAATCCTCTGGCTAAATTCAAGCTGATTTCATGTTTCCAACAGATCAACAGGTCACCTACCTAATCCTCATATAATTTCTTTCCACTGAACCTGACACAGATACTGCTGATCCTCGTGCCTTGTAAACCAGGTAGCATCCTCTAATAAGTAAAATTTATTCTATGACACTTTTGCCACAGAAGTAACACCAGCCAAGACCAAAGATCCACAATCTGCAGGCAACAGGGATGTTTAACTTACTGAGAAAGCAGTGAAATAGGGCTTTTCATAGCTTCTTCTTAAAAAAAACCACAAAACATAAACCAATAAAGAAAAAAAACCAAAACAAAACAACAAAAACCCCACCCAAAAACCAACAAAAAACAAAACAAAGCAAAAAAAAAATCCCAAATGAACCAAACAAAATAACCCCTGCCTTGGTTAATAAAAATGCTGTCTTCTCAATTAAATGTTCTACTGTTTAGTTAAACATTTTTGAGTATTCTCACAAGTACAAGTGAAATGCTATAGAATGGAGAGCACGTAATTGTTTGCATAGGCCTGATTATTACAGAACGTTGTGCAGATGAGCACAGAGCCCTCATTTCTGTCATCTTTTCAGGCTTTGCACTAAAAAGGGCAAAAGCACTTGCATTAATTTTGAATGTTTAAGGTTTTGTACCTCAAAACAGTGCTATTTTCCCCAGCAGGTTTGCTTTCATTGCAACACTTGAATGAAAATATTTAGCAAGTTCAAGACTTTTTCCCCTATACAAGTGATCTACTTACTGTTCAGATTCCTATACAGCATTCATCTAGACATGAGAATCATTTAGGTTGGAGAAAACCTTTAAGATTATCAAGTTGAACCACTTAATCAGCACTGTCGTGTTCATCATTACTAAACCATGTCCCTAAGTACCACATCCACACATCTTTTAAATACTTCCATGGATGGTGACTGGTCACTTCTTTAGGCAGCCTATTCCAGTGCTTGACAATCCTTCTGGTGAACAAATTTCTCCTAATATCCAATTTAAACTGTCTTTGGCACAACTTGAGGCTGTTTCTCCTTGTCCCATCACTTGTTACCTGGGAGAAGAGACAGACCCCCACCTGGCTACAGCCTCCTTCTAGGCAGTTGTACAGTGACATGGTCTCCCCTCAGCCTCCTTTTCTCCAGGCTGAACACCCCCAACTCCCTCATCTGCTCCTCACAGGACTTGTCCTCCAGACCTTTCACCAGCTCCATTGTCCTTCCTGGACACACTCCAGCACCTCAATGGCATTCTTGTAGTAGCACTGCATATTTGGGTTTCATATTTTAGACAAGACCATCTCCACCAGGAGTGACTAATGGAGTTACAGACAGGAGATGTTTTTCTTTTCATGCATATCTCCACTGTTACACTCCTGAGAGACCCACTCTAGTGTGTATAAAAAATTTTTTAAAAAGGCAAACATTCAGGCTACGGTGAGCTGCAAGTGTCTGGGACAGCTCCCTCCCCAGTCCTGTGCTAAAATCTGCATAATTCACATCCTACTGCAGCTGAGAAGGGCAGTCCAAAGCACTAAAGCAGTTTGTGGGGGATCAGGGAATCTTTTTGCAACACCCGAGCTCAGGAGTCTCTCAGGAACACAGGGAGGCATGATTTTTTTTTTCTTTTTGTTTATCTTTAAGAACTGCTGAAAGAGAGGTTTTCTTGCAAATGCTTTCTTTCTATCAGATTAGAATTTTATCAGGGCAGATTTTTAAGGATTCTCTCCTGGGATTTCTGTGTGTCTGTAAGTCCAGCAACTGAAACCTTATTGTGCATTCACAGCAGCTCTCGCTGGCTGCTGTGTGACTGGTAATCCTAGACACATTCACAGCCCATACACACTACGGCTGCCTAACACCCAGCTCAGTAAATCCTATGTTTTTTGGCCAAATTGGACAGATTGTGCATGCATGTTCAATTGAAGCCAATGTGCCAGGAAGTCTGCAGTGTCAATTTTACTATTCTTGAGCACACACCTTGTCCAAGAATGCCTAGAAATCTTACTTAATAGCATGGCTTCAGATGAAAGGTTAGAAAATGACATAAGTGACACAAAAAATTATATTTGTTACTAACTCGAGCCAGAAGAAAGTGGAGTGAATAAAAAAATTCCAGATTCTGTCTCTCCATTCACCCAGCACAGTCTTCCAGATGCTGCCAATAATAATCTCAAGTAAGGCTCAGTTACAAATAAAAATGAGTTTTTTATAATGTAGCTGGTTTTCATCCCCACTTACCTTAGTTCCTTAATTTTTTTTCTGCTATATCTGCTAATGCCTGCATACGTGCCTCTCTCCTCCGGCAGATCAAACTGCTGGAAAACAGCCTTGTTTTGCTATCTCTTCAGTCCAACCAGATGACATTAAAGAGAGATTCGAATGATGATGTTGGTCTACCCATTGAATGGCTCCATACAATGCCAAAATGAATTTTATAACAATTGAACATAACTTGACAAGCATTTTTTTTTGTTGTGTATTGATATTTCATAAAGGTGCCCAGAAAAGTTAAAAATCAAGTGTTTAAGAAGATTACTGAAGAGCTGTTTGTTTGTTAAAAGGAAAAAAAAAAAGCCAAATCTTCTCTTAGCCCAAGTGCTGTCAGAATTATTCATTTCACTGGGTAATTCTGCAGCACGAAGAAATGTAATTCACCAAGAAGGCAGACCATAGAATCATAGAATGGCTTGGTTTGGAAGGGACCTTTGAGACCATCTAGTTCTATCCCCCTGCCATGGGCAGGGACACCTTCCATCAGACCAGTTTGCTGAAAGCTCCATCCAACCTGGCCTTGAATTGGGCAACCTGCTCACCACTCTCACAGTTGAAAGTTTCTTCTATACATCTAACTTAAATTTCCCCTATTTCAATTTGATTCCATTACTCACTGTCCTACCAGTACAGCTCCTGACAAAGGATCCCTTCTCCAGTATTCCTCTTCACATACTGGAAGGTTCCTATGGGGATTCCATACAATCTTCTCTTCTCCATGATGAACAGTGCCAACTTCGTCATCCTGTCTTCATAGGGGAGGTGCTCCAGCCCTCTGATCATCTTGGTGGCCTCCTCTGGACTCACTCCAGCAGTTCCATGTCCTTCCTGTGCTGGTTCCCCAGAGCTGGGTGCAGGGTTCCAGGTGGGGTCTCAGCAGAGCAGAGCAGAGGGGCAGAATCCCCTCCCCTCCCCTGCTGCCCACAGGGCTCTGGATGCAGCCCAGGACACGTTTGGCTCTCCGGGCTGGCAGTGCCCATGGCTGGGTCACGTCCAGCCTCTCACCCACCAGCATTCACAAATGCTTCTCACAGAGCTGCTCTCAATTATTTCTCTGCCCAACCTTTAGAGTGACTTTAGTCTGGAGAAAAGGAGGCTCACAGAAGATGTTATCGCTCTCTACAACTGCCTGAAAGGAGGTGGTAACAATGTGAGAATCAGCCTCTTTACGAGGCAACCATGAGACAAAATGGCCTCAAGACGCATCAGGGAATGTTCAGGTTGGATATCAGGAGAAATTTCTTCACAGAATATTCTGAGTTGGAAGAGACCCTCAAGGATCATCAATTCCAACTCTTAAGTGAATGGCCATACTGGGATCGAATCCACAATCTTGGTGTTATTAGTGCTATACTCTAACCAGCTAAGCTATACTCAAGGTAAAAAGAGCTATTAAACACTGAAATTGGCTGCTCAGGGAGATAGTGAACTCACCATGGAGGTGTTCAAGAAATTACTAGATGTAGCACTTACTGCTGTGGTCTAATTTACGGGGTGGTGGTCTTGGACATCTTTTCCAGCCTAATTGATTCTGTGTGATTCTGTAATTTGCAGACGTGTTTCCTATGTCAAGAGCCTCTCACATCTCAGCAGAAATGTGCCTGTCTGAACAAAATACTCTGATTCTCTATTAATCCTTTAATGTCTTCTGTTGTAGGTGTAACAGAACAGGCAACCAGCCTAGATCCTTAAATGTGTAACTCTGAATTTCTCCATACACTTTCTCTTGCCTTTAAAAAGAAAATATATGAAACTGGCTTATATCTAGAGGTAAGAAATGAGATCTCATGGGGGTGGGTTTACCTTCTCTTTACCCTTTTCTTTAAAACAAATGAAAGGTAAGGATATAATCTTTACTGACTGCAGTTATTTGCTGAGACATCTGTTCACTGCCAATTTTCCTTGCTCACAAGCAATATCAAATCAAAACATTTGTATCCAACAACCCTTGAGACAGTAAAAATACAAAAAGTTTAAAATTAGAAAATGGACAAATTTTATTTCCTTTTTACCCACAAAGATGATCAGAGGTATTTTCTTTAGATATAAAGAAGCACATTAATTAAACTACCGTATAATGGTATCTAAAAGTTCAGACTTCCTCTTCGAGATCTTATTAATCAAATGCTCCAGTGAGAAGTGAGCCATGAATGACCCCATAAAGTGAAACTGAGCTGCACTCTTTGATGGATAAGGTTACAAAAAGCAAGTGGTGACAGTTGATGAATGTGCAGAAATATAACATTCAGATGCAGTTTAACATTGTATAGGACAAAAGGCCAGTGGAGAGCTATTGATCACAAAGTAACTGCAGTACTATAATTCCTCTCTATCATATTTTACTAGTTAATTGTCCATCTTGAAATTCACTGAGATAGGTTTAACTAATTTAATTAAATTATGTGTATGCCACCTGGCTAAGCTGTCACTGTTTCTCTGTTGCTTTTTACAGTCTCATGGTGCTGTGTTCAATTCCTTGTAATTTTCCCATATAGCCTGATACCTCAGTTACTGAGAAGGGGATTTTGGTTCAAATCTGTATCACAGGTTTCCACCTAGACCTTAGCTGTTCACCTGGTATGGGGAAAGTGTGGCAGGCAGGGGCACAGATGTACACATAAGAAATTATGTGGCAGGTAGCCTACTCTTGAGGCATGTGCTATGATCAGTTACTGTCTGAGGCATGGTTACGACACTGTTTTCAGGAAGTGTGAACATCTAGAACTTCTCTGATTCTAGTCACTTTGTATATAAGCCTGGACATCAGGAAGACGCTCTTATTGAAAATTAAAAATTCAGTATCCACACCAACAGCATAAGATCTGTCAGATGTGACTTATGCCTAGCCCCTGACACCTGATATTGTTTGTCATCAACAACCCTTAAGTGAAAGAATCAAAAGTCCTCCACATGGAACCAGAATGGAGCTTCCCCAGACCCAGCTACCCCCCGTAAGCAGTAGAGGCAGAGCGTCTGAGCAGGACTCTCTCAACTGCTGGGGTTTGGTGAGGAGTGGTGTGGAGGCCCAGGAGCCTGCCAGGAGACAACAATCTCCATGCCACGGAAAGACAGAGGCTGACTTGTTGCAGGGACATTAACACTAGGGCAACAAACCCTTGCTGCTGTATGTTAGTGTACTCCAGTTCTGTACCCCTCATTGGGCTGTTGGCCCAGACCGCCCTTGTTACCCCTATATGGTTATCCCCCGGAATGTTCTCCCCTTTCCTGATCCCCATTGGCCCCAGTTTGCTGCAGTATTGCCCCCTGTAACCCTACTTGTTCTCCCACTTGGCTTCCGCTCCTCTGCACCACTTTTACCGGTTCCCATTGGACCCTGACCTGAGATTTGTCCCCTTCTGTCCCATACTTAATCCCAGACCCTGAGCTCATCCTTGTCTTGTATCCCTGAACTGCTTTGGTGTGTGGCTGGAATAAAGCCCATTTGGACTCTATATAGAAGACTCCTCTAGCCTTTCATTCATCAGCCTTCTCCTGCCGTTGAGAGCTTGTGTGTGTCTGTGAGCTGGCTGTGTGCCTGCCCAATGACCTCTTAACAGAGACACTTTTGGGAAGGTCACTTCACCACTGACCTCGCACTGCTACAGGGTGGAGCTCCCTACTTGCAATGTCTGAAGGGAAAGGGTGACAAGCATGGCCTGTGGCACTGGCTTGTAGTTTCAACCAGAGATATGCCCAGGGGGAGTAGCGGCAGCTTCTTACAGCCCTGGGAATGAAAATTGGGATTTAGGGCAACACGAAACAATGTTTTTTTTCTGCCCAGGTGAATAAACGGGCAGAAGCAACACCTCTGCCCCGGGTCCTGGGTTTGTGCAGGCAGAACGGCTGCATTTAGTGCTCAGTCCAGTTTTAAAGATGCAGCCTGTGCACTCTGGACTGTCAGGGCTTAGTTATAGGAGGCAGATTTGGCTGAGCTGAAGAAAAGCAGCATTGGAAGTCTTGAGATTGCTCTAGACACTCACACTGGCAAGAATTCAATTGGGGGTATGTGCCTAGTGGAAGCTGAAGCACACATGCTCATGTATAGATGTGTTGGAGGAATAAGTTCACTGCCCTCAGCTTGCACCCACCAAACCCTACCCTTTGGACTCTTCCTGTAGTTGTGCACCCAAAGCCACACACAACATCTTTGACTGGAAAAGCTTCTTCAAAGTTACAGACAAACTTATTGAATATTGACTCCTCTCCCCACAGCTCTTCATTTCATAATTCATTTTAGGGCAGTGTTTCATTTCCCAGTGTGGTGCTTTGTGTCTGTAATTTGTCTAATACAGATAAGAGGGGCCATTAGCAAACTGCTTTGACTTGTGCCTCCAAACATTCTGAGAAAAAGATAAGGATGCCAGAGAGGGTTTTCATGACTTACCTTGCACAGTGACTTCATCCTCTGTATTTAGGAGGGAGAAATCAGTAAAATTACCAGCAGATACACACTAATGTATCTTCATGTTTAGTATTCAATAATCTGCTGAATAGATGAGTATTTAAAAGAAGAAAGAAGGATCTACCTGTTACTGCAAGAAATGATAGAAAACAAAAAAAATACATGTTATCTTTCTGGGTGGCATTCTCATACCAGTCACTTATACGGTTTAAATATCTGTTTATTTGTTAGCATGCAAGAGCTTAAAATTTTGGAACACAAAATAGTCTGTATTCTGAGAAGGATTTGTGTGAAGCGGACCTCTAGTGGTTAAAATGGGTATGTCTTCAAACCCTCAGCACATCACGAGGTGCCTCCCACCTTCCTGGGCAAATCGCCCATTCAGACTCCTGAATGTATATTTCAAAATCTGAGAATTACATCACTTAGTTAGAAATATAGTTTCCCTTAGCTCCAGGTTGTGTGGATACAATAGGAGGAAGATGTGAACCTCACTTAACAGTTATTCTACTTAACTGTTTCTATTCTGTGTTTAAGATACACACATTTGGAGAAGTGGCCCCTTCCCAGTTGATTAAGAAAGTCTGGGGACATTGGCAATGATATTTATATAACAATAATAAGACTGAATTTGTTACAGAGATCTTTTCCATTGCACAGTGCGACGATCAGTTGCCATTCAAAACACAGAAGCCACTGTAAAATAATAAGACAATTACTGAAGAAAAGTCTTGAAATCATACATATACCTTGGTATTTACTAGCAAGGATTAAAGAGACCAACTAACCTCATATTGTGGTTTGAAATAGAGAATATGCTATAGGAACTTAGTCATCTCTGTTTCTCAGAAGAGGAAGGCTTGTCTAGCAATCCGGACATCAGCACATCTAACTCTGTTTAAAATGACATGTAACTCTGGACAAAATGGCGTATCTCTCAGTGCCTGGCCTAGTTCCACATATGCAAAACATGATTAGCAGACTGGCTGAAACCCTGCATGTTTTCTGTAATTTAAAATCTCCCAGTTCCAGGTTTTATGCTAGTGAGGAGAAACATTTTGTATTTTGAATTAAGCCTTTTTGACCCTCACAGGTTGAGGGAAAAGCTGGAAGTGAATGAAATATATAGACTGACAGTAAAATGTTAAAATAAATGATAAATAAAAAAATAAATCATCATCATCTTTAAACCAAACTTCTTTTTTTTATGTGTGTGTGGGCCTTGGTATTTGTTAAAAAAAGCAGGTAAATGTCATTACCAACTAGCAGTTTTCAGCCTTGTGAAAGAAGGGTGACGAATATCGTCACCGACTGTGCAGGACCACCCTGTAAAAAAACCTGCTCTAACCCTAAACTGCTAGGCAGAAAGGCTGAGGATGGCTCTAACCAAAGGCAGGCTCTTGGTGTTTCATCAGTGGGCAGCGGGACCAGGCAGAGTGCCAGTGCTGGGTCCCGCTGGGTGTCACGGTAGCATTTTCTTTCCGTTCATGTGCCCGTGGCACAGGGTCGGCGTGCGCACGCCTTCATTCCCACCCGTGCTGCTCTCCCCACACTCGTGGCGAGGGGACAGATAAGAAAAAGAGGCAAGGCTTGCTCCACGCACCCACCTGCTGTTCTGCGTAAGGAACTCCGCAGCAGAGACTTCACCGGCTTTGCTCACAAGGTGTCACCCACGGGTTACACTCGTGCAGATTTGCTGAACGCAGCTCTCTCAGCTCTATACACAGCCGTAGAGAGACTTCCATTAACGCTGGGTTTTCTCTTACAGCCGCGGATGGGCAGGTCATCCATGTCTCATAGTGAAACCAGACTGAACGTGTCCTTACTGGTCACTGCCACTCTAAGCACACTTATAAAGTTTCCACTGACATCACTTTTTGGAATTAGTTATGTAGCTTTCTCTTTTACTGGTATTAATTTATTTTCTGCATAAAAAAATGGTCAAAATAGGATAGGCTTTGCATACCTGTACCCAAACAGTGCTTTGCAGAACCAATAGGAAATAAAGAAACAGATTCCCCATTTCACCTATAAAGCCCCGGACTTTCACAGAGCAAAGGCTGTGCTGAAGATTCCTCTGGCAGGCACCTACAAAAAATATTACTATTGAAAGCTGAAAGTAGCCAGGACTTTGGAAGCATGAAAGCGTCCACGATTGAGAATGAAAGAACAAAGAACCGCTATGGAAGCAAATCAGCCATCCAACCATGTCAATCTGATTGACGCTGCATTCTACTGTTACAATTTAGAATCAAATATAGTTAGTATTCCAGTACATGAAGCCTTCCATATATTGTGATTAGCTGTATTAATTAATGGTAATTGTTACTTTTCAGGATATTGCTCCTTCAACCATTTCTGTGCCTGGGTTAGCTTATACACAAAAGTGACTTGAAAGCACTGTTGCAACAGGACTGTTTGCAAATGAACTCGCCTAAGTGTGGATTAAATAGTTGCTGAGTCAGGACCTAAGACTTTGCTATATCACGCAGATTTGGAGTATCTTCAGCACTGCCCTGACAATTTTCAGACACATCTGTAACAGACAGAAAGATGTTAATAGCATCCCATCTGCAGTCAGACAGTCTCAGATCCCTGCAATTAGATATTATCATTGCATTTGTGCTTGTAAAATGCCTGACTGATCCTATGATTTCACTAATTTGCAAACCCACAAGTCTGGTTAAAATCATACTAGAGTAAAAGCTGAATAAATATTTGCAATTTTACACAACAGTTGGATTATTATGATGATGATAATAATAATTAATAAAGCTGAAGGTTTTACACATTGCTCTTTTTCCCAGTGTCTACTCCCAGGAAAGGAACATCTGCAACACTTGAAGTGAAGGCAGTAAAAACAAGTTTCACACTTATGCACCCTCCCCCCTGCAAGACACATTCCCTCGGGTCACCCACTCTTCCTTCCGCCTCTGCTTGCACCAATTCTCCTGGCACGCACAGAGGCACCAACCCCTTCCAGAGGTCATTACGCTCTCACTGGAGTCTCTCCACTCCCCAGAGAAACACTCTAATACCCTTCCCCCTAATTTCCGCGGTAAACTCATCAGCTGCATGTCCCTACTCCTGCCTGCACAGCTGGCTGACACACTGTAAATGCACCATTTGCAAAGCACAGACCTTGCATCAGCACTCAGGAAATTGAGAATGAAGTTTGTGGCTTGACCAAAAGGAAAAAAAAAGGGGGAGCAGGGGGGCGGGGGTGGAAATTGCACTTGAAATTAATAATGTAAAGACTTCTGCTTTCTCATTCACTGCTCTCAAGCAGCAAAACAGAAATAAAATATTTTAGACTTGCTTTTTGCAAATTTGAGGCTGCCCTTTGACAGCATGTTCTTCCTGACAGAACACGGTCTGGGTCTTGTCATATATTTTAATGTACAGATTACCCCAGAGTCCATACACAGCCCTGCTGGCTGCATGCTGGTCCTATGGAAGATCTCTGGCATATGGCTTATGACCAAAAAATTATACCATTAATGCACTAACATGCTTCAAAATGCCACACCATTTTTTTGCAAAGAAACATTCAGAAAGCTGTGAGAAATTTGCATTGATTCTTCAGATCAAGTTTGCTGCCACACAATAAACTATACTGCTTTTGTACCCCATTTCTAGTGCAAAAGGAATAAAACCTCACAATTACTTGGGTACTTTTTAAGAATATTTGTGACCTCTAAATATCCATTGCATTGCTAAGCTGCAAGAAGGAGTTCATCTGAATTCATTCCTCTTCAGTCCCAGTCAGTGCTGGCCACAAGAAGGACGTTGAGGGAGAAGACCAGGTCTGGCTGTGCCCTAGTCTGTGTCCCTGTGACACCTGGGCGCCACAGCCCCTGCTCTGCAAGTACTGCAGAGTCCACTGCTGGTAAACAAAGAGCAAGAGCCAACTCCTCATCACTCATCCACCACGAGGTCTGCTGCTGGATTGCAAAATGGGCACAATGTGCACATAGACTGACTTTGTCTAGGGGCAGAGGCGGGGGGAGCATTAGATGGGAGTGTATGAGATGTTGAGTTTATTTTAGGCAATGTAAGCCTGGAAGTCAAGTCCCTTGTGTTACTTAACAAGGCATACCGCTCACAGTCTCTCAGATATAACAGCCTTCACAGAACATTAGAGCTCATCTTCCTGAAACAAATCCAGATAATTTTGTTAAACTAGAATTGCAGACAGACCAAGGACAATCACTAAATAATTTGCAAAAGTCTGACTTAACCATTTCGTAGCTGTTTGGACCAGTTCAAACAAAGAAAGATAGCTTATGAGGAAGACCTATAACCGGACCACCTAGAATCCAAACTCAGCACTTTCCCTTGAAAGAAGTGCTCATCTTTTTACACAATAGCAAAAGGCAAATAAAAAGTAAGCCACTAGCAGACTTAGTTGTACTTGGTCCAAGGCATAACAGGAAGTGCTGTTCAGCTTTGATTTTTAATTTGCTGTAGGTCTTGGATCTACAGCAGGAATAGCATCATGGGAATAAACAAATGACTGTCTTAACCCAATTTAAAACAGTTTTGGCTGATCGACACCATCTATAGAGTAGTATTTAACACATAGTAGCAACTATCTATTTCTAAAAATGCATGATACACACTTACATAGGGAACAGTGGAAGGCAGAACTCCACTGCAGTAGTTTTCTGCGTTATGAGCATGATCAGACAGACTTGTACATTTAAGAATATTGCCTTCTATCTCTGAGGAACATATTTGCTATCCCAAGCAGAGCACAGGGAGCCTACTGTTCAGTTAGGCATATTCATACAGCTCTCTTGTTCTTTTAGGAGCCACAGCACTCCATAATGATCAGCCTCCCTGGTGGCCTACATTCTTTATTTCAAGATCTGCTGGTTGGTGGCTTTGAAATACACATTTTAGTCACAGATAAACAGCCTAGCTCAATATATTCAGCTAACCTGTTCATGTCCCTACTTAGTGTTACACTAAGCAGCAAAGTCAGTCCCACATTTGACTTGAGACAATTTCAGAGTTTTTTTCAGAGAAACACAGTGTTGAAGGGTACCATGTGTACAGCAGATTCCTTCGGGTTCAGCTGCAAATGTACAACAGTTTCCTGTGTATGGTTGCCTTTGTACTCCACGGTTCCCCAGTTCTTAATTCATTCTGTAGGAGGCCGCAGTCGTTTTATATAGTACCAATTACTATTGGTTTATAATCAACCTGTGATGGAGGCTAGGACCCTTCACTTTGTCGATTGCATCCTGTACCAGCCACTAAATTCCTTCCCGTGATGGATGTCAGGTTCAGGAGCATTTACTGCCCCACTCATTCCATTTACTCTTTTAAAAGATTGGCTTTTTTCCAACCCTTTTCAATGTCTTCACTGTTCCATTTTTTATTTTTCATTGTGTCGACACTAATGGTTCAGAAAGCTCTTTGGCCAATTCCTGGAAGTTATCCAATCCTGCAGACATTTAAATGTTTAAGCTTAATATCTGCCATTTAATATCCTCTCTAGTCACTCACTAATGGAACAGAAGGTAATCATCACCGTATCCTTATACCTTTCACACATCCATCAAAGACTAAAATGTCTCTTCCACAGAGAAGCCATTTCAAATCCCTTGCCTCTGTTTGTGGCCCTCCCCATACAGCCAGGTGCCTGAGGCAGCATGAAGGCAGGGTTGGGCCATGCCAAACTGACACCTTGAAGTCTGGTAGGAGGGGAGCCCTTAAGCTCCAAACTGACTTATTTCATGGTTTCTTGTTCTATTTCCTGCATCCTCTATCTTGTTCTAGGCCTTCCTTGTTATCCATGGAGGGATGCACACATCCCTCTATGCAGCTGCAAGGAAAGAAGTCCTGCCTTTGCTGTTACTACCAGGGAGCAAACCAATGCCCTCACAGACTTTCACCTTTGGCTGGGATTTGCCTGATTTCCTTGCCATCTCCCCTAGTAGTCCACTTATGGATCCAGGAAGAATTGCACTAAGCACTCGAGTAGGAGGGCCATATGGATCCAGCCCCAGTGGAGAGCAGCAGTCATTGACATGGTCATCCACAGACAAGAGGAGCAGTCCCAAGGAACTCCTTTTGCTGCACCTTGCCGCAGGTACCCGGGATCTGAGAACAGCAACGTACAACACCAGGACGCTGCCAGAAAGGGGAAGGTCAAAATCACATGGCACACAGGGGAGTGGTGTCTACAACACGCTGAAGGTGTATTCGGTACTTCCTCCTTCTTTCTTGTGTGTCTGAGGTCTCTGCTTCTCCGAAATGACTAATGCCCTAAACCAACACTTTTTATAAAAAGTGAACTTGGATTAGACACTGGATTAAACTAGTCATGCCCTCAAATACATCCAGGCTTCTCTCACCAGATGTAGACATACTTTGAAAAATAGTGTCATAAATAAGGGGATTTCTGCTTGAAAGTAATTCCCTAAAGCTACAAATATGCTAATTCTCCAAACCTATGAAGAAGTATGATTGCTTTCAGACAATAAGAAACAATTATCTCTAACTTTGGATACTGTTTTTCATCATTGGATCTAAAAGGCCTTTCACAAAGGAGACAGTATTAATCATCATCATTATTCCTATGTTACAAAGGGATGAACTACTCTAAAGGAAGGCCAAGAGGCTACTGGCCACTGATGGAGGTAGATAGAAATTTGATTTCCAGTCAGCTCTTGTGTTCAGTAACCTGCCTACAGAAGTAGGTTATTTACAGAAACTTGTGCCTCTGGTCATGACCACACGAATGGGCAACCAACAGACAGTGGAAATTACTACTTTGTTTTTAAATGCAGTCTGTTTCTGTCCTTCTCTCTCTGCGGAGGTCTATGAGATCTGAACTCAGACAGTCCAACAGAGAGGATTCAAGCAGCCATCAAAGAACCCCACAGAGATCTATGGATTTTCAGATAGTGCCTATCCATTTAATTCAGCTTCCTTGTGAAAGAGATAAGCTTTTACTGCTAGTTACACTAACCTCAGGCCTGCTGGCACACATTTTCAATGCTGTAGCAGGCTGCTTCTTGTTAAGAGAACAACAGAAGATTTCTAACAAGCAGTATATAAGGCACTGATGGTGGTAAAATGCATTCATTTCCACCCAGCAGCTTGAAAATTGCACGTTGTCCTTAGGGCACAAGAGCTGGCTAGGAAAGGGTGCTTGTTGCTGACACTTCTGATGGTGGAACCTCCATTAGCATCTCACTCTGCCTCTTACAAAGCAGGTGGAGTACTCCAGCTCTGCTTGCTACATATCTCTGCAGTCCCTAAGAATGGTAGTAGCGAACATAACTAACCCTCCAGGTGTGAAACTCTTAGTGAGTTGAGCAGAAATTGGTCTCTTCATTCCAAAAACTTGGATTAAGGAAACCTCTCGATTCTACACAGAGCCCAGACTTTGCTAGAAAACACCTGAAATTAAGTAATGGGAAATAAAATTTTCCTCCAAATGCCAGAGACATTTAAGCAGGACACAGAACTACAGGCATTTTAGGCAATGAATATATTGCTTTGAGGGCAAATTCTCCATTTGATATAAAGTGAAAAATATGTTCTTGGTATCAGTTCATGCTTCAGTGATGTAACTTCGGGCAAACTTATAGTTAAACTATTAAGAATTGCACATCAGAATTTATAAAAACATGTTTTGGTTGAAAACATTCGAATGGGCCATATTCTTTTCCCTGTGGCATGGATGCACAGCCCTGCACCCCAGCAGAGCTGAACTGCCTGTAATAGACCTAAACTATGTGCTTTGTGGTTACCTAATCTTATGAAAACTAGAAAACCGGCACCTACAGAAACATGAGAGTTTTCCCAAGTGCATTTCAATTCAGCATTGTTTACACAATGACTGTAATAGCAGAAATCATTAATTGTTTTATTTAATAATTTACACAGCAAATGAAATCATTCTGTGAAAACCGTAAGTTTGCAAAGACAAGGCTGTAAATGCAGCAAAGGTGTGCAGAACTGAAGTGCTTCAATGATTTTTGAATACTTGACCCTTGAAAAGAGACCAATAGTTTTATGTTAGGTTCTGCGGCTGCTGAAACAGCAGATTGGCCTCAGACTGGTAGTGCAAAACACTCGCTTCACAGAGGCACAAAAGCAAGCACTGAATACATGTGAAATGTCACCCCACTCCAGAGGATAAATCTGGGTCAGGGCTGCCAGAGTCTACCATCCTCAATCCTATTCTGAAAAATGGTTCGACCTAGTGCCTCTTGGTGCAATATTGAGACTAGTTACAGTAAAGAAAGAAATGCAAGGCTAAAGCTCAGTAATAAAATCTGGGAGACTTGAGCTGCAGACTTCACTCCAGAGGATGTTTCTGTATGTGAAACAAGAGATGTTAATCACAGAACCTGGAGCTGCCTGGCTCCCTTACAGGTAGGCCTGCATTATGTCCCCTTCTGAATTCCGTCCTTCTCATTCTTGTTTGATTAGATATTAATGTCAAAGGACTTTTAGTAAAGATAAGCACTTTTTATCCCAGTCAAGTCAATTCCTTGCAAGAGCCAAAACTCGAGCAAAGTGTGAGGGAAAACCATTCTCTGTAGAGGAACTACAGACCTGTGGCTGACCTGTACCTGTTCATGGGAGGAGCTGCAACCTGCTCTCGGCTCTGAAACTGAAGATGGTTCTTCGGGTGTATGCAACTCTGTTGTGCAGACACATGAGATGCCTCAAAGAGCCAGGTAGCCCCGTCTGCTGACACATCCCATGAAACACCCAGGACGGCAGCTGAACACAGAACTGTAATCGGAGGAGCTGATTTCACAAAAGCAGAGGATGCAGTAATTGCAAATAACACAGAATTAGCTATGTATGTTTGCCTCAGAACATGTAAAAGACATGGTCCAGAGGCAAGAAGGAAAGGAGAAGTCAGATTTCACTAATAGATTCTGCATTTTATAAAGCTGCAAACAGCCCAGTCATGGGACTCACCATATTTAATGGGTAAAATCAGAGAGACCTGTTTAGCGAGACTTTTTACAGCACTCTCAAATAATTATGCTGTGCTCCTGGCAGCCAGAAAGATGTGTTTTAACAAGTTCTTTGGCCTCTCTCACATGGCATATTGCTGCACATTTGTCTTGACAAGCTCTTTTACTTTACTGTGTTGTAGCCAAACCGATGTGTGGTGCAAGCAGGTTCAATCCCAGATCAGCTATTGCAGCGACGGATTTGGCATTCAACACTTGTAATTGTTCTTTTCTCAGGCCTGCTCTTGCACAGCCTTGAGCACTAACTTCTCAGATTTTAATGCAAGCTGAAAATTCTCAGCCTTTTTTAGGACTGAACTTTAAATAATTAAGACAATCTTGAAACCACCAACGCAAGTTGATGAGTAGATTTCCTCCTCCTGATTTCAGGCTTGGGTATGAACTTTTTGCTGATCAGATTATTGACTTCATTATGAAGACTTTCCACAGTACTGGATATACAAATCAGTTATGCTTTTGGAAGACATAATTTAAGGTTGTCACAGCTGCTATTAATCTTCTCATTTCAGACATAAATGAAATAAGTATATAGTTCTTTTTTTCTTATAAGTAAGGCTATAGAAAAGGTTTAATTATAGGAAAGAAGTCCTGTAATAATGCAATTCTGAGTGCCATCCACTTCTAGCTGTGTTTGTATTCATTCTCTAATTTAAAATGTTTGAAACAGGGACATACTCCCAGAATAAAATGTACCTATAAGACAGCAGTCATGTCAAGCTGTCTTTCCCAATACATTTGCTTATTTCATTTTGGCTGCATGGAAGTGGTGGTATAATAATGTACCTGTGACAGAAACCAATATGCTTTGTCACATTTTGAGGACAAAGCTTTCCTAAGAGGACATCAGCTAACACCAAGCCAGGAAAAAAGCAAGTCTACTGATAAATGCCTAGCTTTGGCAGAAAGATAATATGATGGGGAGTAACAGAAATATTAAATGTATAATATTTTGTACTATGTAACATGATTTTCATGCAATGGTTTGGTGGTAACAACATAACTGAACAAATAGCTGGCGAATACCTTTCTCTCTACTTGTCTGACAGTCTGCAGTTCTGGGAATAAACAATACATCAAGCAAGTTGCAGCTGATTTCAACAGGACACTATTATAGGTATCAAGGGTAGCAGAGGGTGGGAAAAAGTGGCTGGGGTTCTTTTTTTATCCATATGAGGAATCTGGATAAATTACAATGAGACTTCCTGCAGGTTAATATAAAGACAAATATGAAAAACAAAACAAGTCAAACAAAATCTATTTCCCCCACCACCCCCCCCCCAAAAAAATCAACCCAAAAAACCAACCAATCCACTCCTAACTTCAAAACAGACAGGAGAGACGACCACTTTGCATTAGTCTCATGGTACTAGTAGCTTGGAAGGCTGCCATACAAGAAGCAGTGGGGAATTTCTGGGGAGTGTATAACTGGCACAACACTGTGCAACCCGCCTCTCTGGACTTTCTTCTGCTAGGGGGCACATTTGAATAGGGGAGGAGATTAGAGGAGATATTTCCAGATTCACAGCTGCATTTCATTATAGGCAACTGGCTTCTGTGAGGATTGGGTATTTCAAAGCACTGAAAAGAAGTGCCAGAGTGTGATTATTTCACAGCATCCCCTGGATTACTCCTAAACTAGAGAGCCTTTTGCAAACTGGAACCCACCCATGCTGGGAAGATCTCCAGGTGGTAAGGACTGACCTCCCTGCAGTTACGGGTCAGACCTGCACTGCCACAGTTCAGTTAGAGCTCACCCTGGTGCAATGGCTCACTTGCCTCATTACTCACACACTAAAATGTCAAGAGCACAAGTGGGCCAGAGTGAGCAGGCATTGCACTACCCTGCAGATGAAAGGCCATAAAAAAGATGTAGCTGAGCATGTCCAGACACTGGAGGTCCCAGTGAGGGGACAGGAAACACTAGTGAAAGCACCAAGATCTGGAAAGCAGTACAGGATGGAAGACTGCCCGGGCGCAGGTTCGCATCCCAGGCTGGAGGCAGGCTGCCCTCCCAGGCTGCCACTGCCAGGCTGGTGGGAGGCTCTGACTCAGACCACCAAGCCCCAGCCTGCTGCAGCTGCAGTGCTGCCCGGCAGCCTCACCACCCTGTGCCCTGCAAAAGCAGGAACACCACAACAGCCTGCCGGCCACGGAAAGCCCCACTGCCACGGGCTGTGAGTCAGCACAGTAGTGGGGAAGGACCTGCTGCCTCACCGCACCCTTTTTGCCCATTTGCAGCAGGAACCAGATCCTGACAGTGGCAACAACCACTGCATCGACTTTAGCACATCAAACCCCATGCCTGCAAGACCACCAGGACAGAAAGAACTGGAAAAACCACAGGGCAAAAGATGTCTGAAGGTTATGTGAGCCCTGCACCCTTGGAACACTCTTCCCACAAGGAGAAGAGCAGGTTTTCCGTGATGGTTAACCAAGCTGTAGATACCATGTATGTCTTTCAAAGTCATCATGATATTCCATTACTTAAATCTGGATATTAACATGCGGGGCAACCATTGCATGTGAACAAAATCACACCCTTTCCCTGGCAGCTAAATACCCAAATACGTACTGTGCTCCTATATTAATATGTATGCCACCGGATGCCTAATGAATATGTCAAAAACTGTTTGGAATATATGAGATTTTCCAGGGTTTTTTTCTCCTTTATAAGCTTTTAATGAATGATAATTCAGCACTGAAATCAAGCAAAATCTCACTTTTTTATTCATCAGTTACAAAATGAGGACACAGAAAGGTACAGACAGCTGGTTGACTCCTAGCTCTGAATTCCACTCTTATTAACACAGATAACCATATGAGGGACAGCACAAGGTAATACTTGCTCCTGTAGCAGTCTCCTCTGGGATACTGGATCATAGGCAGGTGTATATTCCTTTCAGGAAGCAAACCACTCGTGACAGCACATGTGTGAGTGATGATAGATACTCTATCACTTTAATTAGCTTCTTCAAGAAAGGCAGATCTGCATCAGGCCTAGCTAAAACTGAGAGCATATTTTATCCTGACAGACACCCCTCTGGCTGGGCCAGCCATCATTGAAGTCACAAGAAGGACTAGGGATTGACTGGGGCTCCTGGTCCCGACTCTTTGATACTGATGGCTCTGTCACATGATAAACTCATGCATGATATGAGTCTCCAAAAGTTTTAAACACCTTCTGTAGCTGCTGGTATGACGGTGCAGTTGGTGGTCTGCCCTCTGCCTTCTCCTTTCCCTTCAATGGCTCTTCCTGGATCTGTCAGGAGTGAGGATGTAGCTTGGCACTGTCCCTCTGAGAACCAGGAGGAACTATCCTTCAAGAACCAAAAATTCACCTTTGAGGTGGCAGCATCTACCACCCTCCTGAATGCCTGTCTGGGAAGTGATCTAGCTGACAGATCAAGTACTTTGAAAACTATTTTTATGCTTCCAGTTAACACACTTCTACCTTCATACACTGTCCTCTGCCATAAGCAATCTTTTCAGCTGGAGTTTCTGTCTTCTACAAGCACTTTCCAAGGGACTTTGGAGTCTTGACAGCTGAGGCTGAGCTGAAGCCCTGCCTTCAAAGGAGAACAGCAGAAGGGAGAAGGGGAGAAAGACAGTGGTGGGCAATGGTTCCAGGAAGAAAGGGTCAGAGGCAATGAGATCTGTAAGGGAGAGCACAGCTCCAAAAAAGCTGCTCTCCTGAGTGGGCAGCTACCAAAAAATTCCTCATGTCCTTCCCATCAATGCCCTGAGTCTGCTCTGGGTCCTCTGACCCACTCCTCTGTGCCTGCTCCTCACCTCTGGTTCTGGTCCTTCATCTGCAGCAGAATAGGTCTCACCTGGCAAACACGGCTGTCAAGTGATTTTTGGAGGCCGTGGCCCCTTTTACAGTGATTATGCAGTGCTGCAGCTAAGATTGCTGAACTTTTCACCCTTTTGGATGCTCATTTTTACAAATCATGGCACCATCACGTTTTTGTATATTGCACAACCAGGGTCCTGACCAAGAGGCCTGCTTGTAGCACCAGGGAAAATAAAGGGAGAAATCAATATTCTAGAGGTTATAACAGTTCTCAAAGGCCAGACACTCAGCAGCTATAAATCAGTGCAGCAGGATTCACTACAGAAAAGCTTATGTTCGTTTAATATCTGTCCTGAAAAGAATTCAAATAATAAAACTGCAACAACAAGAGACACAAGAATGATTAGATCATCTCCATCCCTCAGGGCTGAGACATCAGGCTACACTGAGCGCTTTGTGCTGTGGTCAGTAAAGCTGTAGCTCATTCAGACTCTGCTAAGGCCTTCCACTTCTGTTTTCCTAGTGCTTCTTCTTTGACAAATGTATTTTGAGTGAATAATTTATGCTTGGGATATTTAAAGAACAGAAACCTAAATCCTCTATTTACTGAACTGAAGCAGTGCTGGCCTAGAAGGAAACAGCTGCAATGCCTCATTTCCCACTGCCTCTTCTCTGCTGACCTGCTCAGGACCTTCAACCCAGCCCAGGAAAAGCATCCTCTGCAGAGGAAGCAATTATTAGAAGAGCAGCCAAAATAATTAATAAATGACCATGCTAAAAATTGTTTACTTAACATGTTAGGGGTCCAGGTGTGGGCTACAGTATGTTTTGGTTCCTTGCATGTTCCCTGACAAAGATGAAAGACATGCCATATCCTCAAAAAAAAGATCAGAACTGTTCCTGGTAATTTCACATTACCAATTCCTGCAGCTCCAGTCTTCCCTCTCTTTTGAGCACAGAATCCAAATTATGCTGTCTGATGCCATCTGGTGAATCCACAGGGGATGAGTAAACAATACTAAACTGATTTCCCTGTACCAAGGGAACTTGGCTTGCATTCACATTCCCTTGGAGATAAATCATTATTATTCTGATTGCTAAGGCAGATTCCACTAAGAGCAGAAGGAAAGGAAGGGAAGTGATAAAGAGACCTCCTTTTGCAGCAAGAATGCAGTGGAGATCATGGAGACAAGCTGCAATAATAAAAGCTACTGAAGTGATAGGGGCTGCTCTTTTGATGTTCTGGTGAATTGCAAGTCTTGATTTAAGCAAATAGGTCTGCATCTGCTCTGCAGATAAGCAAGGGAAGAAAAGTGTGGGAGAAAAATCTACTGATTTTTAATAAGGGTAGGTAGTCTGAAGTACATTGTGTTCTCACTTAAGTTGTCACATAGTAAAAAAAAATAGAAATAAACCAGAGAAACTTGAAAACTGAGTGCAGTAGATCTAGAAATGTATAACATAGGGGAGAGGCATTTCATTCAACACATATTAAAATTACTTCCTTTTGTAATTAGGTCTCATTAGATAGATGGTTTTCAATCTACCAGAACTGTGCAATAACTTTATAGGAAGAAGGCGACAGAGAGAAATTTCACCCTATGAAGACCTAGAAATGCATGAAAACAGGCATGTCTATAGGTGTCCCATCATATAATTGAGCAGCTGTAGAGTTTTCAGAAAGAAACACAGAGCACAGATTTTGGACCAGAGTCCTACTAGAGGCAACGGAGTCTAAAGGATGACCAGAAATGAGTTCTTTGTACCTTACACGTTTTCAGGTGAGGTCACATCTGATACTTACTCACGTGATTTAAGCTATTAGTGCAGTGCTTAGGGGTGAGGTTCCTTCCCCGTGTCTGTTGCAGACTTGCCAACACCACTTGACTCATGGGCTTATTCCTGTCCTTATCAATTACATCTCCCTCACAGATGCACCCATGCTGGCCAAATCTGAGGGCAGCCCAGTATGTCCCACACCTGAGCAGCTGCATCCTCCCAGCAAGGCCAGCTCATCTGAGTGCTCAGAAGCGTGGGCAGGCAGAATAGCTCTCCACACATGACAAATCCATGTAGGATACATCCCAACAGTTGCACATCGCTGTCCTTGCTCCCAGTGTGTACAAGAGCACTTCTTCAGGATGGCTGCCCAAAGCAGCAGATGACAGATTGCTGCTTAGCACAGTGGTCTGCTGTCAGAAGGAGAAGGGTTGTCAGGAATGTCCTACTTAGGGGATGAAAAATGCACCATCTATAGACTCAGGAGCTATATGAGTCATTGTGGCAGATGCAGAAGGAAAAAAAAAAGTGTCCCTTAAACTTTTTGTCATATCATAGGGACAATGAGGTGGAAAAAAAAAAAAAAAAGGGGAAGTCACAATGCCCTTTAGGGACAATGCAAGCATCTACAGGATGACTCCGGGGAGAACAACTAAAATGACAAGTCAGTTGTGGGGTTAGCACCAAAACTCGGGAAAGGGATATTTCCTCGGTATACAAAGAGAAAACAGTTTTTCATCTAACCCAGAGGATAATCATTGTAACATGAAGGAGAAAAAAAATGTTTTCAACTAGGAACGAAGAATATCCTATAGAGAACAGCAGGGCTAACATCCAGTAGGGACCAAAAAAAGGTGGATATACAAGATCACCCCGGCAGCAGATACCAGGGAAGAAAAAGGACCCCCAAAATTCCCACTGGCACTTGAATCTCTGGTGGTGGCAGAGAGGGAATCAGTGAAGACAGGCAGGGTGTCTGAGCTTCTGCCTCGGAGATGGATGGGGAAAAGAGCCTGGGACCAGGCTCCCACGGGGAGCTGCTGCAGGCAGGGATTTGGCAGCCTGTCCAGACAGGTCCTGTGAAGGGAGAGGAGAGTTTTTCTTTTTCACTCTGGTTTTTGTTTGTTTTTAAACACCAACAGTATTTCCCAGTGTTTGTACTCATGTTTGCACTCATTAGCAGCAGTTAATACACCATCTTTGCCGTGATATTTGTGGATTCATAAGGCATCGGTACAGCAGAAACTTCCTTAGCCGCAGGGTGTTTGGTTTGTGCAATTCGTTTTAGGAAATCTCTCTGGATTTTCCCGGGTTTTGAACAGTTTTATTGATGATTGTGTCTGCAATTCAAACCCCTTTTTGCTTTTGATATGTTCTCATGGCTCTGCTCCATAACACTGAAAGGCCAGCTGGGAAACAAAAGCAAGCTCTGAGGTCAAAAAGCTTCCAGCTAGTATGCGACCTGCGCCTGTGACACGTTTACCTTGAGAAAAAATCTGCTTCTGAATATTTTTTAAAGAGAATGAAGTGTTAAGGATGCAACATGTATATGTATACACAGATGTAGATGCATATATATATGTGTATTTTTTTTTCTCCCCACATGTTGACAGCCTTATTCTTATTACAGCTCTTCCAAATAGAAGAACTCAGGTGTTAGGTGGGCGTGATTAACTTTGGGCTCTGGGCCTCACCATAATCTGTTAACATCTTTAGCATAACTATCTTCGGTAATTTTTGTGGATTCACACTTGATTATCTGTTATGTCATATTTTATCTTTAAATTTTAGTCAGAACATAACTGATATTGAGTCGATACTTCCTGTAATACCATGTTTCTCCACCACTTCTCCCCAACAGGGCGTTTATATACCTAAAGAGGTTTTTTCAGTTAATTCTTCCGAAACGAGAATGAGCAAGGTCCACGCTTCTGCCAAGGTTTTGTCGGTGCGGTCTATCTGGCCGCTCTGCAAGAACACACGAGAGGCAAGCAGGGCTCACCCGGAGAAGCGGCTGGAGCCCCGCGGTGTCCCCGGCCGCCCTCACGGCTCGGCGGCGGCAGGCCGGAGCCCGCCCGGGGCCTGCAGGCATGGACAGGCATTTCCCGCCCTGCTCTCCGACGGGCTCTGGGAATTCCGGCTGTAGTTGAGAATTCTTAATCTCAAAGGAGAGAATTCGGTGCAGAGTATGCATAACCATTAACCTAAAGTGCCAGGCCGAACTGCCTGTTCTCATGCAAGCGGGCAGGTGACACGAGCTCCAGGGAATGCCAATGCCCTCCTGAAAGGAGGACAATGTCACTGTTATCAGCCTCTTCTATTCTTTTTCGTAGCTGAAGGTTAAGCCCTGATGCTTACGCAAACGCTAGCCCTACCGGAAGATTCATTTTCCATCGGATCCCTTGTAGTGCTGCCGTCTAGACTAAAACCTTCATTAAAATTCAGACTTCCACTCCTACCTGATTATTTCAACAGCGATCTGCAGGAGGTCTGACAAGACCCGGGCAGGTGGCAATCCCTGTCACATGCGATAGTTTCCACGCCTGCCTTTTTGGAAAGTGGCCAAGGCCAGCACCAGAAGCACCGAAATTCAGAAAATAGCAAATGTAACAAAAAATATTTGGGGCGATGGCGGGGGAGATGTGGAGCAGAAGTGCCGACATTCAGACAACCCAGAAGCGGTTCCGAGGAGCCTTCTGGGCAAGCCACAAACTAGAGGTGCAATGGACCTCATTTATCCCTGCAGCTCGACCTCTTACCCAGATTAAGTTCTTTAAAAGGGAAAAAAAATATCTCCCTACCTTTCTCCAGAGACTACATATATATCTCTGCAAGGCAGCCAGCCAACCACAGCACAACATAGTGCACATCTGCCTTGGAGATCTTTCTTTCTCATTTTGTCTCCCAAGGAAATGAAAGGGCACTTTACCAGGCTTACAGCACATCTCAGAGGAAATTCAAAGTTTTTATGTCAAACCGTCGCTTCAAAGAGAAAACTCCCGAAACCAAAATGTTATACTCTCTAAATGATAGAAAAAAGCTACTTTTTGCCACATCCTTCCTCCATGTATAGGGCAAAGCCAAGAGCAGTATTTTCTGCATGCTGCAGTGCCTCCTTTTTATTACTCTAAGCTTCATGTAAAAACTGTTTCCTCTTTCTGCCGCTGTCTCTGGACTCACTAAGCATGCAATAAATTAAAATTACATTTATTAATGAATGACCATCTTCATTCTTAAGAAATGCAGCGATGGACCGCCTCTGAAAGGGTTAAGGTGCTTTTTGGCTGCTTACCACTTACTATCAATTTATGTAGTTAACCCAGTGGGGACTGAGGAGTCAGGCTGGGAATAGCTGTATGTTTCCAGTCTACATCAAGGATGGCAGCCCGACATTGTATAAAGTAAACAAAGATGGAGTAGTGCAGAATACTTATTTTAAGTAAGGACTTTATCCCATTTGAGCAAAAAGGATCAAGAATGTTTATAAATAAACCACAGAGTGCAAATACTTTAGACTCCACCATAACAGGCTAGCAATAAACAAGAGATTTCTGTAATTTTAATTCTAGATAAAGCAGTAACTGTATGCATGCTGAGGAAAATTAAATTACACCAAAATATTTTTTGTGGGGACAAGTCATTCTTACCATTTTATGGAGTTGCACAAATGGTAAATAATATCATAATGTAACTGCTTTCTACAAAACCTGATCACACATAATTTCTCCCAATTTATCATGATGGTTCATACCAGTAAGTTCCCAAAGGAGCAGCTTTGTTAGCAGCAGGTATTGATTTCTGAGCTCAGGGTGCATCTTCCTACTATTACATTTCACCTGAGAAATTAAAATATTTCTGAAAACTCGCAGTGGGGCAACACACCACCTTCCTGAGAAGGAAACATTACAAGGCATTTACTGCTGTCAGTGCCAATTCCATTTACAAGGTTGTAGTGCATGGGAAACTTTTCTGCCTTACTAATGAATACCAACTTCTGAAAGATGGGAAATTAATTTGATAAGAAGCCACCCAAACCCTTGCAGAGCAGGGTAAAGGCATCCAGGAGGAATGCATAAACAGGATGGCTGAGTTGGCAGGGTAAAGCAGGAGGACTGTCAGAGCAACACTTTGACTTTCCTCGGAGAGGCTCCTCAGGAAACAGCTTCCCTGCGCCCTGAATGCCACATCAGCAGGGCGCTGATTTCACACACAACTTCACCTTCTGGCTTTCTCTGTATGGCCCTACTCACGTCTCTACAGCAGTAGTAGGTCTGGCAAGAGCCAGGAAGGCACTGAGAACTTCAGACCTCCCTAATTAACTCCTTAGTCATCGCAGCCCTTGATCTTTCTAGTACGGCCTGTCTTCCTTGTACTAATCCATGAAATCAAGAGAAGCGCTGACAAAAGTATAATTGCTTGGGCTGCTGTTTCATGGCATGGAGTATTTGGCGGCAAGAGTGCTTGAAGGTGCTCCTGTTCCCCTTGCCTGCCCACTGCTTGCTTCTGGTGGGGAGACCACTGTAGCAGCCTTGATGCAACCTGATTGAGGAAATGCTCTAGCTTCAAGAAAAATGAAACCTGCAAACAAACATACACCGCACCCAAGACAGATCCATGCATGTGCAGAGGAGAGATTAGGAATGTAATCAGATTTCAGGGGTAAGACCCAGAAGCAGGGCTGCCTCAAGCTTGGATCATCACCAAACACTTGGTAGCCTTATACACACGAATGTTTAGGGAGATTTCTGCTCCAGGAGGAACTCACTGTATTTTTTATTCATGGCCAGGAATAAAATTGCTACCAAATGTGATAATATTTCCATTAGGGAAGATGTGTTTGCATCTGGGTTCAGCTAGGATAGCTTTATGCCCAGAGTTATCCATCAATGCTCCTTCCTTTTTATTCTGCACTCTCAAATCTGATTGGTATTTTTGTCTCTGAGGTTAGAGGCAAAGTTATTGTTTTTTCTTCTTAATACCATTAAAGCTTTGTCATTTTGGTTTTGTGAGACACTTTATTTAATCAAAAAGGAAAATAAAGGATTTATTTCTACAAAGACTAGCAGGGGGCAAGAGCTGGTATTACCAAGCTTTGAGAACAGTTGCTATCAGGAAAATTATTCTCCAAATGGAGGCTGAGGGCACTGACCACGGTGAACTGAACTGTGACATGTAATTTCATTACTTTGGCTGGGCTAAGCTGCCTAAGCTTATTGCTGCCTTCAGCAAGGGAGCATGCTGGCTTGCAGCCACAGTGGAGGGATGTAAAAGGCTTGAGGGCTGCTACAATTTTCTCAAGTGCCTAAAAAGTGTCCAATTGGTCATTAGCTGATCACCTCTTGGTTTAAAGAGATCACACACTGCTGTGATCTGGAAACACACTGGTCGGGCAGCATTGCTGTTACAGACTTGCTCTTGAAGAATTACCACACACACAGGAAATCTGTTTGATTCCCACATGTGTTTGGTTTTCAGACTTACAGGCTCCATGGTGGGGTAGAGGGAAAACCAACAACCAAACCATCATTAATTCCCCTGAGATCTGTGCTGCATTATTTTACTGTATGCAATCCTTTGTTCTTCATGAGGCTGTATATACCAGTAAAGCATTTCTTCTCCTTCCTGGCTCTTTGAAAGTAAGAGAGTAGGATGAATAACAATCTTGCATGGTGGGTATGTATATCTGTCTGTAAACATTTGTGTGTGACTTTCATGTCTGTGAATTGTGCTGGGCAGATAATCATGAAAACTTGACAGTCTCTCCTTCAAAGCAGAACTATGAGAAGCAATTACGTACGTTATGAATACCAGCTGGACAAGCTTCCCACACCATAAAACACCATATTTAATTTTGAACCTGAAGGAGTTGCATCCTGCCATCTTTACTCTGTCTTCAAATAAGATTACTGCACTGTGTTCTAGGAAAAAAAGCCACGATGCTTATCATGTGTGCGAGCCGCAGAAAACCCTGGCTGAATTCACTGACCTCTGTGATACACAGGGTAGGGCTGAATGATCAATCATCTT
The DNA here is from genome assembly GCA_013397245.1 of Thryothorus ludovicianus. Classification (NCBI taxonomy): domain Eukaryota; kingdom Metazoa; phylum Chordata; class Aves; order Passeriformes; family Certhiidae; genus Thryothorus; species Thryothorus ludovicianus. The sequence continues at coordinate 335,875 of VZTB01003147.1, read as the reverse complement.
TAATCCTTAAAACCTACCAACAGAAAGAGGGAAGTGCGTCTCTGATACGAGCTGCTCTGTTATCTGTGGCAGAATCCCTAGTACATAAGGATCTGAGCTTTATAAACTGCCTCATAAAATCCTGCATTTATCACGGGTGTCAGTACTGGGTGTAACTAAACCAGCATGGAGAGTGGTTTTACAACATGTATAAACACGACCAACCAATGCAAATCACAGCTCCTGGAGCTCATTTTGAGCTGTTCTTAGAACAGGGAGGAGCAATACACAATAAAGGGTGAAAATCATCGGTTTTCTCCTTTTGGAGCTTTTACTTCTTGTTAATTAATTCATACTGTGAATTAGTTGTGGTTGGTGGATACATTTAGGTGTTTTGTGAATCTGAGAGCATGTCCTACCTCCATTCACATTATGAAGCGAGCATAACAAACATGCCTATTGACTGGGTATCTGTACTGCATTTGGTCATTTGAGAAATGTGTCGCCATAAAGGTCACTTGGATGCCTGAGGACAGGAGGAAGGAAGGTGTAAGTGTAGAGGCCCATACATTGCACAAGGGTTGTCAAATGACAGGAGCTGTGGACAGGCTCCTTTGCACCCCCATAAAACCTGCTAGTCCACACACTACTGACAGCAATGTGTTTAGTTTTTTTTTTAACTCAAGGCATATACCTATGCTCAGTCAGTTTCAAATTATCATTAATCAGCACTCCAAAACTACCCTGAAGTCTTCACACACTCGTTGCTGTAAGCCAGTCAGCCAGACTCACAGCAGAACACAGGAAAAAAAATCTTGTGTGATTTAATTTCCTTGGTCTGAAACATCAAAAAGAGTGTCAACTATGTGAACAAAATGCCTATTCTGATTTATGAGGACTTAAATACATGTTTTTAAATCACTATTTGCCTTTTTCCCTAAGTATATTCCCGGCTAGCCACTAGAAGAACAATTCCTGCTTAAGTGCTGGCTACACCTGTTTATGATAAAGCAACTGGCCAAGAGTTACCCGTAAAGCCCAGAATATGATAGAGGCAGAATTGGCAAAATTAAGGAAAAAAACTGTGAACATTCTAAGTCATTTGTCATTTCCTTCTGTGGGAAAGCTCTGTGAAGAGGGCTGTGTTTGCAGGGATTTCAAAAATCCTCCTGAGAGGGGAAGTGTTACCTCAGAGGAACATGTTGTCCTCCACATCTGTACTTTTTGCTAGAGATGAAGTAATTTGCCCTGAAACTTTGTTCCTCCATATCAGAACAGGATTTTGCTCAACATGCTCTGGTGCTGATCTGAGCTGACAGCACACTGATGACACTTGGGAAAAGGGGAGAGAGGTGTGGTGCAATAAAACCCTGGGAAAAGGGGAGACAGGTGATGGCACCAAGGGGCTGCCAAGTCTCCCTTGCACCCACAAAATTGCTGCATGGCAGGGGCAAGTAGTGTTGCACCAAGCCCTGATCAAATTCAGATGATGATCAGAGAGCTGGGAACTGTTGAGATCATCCCATGGAAATTTTTACCCAGGCTGAGGTTTGAACACTATGAAGAGGATGGTCTTCCACTTCTGAGGAGATAAGCAAGTGCCATTAAAAAGCCCAGAAAGGGATCTTGTGTAAATTCACTATTTGCATTCTCCATTTAATTGAAAACAAAGTAATTGGCAAGATCCAACAAGGACACAAGACAATAATGCCTCACAACTAGGACAGGGTACTAATAGGCTTAAAACACCTCAGAACAGGGATTCTTTAAATGTGTTAAGTAAGTACATTGCATAAAAGTTTAATGATACAGGACACAAGTGCACGTTGTGCCACCAGTCCATTGCATAGAGATTGGACATAATTTGGCTTCTCCACTTGGCCTGCTGTACCACTGGCACTGTTTTCCCCAGCTCCTACCACTGGTAATTTCCTGCACAAACGGGCAATCCCAGCCTTCATTTTGAATCTGTATTTAGACTTTGGAAGATCTATCACTTAGCGTTTGTGAAAGTATCTGTTATTTTTGCAGAAATAGTAGGCAGCTTAACATGTTTGGATTTGGGCTTGGCTTACTTCTTTCTTTGCTTCACACTGACACTCATGAGCGGCTCTTTTGATGCCATTGGCTTTTTTGACATTACATACTATCTATTAATTTTTATACTAGCAGACTTCCTTGGATGTTATGTATGAAATGATTTCCAAGTGACTAACTTGCAGACAAACAAATGAGGTTGGGCTCTGGACCAGGTAAGAGAGCACCAGCCAGAGAGTCTGGCACTGTGTTTGTCTTTGCCTTAAAATGATGGGACTTCATGTGGAAAGACGGCAGGAAAATCTGTACAAAGTGTGACGGTGAGCAGAAGGTGCTGATATGATTCTGATCCCTGAAATCTATTCAGACAGTCTTTGAGCTATTTGTGCAGCTGCAAGGTCAAAGAAAAAGTGGGCATGGAAAGGAGTAAATACCATTTCCTTATCTTTTGTTGTAAGGTCATTTTTTGTTGTAGGGTATTTTTTTTTCCAATAAAGGAGAGTACACAATAGATATAGACTGAATACACAACACAAGCAGACTTACAGTGACTCTCAAAAGCTTTGCTTTAAAATGTCTGCCCCTAGGCATATCACTCAAGGAATCCCAGAAGCTGGAAACTCCAGACCTGCCCTAACACTGAAGACATATAACAACCAGAAACAACAGGCCCTGAAAACAACTTCAAAACCCTAGGAAGTTGGGAGTGAACTTTCTTTGTTGCTCCTAATTACAGAATATTTCTTATCTTTCTCCTTATCTCAGTGGGAAAACATATTTTAAATGTGAGAAACATATAAATAACAGGCCCAGAGAGTCATTAAATTTTTCTGATATTTTTCTCCTCTGATCTTTTTTCTCTACTTTTTTTTTTTATTTTTATTTTATCTTGGCTATTTCTTACTAAAAATTCTTGCTTTCTACTTTACTTGACTTTCCTTTCTCTATTTTTATTCCTAAAGCCAAAACAAAGAATAGTGGCTGTCAGCTAAGGTCCATCATAATTCCTTTGTTGACATTTTTCTTAGCCTTCTTCTTACCTCAGTTAACCTAAAATAGAAATTTTAAGCCTTAATCAAAGAAAAACACAGGGTAAACATTATGTTCTTCCAGTTCCTCTAGTTTACTCCTAAAGTGAGCAGCTATAGCTCTATCAGCTATACCTGAATGTAGCAGAGTCAGGGCTCCTCAGCCAGAAGGTATAAGGAAAAGGTTCCAGTTTTTTTCCAGGACATAAGCCCAAATATGCAGTAAAGCCCCTCCCATGCTCCTTTTGCCTCCCCTTTATGCCAGTGACCACGCTGTGGCAGAGGGAAGAGAGACAGCTGTTTGGGCAACAAATCACTTTAATGTCACATAAAAGAATGCAGAAGCAAAATCTGAGCTAATAGGTTTTACTTAACAGTTTTGCCAGGCTTAGCAGAGGCAAATTAGTTACCAGGGCCCAGCTTCTGGATGGCAGTGTCCGTGGGTGACCACAGCCCACATCTCCGGCACAGCGGGCCATGGGGTGTAAACCTGAGTGACCCATAGACCTCGACTGCCATTATTCCCTATCACACTCCACCACTCTGCAGGCTACCAAGAATTTTGGACACCTCCTTTCTTGCCTTAGAATTTTCCTTGATATTAAAGCACTGCAAATGTACACCAGAAAATCAATAGGGAAATGGTTCCCAGAAAAATTGTTAATCAGGTTGTTTAATCTGTAAATGAATATATGTATATTTCTAGTGTTAATTAACAAACATTAATTTTCAAAATGAGAAGATCTTCAGGATGAAAACTTTAGGCTAATGGATAAAAATTTTGACCAACTCGATAATTTTTGTTACAAAATCAGTTTTTAATCACAGGAATTGAATCTCTTTCCTAGTAAGTAGTTTTTGTTAAGTGATGGAGAATTTTCAGGATTATATAAAAATAATCCAAACTTGCTCTACTATAAAACTTTTGCTTCTTCTTCTTCCCAAACTTGTTTTTTTAATTTTTTTTTTTAAATTTTCCTGTATGGTCTAGCAGTTTGGCAGAAACATGAATAAAGAACTTCTAAGGCAGGGAATGTTTTAGACAGGTAAAAGACATCTCCTCCTGGTAGCCAAACTGCTTGATGTACATTGAAGGCAGTAATCATCAGTCTTTGAATTTTTCTTTCTCTTTCAGGGAGGACAGCAAGATATAAATGTGAATTTTGATACTGAGCACATCTACACACTCATATTGTTACATAAGTCTTAGAGAAGCTATAAAATGTTGCAAAGTTCTGTATGCTTAAAATGATCTTTTAAAATTATCTTTGTGAGTCTCTTGTCAAAGAATAGCCTTCCAAACTATCTTTTATTTTTCCTTTTGTTACTCCCTGGTACAGAGATCTATGTTCCCAAGAGGGTTTTGAAAGTAGCAAATTGCTCCTATTAGCTTAGAAAAACCCATCCTCTCCTGTACTGTATATCCTTTTATTTAGTTTATAATAGTGAGGCAACTGGATCCTTTTCTTTGTTCTTCATATAAAGTAGCAGAAACCTTATAGGAGCAACCAGTGGAAAGGAAAACCTTACTCTAGGGCAGGAAAAAAATGTCCCTGTGACAGACATCACACTGGGAAATCATGACCTGATTTGATTTAGCTTCAGCCAACGAGGTGGTTATTAGGGCAACTCAGTTCAAGAAGCAAGTTACATCAGGTTTTTGCATTCTTTGGGAGCAAGAAGGATCAGGGATGCCAGAACAAAAAAAAAAAAAGGGAAAGAAAATAAGGTAATGTAAGGAGAAGAAGAGAGGAAAGCAGTCTGCTTTCACCTTTTATTCATAGTATATTTCCACTGCTGACTTCTCATTCTTTGGATTCATGGCTGTCTGAGTGCTGACAGGAATCAATTGGCTGGTCATTACTTGAGATAGATGTCCCGTACAAGAGCAAGAGCAACTACGAGATACATGCTGTAACATTAATACTGCTTTTCTATAAAGGTTCGAAGTAGGGAGTCTAAAGGTTTTAGCTGGACAATTCAGCAGAAGTTATAGAGAAAGTTACAGACATTGGTACAAGTCAATGAATCCCACTAGTCTTGTGATCCTCTCTGAGTAAACTGTGTGTATGGAAAGTAACTGAATTAAAATGCTATGCTAAATGATATAAAGGCAGACTCTTTACTCACTAGTGTGGTGATGAATTCCCACCCTTCTCAGACTACACTATCATCTGAGACGCGTAAGTAAGAGACAGGTTTGTGCTACTATCTTTTACAGTCAAGTTTGTCACCAGAAAAATCTCTTATAATTCCACTTCTTATTTTCTGTAAAGCATCCTATGAAGTTATTAGTCTATAAAAAGAAGTAAGAAAAATAATAAAATATCACAAAATATTGTAATAGTGCAGGCAATAAAAATGTAGGGTTCATATAGGAAAAATGCAAGCTTACAACAAAGTTCATAAATGTCTCAATGCACTACAGTCAAACCCTACATTTGCTTTTCCTGTGTTAAAAACAGAACACCTTTGTTACCTCTCTGGTTTCATATTTATTCATGACTAACACATGCTACCCCACACCAATAGTTTAATATCGGTATTATACATGTGAAAAACATGTGATCAGAAATAATTCCTGTGATTGGTGATGACTCTGTTACATAATTTTCATTAATTTCATCTTTTTGGAAATGTAATTGCATTTTCAAGAAACATAAAAACAATATATTGAGTTTTAGTTTCCTCATTATTCTTAATGTACTAGATTATTGATGTTGCCTCATTGACTTTGTCCCCTGAGGTAAGCACTGCTGACACCTTTTTTATTATTTTTCTCATTAATAAACATGTGCCTCCTTCACTAGCCCATGTACTTCTTCCACCATGTAGAATGGATAAAGTGTCTTTTATCATTCATTTATTATTCATTCACTGTTAATTCTAAGTCTTGCTATGCCATCTTCCTATGAAAAGACCACTGGAGTAGTTAGTTTCTAAATTTTGTACCCATGCACATAGCTGTTTGTGTAAGAATTACAGGCTCTGTCGTTGGCCACTGATAAATGAAAACACAAAATATTTGTTGTTGCTGTTTTGCCTAGGAACAAAGTATGTTATTAATGTAATTTGCTGGTAATATCTCATTTTAAAATACAAATGCTGACACAGCACCAAAATGAGGGGACTCCCTACCACTTTTGCCATCCTTCCCTAAATACACCATGTCTCTTATCCCTTTAGCAAACTAATAGCTGTGCTGTGAGATTTAACAGACTAGACTACAGATAACTCCATAGTTAGACAGTAACCTACAGTGTAACTCCACGAAATCTAGTATTCCAGGTTAGGAAATAAAAAGGAAAATATTCTGTGTGACCTTTACAGTGTTTTTAGCCACAGAGATCCACCAAAGGCAGAGAAAATTACCTTCCTCGGCCATGTCATGCTGACATGCACTTCCCCTTCTCTACATCATCTAAATGCAGATGTCTGGGTAGCATTTACTTAGCTCCCACTTCTTCTGTCTTAGGCATACAAACATGGTAAATATAGGGGCAGTTTTAAAGTATCTGAGTGTATTCTGTACATAATTACCATGTTTATCCATAATGATATAGGAAGTGTTCTGTCCAAAGAAACCCAAAAAACCCCAAGGTTAGGAGATAAAACCCCTTGACTATTATAATTTAGTTTCAGTGCCTCTGTAATTGCAAAAGTGAAGTCAATGCATTTTCTCTGCCTGATGGGGAAGATACAAAAGTAAAAGGTCAAGGCTTTATCCATCTGTGGTTCTCCACTGACTTAGTGTATAATCTTGCACAAATCACATTGAGCTGTTGTGTATCAGGTTCCTAACTAGAATAGTTAATGGCATCTTCCTGCTCTGCAAATAATTTTAGATCTATGTCAATTCTAGTAGCTTAATAACGTTAATCAACATTAATTTATTGGGCAATGCTTTTAAATGCCTTTTGTGTGCTTATTTTTCTGTATAATGTTTCCAGAACTGTTTTTATTGTCATGACTGTAAAATGTATTTAAAGTTCTTATTTTGTTATGTTATTTTCCCACAGTTGGTAGTGAAAAAGGATTGTTTTTTCAGCAATGTGTGGTGTTTTCCTCTAATGCTGGCCTATGTCAATGAGAAGTGATCTGAAAAATCATGCCATCTTAGCAATATAAAGGTATAGCTTGAAATTTAGATTTTACTCAGAATTGTTCACAGCTGCATTCATTCAACCCAACTGTTTATTCTTTTATTCTCTCATCCATTCATTCTCTCATGCACTCTGCTACTGACCTATTCCCTGCATTATATATCAGTTTGCAAATCTCTGGGCACGTTCACTGCCCTTTTCACTGACTTACTAAAAACCTACCACCTGTTCACTCACTCACTCTTGGACAGATCTGCGCTTGGTCTCAGACCTGGCTTCCGAGACAGTTTTGGTCTCTTCTCATTCCCTACTCTATTCCTATATCTTCTACCCTGTAGCTTATTTGTTTGTAAGTTTAATTAAGGATTGCAGTTTTAAGAGCACCATCAGTTGTTACAGCTTTCTTTAAGCCCTTTTTTTTGCTTAATTGCTTATTTATTTTTCCTGGCAGATTTGATACAGCTTGCCTACACTTAAAATACCTGTATGTATATTCAACCTCAACATATTGTCTGAAGTAAGTGGATTAGGACTGAGGCAGTCTTTACATATCATAACCTTGCAGAAAGCATTATGTGTCCATTTGAAGATTAGACTTTATTAAGCTTATAGTAGAAGTTTTTAAAAGCATGTTTCCTCCATGTCCTTGGAATACCCATTATGAAACTGATGTGAATATGTATTAATAATTGTTCATTATATGATCTCATTGCTACAGCATGCAGTATTTGGAAGATTATCTTTTTTTTTTTTGGAAAACAAAATTAGTTATAATTACTGTGAGGACCAGTGCCTTTAGCCCTACACCACTAGCTCACATACAACCCAGACTAATATTCCAGACCTTTGGAAAACCTCTAAAATTTGTATTGGAGGCCACTTGTTTCTTAGTCTTGTGAAAAAAAAAACTTCTAATTGGAACCAAAAGAATTTTCAGTGGTGCAACTTATGGCAGTAGCTGTATGGTCCCAACACTGTTATTACTCATAACAGTTTACTTTTCCTCATCAAATCTCATTTACTAATATATTTTACTTTAAAGAAGGTTCTAAATGTGACTGAGAATCTGCCATTTGACAAGGTACAAATATCAATTCCTTGTTTTACCTCCAACCTTCAAGTCTGCAGATTTTGCTGAGAATGGAGATTGAAAACTATATTATACAAATATTATATATAATATATATAATATATATATAACTATTATACAAATTAACAATACGATTTTTAAGAGGTCGTGACATCTAACTTGGATAGAGTCAGAAATAATGGAAATTTTTTCCTAGTGGTAGCCATTGCTCCAGTTCCCTTGTGCCACTCCAGGTTTTTGGAAATTTGTGCAGACTGCAGGCTCCCTGGGGAAACCTGACAAAATCCCCGTGATTTTCCTACTCAGAGGTAACAACTGCCCAAGCCTAGATTTTGTAAAATGAGAGACTGAAATAGCATCTTTGTTTCTTCCCTTGGAATATAATTTCGCAGTTGTATCCCTCAGGAGATGCTTAAAGTCTTGTCTACACTAGAGGATTTTCTAGCATATTAATACCAGCAGTCAGTCCCAGTGGAGATGCAGGTTAATCTTCTGATGGCATAAATTACAGCAATTGCCCAAATAAAATATGATAAGGATTTTTTTTATCACGCTACTGTATTTGCAGCAAGGACTTTCTGGCATGTGTTCATCTGACCCTTTTTTATGGCCCTTTAAGACTCAGTCTAATTATCAGAACTGGTTCTCCCCCTCCCTGGCAGAGCATGGCTTCTCAGCCCCTCCTGCTCCCCCCACCGCTGTCGTTCCCCAGAGCTGGATATGACTACTTTCTTCTCTATGCTTCATATCCAATGTTTTGATGGTATTATGACCTTATTTGATGGTGTGATGTGCACTCGCCACCCAATGTTAAGCTGGACTAAGTTAAATCACCATTTTGAAAATGTAATGCAGGAAGACTGATTTCCCACTGTTTTCTACACAAGACTGTTTGCCGGCTGTGCTAATACCCTCCTTCAGACTCTACTATTTCAGAGACCCTGAAATGTCAAGGTTGCTTTGCATCTAAACTTTCTTCATCTGAGGTTATCATCATGTCTCCATGTCTTTAAGAGGTTCGAGTTCCTCAATGATTTCTTTTTGTCAGTATTTCTTACCTACAGCTAATGTGAATTATTAGAGATTGACTAGCATGTTATTGAAAAATACAGCGTTGTGTAATGCCGGAATTTAAAGGTCAGCCAGTAAAGCAAGTGCCAATATCTGACAAACTAAGTATTTTGTTCAGTCTTGTTTCAATGACTGTTGCTAACCAAGCTGTGGCAATCTCATGACACTGGTATCACCTGTTCCACAGCAATAAAAAAAACCAAACCCCAACCCAAAACCAGACACCCATGTGTTGGTCCATGTCATTCACCTTAACAGTCACACCAGGCGTGCACGGACATGATGGTAATCAATAACTCATCATCAGTGACTCAGCAGAAGGACTGCGGGTGAGAGCTGTGCATTTACTGACCTATTTTCTGTCCTCCTTTTATATCCCGCCCAGCAGTCACCTAAGCGAACCTATGCTTTAAGGTGCAATAATTCCAGTGAGGTTTGCTTTCCCTATGAGTTATTCCACTCTCATGGTGCCGACAGGCTGGATCCCAGGTGCGGCTTTCCCTGTGGTCTGCGGCGAGCGGATCCAACCTTCCCGAGACGAAAAGGCGGAGGAGGAGCAGCGGAATGCGACAAGTGGCACTAGGTGCGAGCGGCGGCTGTCGCTCGGCCCGGCTGAACTGCGGGACACCGCACCTGCTTTCGGCAGAGGCGCCTCGCCCCGCCGCGCAGCCCCAGGTGGCGCGGGAGGAGCCGCTCCGGCGGCGCCGTGACCGGGCTCATGTTCCCCGCCGCCGCGGGCGCTCCGGCCGCCCCGCGGGGCCGCTGCCGTTAACGGGGCTGCGCCGGGCGCGGGGGAACGCACTAGCAGCACCGAGGAGAGGGCGCCTCAGCCCCGCACGGGACCCCCGGGA
>VZTB01003147.1:275686-311343 GCA_013397245.1 Thryothorus ludovicianus | reverse complement strand
AAATTTCTTTCTCCATTTTCAGAATGTTGCTTTAAATTTAATTCCTAATTATATGTTTTTCAGAGTTTGTGTGAAAAGGTTGAAACATTTCTGCATTGCTGTAATGTGACATGAAGCAAGAGCAGTTTAATCTTTTGTAGTTGATAAAAATGTGAGCTTTAAAAAACATTCAGGAAACACAGAGGAAATATAAGTGATTGTTTGAGAATTTGAGGAAGTGATTATGAAGGCTTTAGAAACTCTCTTCCAACAGTCAAACTGTGCCTGCTAAGGTCAAATTAAGTAGTTCCCTTTATGTGGAAAAGAGAAACTTGCAAGTTGTGAAAGGATGGTGTTCATCGCTTTTACAATTATTAATAAGTTCCATTTTCTGCAAAAATCTCAAGACTTTGGGCTCAAGTGTAATTGATGGCTTTATGGTACTAACAGGGCTAACACGTTCTGGTGGGCATTCGAGGGCCACAAAGAGGCAGGTGTGTTAAGAGTTTATAGTATCTAAACACCAGTGGGAAACATGGTCACTGCCATATGAAATTGACACCGTAGTTTGAAACAAAGTGAGCCTCATGGAAGGAGAAGCAGAATATTGCTAATTGATAATTTGAGTGGTCCTGTTCCTTCGAGTCAGTCAACTTTGCCTTTGGCTGTTTTATCTGAAAATGGTTTCCAGGTAAGTCTTTCTGTGGATGTGAATCCCAACTGCTTGGAGGAAGGAAAGGTGGCAGTAGCTGTTAGTTTATTGAATATACAGTAAAATTAAATGAGTGTGGTGTAGGGGATATGGGCATCAGCCACATCTAGACATTTTCTGATGTCCGAGTTGTGTAGCACAGACATCAAGAGTGGATAGTTAAGGAAGGGTGTAGAGTTGGAAGGATGGAAAACTGGATAAAAAGAAAGACATATGGGATTTACATGTTCTTACAGAAAAAGAGATTTTGGACTCTCTTTGACAAGGAAGATGGGAAGGATTATGTCTACATTTTCAAGTGAATGTGTCATGTGAAAAGAGATGACTTGCTCTGAAGAAATATCCATGGAATTTCTAGACATTGATGTTTCATTGTGGAATGAAACTAGTGTATATTACTACTGGTCTGATGAAAGCTGAAATATATGTTATTCTGATTTACACATTACCTTCTTGGTATACCCACTGCAAGTATATTAACAAAGCCAATGGTCATGTTTTTCTTCTCCATCCCTCCAATTTGCTGAGAGATAATTAGTTTAATTTTCTAAGGTATTTTTGCAGAGAAGTAAATTCATCACATTTTGTAAATCTAGTAGAAGCATTAGAACTTGAAAACCTACTGCTGCTGATTACCATATTCACACTATCATAAAATTTATAGACAGTACAATTGATTATTGCTTGTGTATCTAGGTATACCAAACATGTTGTGAGTTCATTGCTACAGATGGATTTTCCCTGAGGTTTGTATTCAGGCTGCACTGATTGATCCTTGGCATAACTGTATCAATAAGCTAAGTCCTAATAGGCAGCTGGCAACAGAATTGAGTTTTTAGAGGGCAGCCTTATTGGCATATGGCTCTCATTATGGGAGAGTACCACATCTAAAGTAATTTTAGTTCTTGATGTTGCAGTAGTGCCTTGTAGAGATGGTGTGATTGCTCCAGGGAGAAGATGGAAATGCCTCACATCACTCAGCTGTCCTGCTGATTAAGGAGTGACACTGTCCAAGATGCCTTTAGGAGGTAGGCAATTATTTTCAGATGGAGAGATGTTAACCAAGAACTGGAGCTTTATGGGAACAAAGGGTAAGCAGGGCTGGAGAGGAGGGAGGCTATTCCCAAAACATTTATTTCGCTGCTTCTTAGTATAAGTGTCTCTTTTAGATCAGTTTTCCATTTACATGGTGAAGCATTTAGCACTAGTGAGCTGACTATGTGAAGAGCTAAGTGCTCTCTGTTTAATATTCTTTATCTTTACACTTGCACAAATGTAAAACAACCCAGTGGTAATTTGCTTCCTGTTAGTGAGACCAGCAACGATGCTCTTCTTTTCTTCCTGTTCATTTCAGATAGTATTAGGGGGTTTGTTTTGTTTTTGTTTTAATATTGATCCAAAATCTACTTTAAAGCAGCAAAGGGATTTATATCCAGCAGGCTGCTGCCATGTGGTCATTATTTTTGTGGCAGACTCATTACCTGATGATAAAATTCAGGGCATTGCCAACTGCTCAAGGCAGCCTTTTGCTACAGTCATTGTAAAAGGGTTCTGAGAACAGCTATGCAGCTTGAGTTGTAGGTAAGAAATGAATTTTTTAGATATTTTGTTAGGCAGAGTAAATTGAAACCTAATTTAAATATTCTTCTAGTAAATGAGTTGTCACAATAGGGAATAATTAGTGACAGTGGAAAATAATTTTCTTAACTTGTAAAATTGTGTAATCTATGCCCCAAATGTGGGTGGTTTACATAGTCTTGTCACTGTTGACTGGTCGATTGATTTCATTACATCATAACTAACAATGAAGCGATTTGAATTGTTTAGCAGATTGAAGTTTCCTAAACTGACTCTGAGTCATGTTGCCTATTAGAGATTAATTGTAAATGTTCTTATGTGCATGTGTACGTTGTGATCTCTTTCTGTGACTAGTTTTCATCACTTCTGTAATAGCCTTGATTCAGCTGGAGACCTATGTAGGTGTAGTCCCCAACAACAGCAATGCCTAAGGGCCTCAGTGTTGTGTGGTGGGACCTATGGGGAGGCTGCTTTCTTATTTTTTTGTTGTTGGTACATTGTTTATACATACTGGGTGTTTCTGTTGCCATACAGCTGAAAGGTGAAGAAATAAGGAAAATCACTGATGCCTATTTTGTCTAAAATGTAGCTGAACAATTGGCTTCTTTTACACTATAAGTGTGCAAAACCATAACTTGAATCTTTAGTTTTATTTTTAAGACATCAGGCTTTGATGTGATTTATAGAAATGTATACAGAATAATCAGTGTTTACAAAAGTGAATGGCAGTTGCATATCAGTTAGATGAATAAATGGGGGCTGGGATGACAGGCATAGACCTCAGTTGTGCTTGTGCTCTAGAATTTATTATTGCATTTTCTGGTTATTGCTTCCGAATCATGCCAGTGCTGTTCTTTTTTTATTAAAACTTGTGGTATGTATTGCATAACTAGCATTTGCTTTTTCTGGCTTTGTGATTTTAAAAATTTAACTGTACCTTGATTATCAGCGTCACTGGAGCTCACTTGAATAAATGAACACAATGCACTCCACACAAATGCAAAATCGGTAGGATGTTGTTTGGAAATACGTGCAAAACTAAAGGCAAACCAAGAATAAAATCTGCCTTTTGGAAGACATCAGAATAATCTTTTATACTGCTAAAAGATCTCTTTAATAACAAGAATCTATTAAATATCAAAAGGATGCTGTTACATTTTAATGACATTGATGCTTTGTCTATTAAAAAAATAAAGGAAATGTGGAGATAAATCTGTGTGCACTTTGAGGAGCTAAGAATTTAAGAAGAAACTTACCTGGTGCTCACTTAACCTGTATATTTTCTTCAATTTTTTATAATCTGCTAGTTTTTGCTTTAATATGTTTTAATATGACCTTTAGTCAAGGTCTCACTGAACCTATGAATTCCCAATTGTTTTTTTGGGTTTTTTTTTATTTGGTCAGAAAAAGAAGAGCAAAACTATAACAATGGCAGAAAAGCAGATTCAGAGAAATTAATGTTTGTCACTGAGTTTTTTTGTGGTGGTTGGGCTTGCAGTACTGTCTGACATTTGATCTCTTGAAATTTCTTTTTCTTTCCTGCTATGACAAAAAAGGTGTATATATATGTTTATTTCCAGGGAGATCAGCAGATAGCAGACTAAATAGCGATGATGATGTAGTGTGCAAAATGGGGAAGGATTTTACAGCGAGACAGTGGCACACACAAAGAATTGGATACCCCTCTTGAGGAAGTCCATCTTTGTTGGGAGGGGAGACTTTCCTGAAGAATGTGACTGAGTAGATGGTGAGCACAGATCAATGTGTGGGAAGCACTGGATGGCTGCAGACAGGGGAGTAAAGTTTGGCCTGGTAGTGGTAGTAGGTCCTTCAGGAGGAGTTTGCTGTAGCAGGCTTGTTTTGGTTTGGTTTTGGAGGCTGTGGAGAGATATGGATTGTTTTTCTGCATGCAGGTGGTATTTCTTTGCAGTCAGTTGGAGTGATTTCAGAGGGTGGTCCCATCTATCAGTGGGAGATGTGTGTGATACAGACCTGCTTTTATCCTGAATGGCTGAAAACAGACACATGATGTAGCTTTCTTTGGCAATGGTAAGCTGATACTTCTGGTCTGCAGTAGCTATCCTTGATGTTTTGCTCTCTCTGTTTTCTGTCTGGGTACATATCTGTGTCTGCTTTTTCCTATTCTTTTCCCTTCCTCAGTTTTTTTTTTAAGCTAATGCCACATGACTGCTGTCTTGCATAACTCTCTCCAGCTTTGTTATTGATGCTTTTCAGTACAGACTATTATTTTGTCTTTGCTTTTGTTCCTGTGACTTATGTGGTAATTAGTTTTGCCCTGAGCTCTGCAGGTGCTGGCAGACAGGGCTGGAGGTGCCAGTGCTGTGGGGTGTCTCAGGAGGTCCTCTGCTGAGCTGGCACCGGTGACTGCTGCTCTGGGAGCCTCGCTGGGTCTCCACCCTCCCTGCCTGTTGGCCATGGCCTCCACTCCAGCCGGGCCACGGGCTGCCCTCCCCAGGAATAAAAGCACTGCAACAGGCTTTGCAGTGTTTTCCGTCATACGGAACCTTCACAGAGGAAGCTTCTGGGCTGCCCAACATGTCAAGGCATAACCACAGCCGGTGGTAGCATGCGGAACTGAGCGTGTTCCTCACATGAAAGTTGTGTCCTTCTCCACTGCTTCTCTCATTTTACACAAATCACATTTTGCTGTTGTTTCTTTTCTTTTTTAGCCCACAAACCCATGAATTTGCCAAGTAGTTTCCATAATGTAGTTTTTTTTTGTGTGCTGAAATTTACTGCTTTTTAGTTGCAGATTTGTGCTGTAAACATCAGCTGAAGAAGTTACAGATGAGAAGTGGACAATGTCCAGATTTTCTTTCTCTTTATTCTGTCAAGAATGAAATATTTAAAACAATGAGAGGTTTCCAGTTACCATGTTTGTATCAGCTGACTACGTGTTTTTCTTATTAATGAACTGTAGCTGAGTAGTTGGCATCTGCTGTGAGGGAGGGTGAATGGGAGAGGGAAATTATCAGCCATCAGTTTCTTGACTTTGTTTTGTAGACCAGCTATTTAACATAGTGCAGTAAAACTTAGCAATTTTGGCAATTCAGAATGATGCTGGCAGTTTCACGTTGTTTTCTGTGTGAACAAAGTAGCAGTGGCTGTTCAGGTTGTCTCTCTTAGCCTTCATCCGTGGAAAATAAGGTCCACAAAAACTGCTGTGAAACTAATGATCTCTTGAAAAAAATCACAGTTATTTGGGATTAGTGTGGCTGCTTCAGCAGCATGACCAAGGATCAGACTGGGGGTATGTAGCGCAGTGTTCTAGAGCAGAAGGCAACGGTGCATACTGGCTTTTGCAGTTACATTGGTTTGCAGAAATAGTGGTGACAAAGTCACCCCATTGCATGAGCTACCAGAGATGCAAACAGTCAAGAGATTTGGGAAGAGCTGCAGTGACTGAGTTGCCATGCTTTGTTTGACCTCTGGGAAAGTCACTGTGTGGCGTGTAGCTGAACAAAGAAGTTTGTTTTAAAAAGTAGGTAGTTCTAAAAAGTTTTAAGTGACTATGGGTGATAGCCTTATGATCTTGAAATTAGTTTATGTGGGCAATATAAATTTGCTTTTTTAATTTTACAACTAGGAGGATTTCAGAAAGCTCAATAAAGTAAGGTGCTTAAATTTGCTTGAAAAGACCAAAGTAAAATAAGTGCATAGCCCAGTTTTCGTAACTGTTTTTTCCTTTTATATTAAATGTTGCTGTAAACTTCAAAGGTATTGGTCAATGAAAGAAGCCTGTACTTTTAAAAAAAAAATCTAATAAATATAAGTAATTATATCACTGTATTAATATGTAATTTTGTACCTAACATATGATATATACCAAGATATTAAGTAATTCTAGGAATTACATAATCATGTAAATACAGATTTTCTTGTCTGGAAATCTAGTGTAGGTCAGGATCCTGAAGGACCCAATTTGCTTCAAGTTCAGTGTTCTGAGGATGGATGAGGAACTTTGGGAAGATAAAAGAAGTTATACTTGTTTCTTTGGTTAGAGAAGCTACTAGTTACAAGCTCAGGAGCTTTTACTGCTCTTAGTATAGGATCTGCCTTCTTGATTTGGATTTGTGGGTGACAGAAGCAGATGAAATATTTCAGGTAGTAGTCAAGAATGGAGAAGGAGGCTGCTTGAGCTTGTTGTCAGCTGGCTATGTTTTGTCCATCTCTTCGTGTGATTGGGATTTGTTACTTCCTGAAGGGACAGCCTGCAGAGGCTCCAAACATACAGGGCTTCTGGGAAAGGGAGTATGTTTGTCTGTGTGAAGAGTAGCACTTCAGCACCAGGTGCTAAATCAGTGGTCCTCCTCTGCTTAAGAATTTGTAGTCTTGTGAAGGGAAACACTGGTGTAGGAGGAAAGATCCTCAGTTGTGCTGGCACTTGCTGTTGACCTCAGTGTGGCAGATGATATGTAGAGCAAGATGTTCTCCTAAACCCTTCGGGCCTTACGTCTTCTTCGGAGAAGTAGGAGTACAAGCACAAGTGCTTTGGTCAAATGATAATTTGGACAAGACGTGTGATACCATGAGGGATGAGAGAGTTTCTCCAAGCAGTGTTGATACCATAATCAAAACATGACATAATGCTGCTTTTCTTTTGCTCCAGCTGTCCTAGACTGCTTCACATCCCATGTCAGGTTTTCAGAGAGAGTTTTCTGAGGTTTTACAAATATGTGGAATGCACACTGTCTTGGGGTTCAAACTTGCTCTCCCATATATTTGATTTTTCAGTCTATCACTTTCCAGTTCTACAATGAAATTTTTCTTCACATAGAATTTCTCAAGAAGGCTCTTGATTATCATATTTGATTTGGGGAGTTCTATTGGCATTGTTGCGTTGTATTTTATCTTGTGTTATAATTGCTATTTATGAATTGCACTATGCTAGGGTTTATCTAGAAATGGAGAAGTAAATGGTGTAGCACTGTATAAGCATAACATGTGAAATAAATGTGTATTGAGAAATTTCCTTTGCATGGCATGAAATGTCTCAGTTAAATATGTAAAAATATGCAGAGAGAACATTTATAATTATGCCATGCAAGATTGAAGGAGAACTTGTATTGCAATGATTCATGGCAAATAAGAACAGACTTAGAGAAGTGTGTCTTTATGACAGAAACTTTTTAAAAATCTATATGAGATTTTTCAAAGCTATGTATACAGCCAAAGAGAAATGAGGAAGGTTTTTTCACAATTATTTTCAGATAGTTCACTGGGTAGAGCTCTGCTCTGTAATGACTAGACCTTGTTTCCAAAGCACGTAGGTAGTGATGCTAGGGTTTCACTTCCAACTCCACAATGGGTTGGGCAGATTCATAATGGAAAAAATCTGTGGTGTAATGATGAATTACTGGTTTTTGTGTGGTGTGGGTTTTGTGTTTTGTTTTTTTTTTTGGATGAAAGAATAGAGAAATGTATTTAAAACAGCCATAAGACTGATTGCTGCCATGGTCTTTGTTGTCTCTCTCAGAGGTACATACATGAAAAGTCTTTCTGAGCCCTGCATGGGATGGATGGTGAGGCAGCTGCATGTAGAGCAGCAGACTGCAGGGCGGGTTTTGCCCTAAGAAGGGGCTGTGCTGCAGAGCTGTGCATGCTATTGTTGCAGCTGTGCTCTATCCTTCATTGCTTCTGCAGCTTTGTGGCATGGCTGCATAGTAGAACTATGTAAAAAATGTAAAAGATAGTAAAATTCTTGATAGAGCTGCAGAATCAGTTTTCTTGTAGGACCCCAGAATTACAGCAGCTGGTGTCCTGCCTACCATTTCAATGCCTTCTCTCTTGCCTGAGACGGGAGAGGGAGTGGGGGCTGTGTGGAGTGGCTGAGCTTCAGCTAAAACTGAAGAGATAACCTGATGAAAAAAGTGAGCCCCATGAAGGAAAGCAAATGTGTTACCTGAGCCCCTGAGTAACACAAACCTCTGGAATGACTGGGTGAAATTTTGTAGCAGGCCTTGTCCACTACTCTCATGTTCCCAATGCAGAAAATGGATCTCTCCTCATTTTGATTCTAATGATTGCAAATCCCCCATGTCATCTTATTTCCAAGCATTAATTACTCTCCTCTGTGAGAGCCTGTGCTTTTTGTTGTTGATCATCAGTTTCTGGCTGCTGGATCTTTTCATACCTTATTAAATGAATGACCATACTATTCAGTATCACCTTCTCCTATCAACATGGTAAAATCTTAAATTGCTTGCATATTGCTTAGACTATGTGTTTCACAGGCAAATCAGTTACTTTTGGAAGTGTTGATCTTTGTGGACAGAGAGTCTATCATTTGTAGTGTTAAAATTCCAGAATACAGTTTTTCAAAAGTGAAAGCCTCTGTAAAATGAGATCATAGTAAAGAATTAACTGAGCAAAATCAGTACTGAATCTTGTTGAGTTTTTTCCCTATTGATTTACTATATGTTGTAAATACAGTGCTGAATGAATGGTTTGCAATCTAGAAGCAAGGTCCTGGAGCAATCAACCTGATCATTCAGTTTTAAATAAATAAAGAATTTGGCTGCTTTTAATTTTCTGTGTGAGGGTTGAAGACCAGGATGAGTGGTTACGTTTTTGAGTGTACTAGTTAAGTATGCTAGGCTGTTTATACTGTAGCTAATAATGCTGATTAACTGTGGGAGTGAATGTTTTTACTTTGAGTAGACAGCTATAATAGTTGCATGCTATATTAAACTGCAAACAGTTTTTAAATACGGGTGGAGTAGGAATTTTTGGACCAGCAAATGTAGTAAAATTTGAATTTAGTTTCTTGTTCAATTAGTTAGCAAGTGTATGTTAGTCTGCTAACCTGCGTGGCATGGTCTGCTGCCTGTCCTCTCTGTAAAAATGAAAGCAGTTACCTACGTTCAGCAAATTTAGGCTATGTCTGCCTTAAATCCTACTTTTGCAAGCAAGTGGAAGGGGGAGTGTTTTAAAGAAGAAACAACCCTGAAGGGAACAGCAGAGGCAATGGGGTACACGGAGTAGATGGTGTGTATGGTGGTTGGAGCTGCAGTTTGAGTCCTTGGCAGTATGAGATGGGGCAAAAGCTGCTTTGTACATTGCCTATAGATATGCTTTGCCAGTGTAATAGACTCAGCAGCCGGAGTCACAGTCCTGGAGAAGTAACTTTTTACTCAGTTTTCCTGTAATACTTAATTTAGCATAGGGAACAGTTGGTCAGTTCCTAGTTGCCTTTTCTTGGTTTTGTTTTTCTTTTCTTTTTTTTAAATTTTGATGCATCTTTCTGAAGCTGGACCTGAACATGGTAGGTTCTTGAAAAGCTTTTTAGAGAAGTATGTACAAAATCAGTTTAGGAGGAGGAAGTGGTTGCTAGCAGCTACATGAAACTGTTCATGCAGATGATGCTGACTTGCGATGAAAACGTGCACTCCTGAATTTATACCCTTAACTTCATGATGCTGATGTGCTTCAGTGGTGATTCTCGTGAAGTGTACATATTCAGTCTCAAGCGTGCCCCTTTACATAGCCTTTTGTGACGTAGTCTGTTTTTCAAAACAATTTACTTTGACATTTACTTGAGTAGGTTTTTCTGTTGAAAAGATATCGTACCGTAAGGTTTACAAAAGAGTTGCATCTAATTGCTCAGACTGAAGTGCTCAACCCTCCTGGCTTGCACACACTCTGCCCATGAAACATGTTAATCCTCTCCTGCCCTCCCCCCATTGAAGAAGCCTGATACATTTCCTTTTGCATTAGTTGGGCCTTCTGGGAAATACATGCAGAAATAAAAGACTTTTCTATAGCCCTTTCTCCCTCAGGAATGCATAGAAACTAGCTTCTTGGATCTGGTCCACAAACTTGAAACTTGATTGGGGGGTGGGGGGGAGGGAAGGAAATCTATAATCCCATGCACATGTTACTGAAAGAGTCCTAATTAAAAACTGAGATAAAGGTATAGAAGCTCAGAAGATCTCACGGTACTTTTAAAATAAAGAATATGTTGGGTTGGGTTGGTTTGTTGTTTTTTTTTTCTTTTTAAACCTATATGTTTTGCTGAGGTTTGCCTCCAAAGCAGGTATTTAAAACTCTAAGCTTTGTGACCCTTGTTTGTCCTTCATCGTCATTAGCCGTGTCTACCCAGACAGTCTGCATTGAAGAGGCTTGTTTTTTCCGCAAGGAATTCTCAGGTATGGTGGTAGTTTCTCAACTAGCAGTGGTAGTCAGACATTTTACCTTAACTATAGCAAGAGTTAGGCCTCTTGCCTTGGGATAATTATTTGTGCATACTGGTTACACATGCATGAAAACCCACAAGAAAAATGACTGCAGGTTTTTACATGGTATTGCTGTGTTGGTAATTGATACCTGTAGTGTACTACAGGCAGCAAAGCCATGCTGAGATTGGTGGAGTGTTTGGTTGTATAGGAATGCCTGCAGCTTGGGATGGGCTGGCTGTCATGCGGCAAAGGACTCTGAGTTTTGAGCTGCCTGTGTATGGCAGTGGCTCTTGGGGCACACAGGTGCTGCACCTTGATGAGAATGACCTTGTGAGGAGGTGATCTGAAGTTGGTTAGCTGTGGAGGTACGGTGGTGCTGCCAGGCACAGAGTATGGAGTGATGTGGTTGCATGTCCATGTCATTGGGCATGTGGCAATGTCTGCTGCCCTCCTCCTGTTTGGAAGAGAACTCAGTGTGATTTGAGATATGTGAAGCATGATGCAAGCCCTTATAGGCAGGACAGTGGGGTTGTTCCCAACATAGGCTTGCCTGTGGGTTCATCTTTACTATGGGCAAAACCAAAATTGCTTCATTCTCCTCCATTATTATATTTATTGTTTTAATGTAGCCTGAAAATTGCACAGTAAAACTCTTTATTATGAAAACATATGCAAATATCCAATGTCGCCACTTGCTCATTAAGATCAACTCAAAAACAACAGCATTAATGGTGCTCTATGTGTTTCTCATGGTCATAGAGGCTTGTGCCTTTCAGTGTTGGGGCGCCACTGCCATAACGTGTGCCAGAAAAGCTGTTTGGAGCTACTTTTGCCAGTTCCCACTCTCTCCTTGCTCCCATGCAGATCGGCCAGAAGTGGTA
This sequence comes from Thryothorus ludovicianus, assembly GCA_013397245.1. Lineage (NCBI taxonomy): Eukaryota > Metazoa > Chordata > Aves > Passeriformes > Certhiidae > Thryothorus > Thryothorus ludovicianus. The sequence continues at coordinate 299,995 of VZTB01003147.1, read as the reverse complement.
GTGCCGCTGCTTTAGAGGCCTGATGCTGCCCCACATCAGTGCTGCTTGCCGGTGACATATCCCCACCAGTGACAAAGCAGTACTGCTGCAGGGCCAGGAGCTGCCTCAGCTGGTTTTGCCAGCAAGAGCAGTGTTGGTGAAACTCTGTTGTAATCTGTGCTGTGGTGAGCTGGAACATGAAAATGAGCATTAACAAATTAAAGGTGAATTTGACTTGACTGAATTGACAGTTTCTTTCAGCTGACAAAAAATATTTCAAAACTGTTGGCTTTCTTTCACTTATTATTTAGTGTGGAATTGTAGGTCATGTTCATTGCATTGGCAGCCACCAAAGGAGGGATNCCCCGAGTTTTAGGATGAAATTGCAGAGGATGGAGTTTTGGGGGCCTGTTGCACAATGTCCTCTTCTTTTAATGCTGATGTCTTTGCCTCACGTGTTAGTGCTCTCTGCACCTTGACTTCTGCTGTGGGTCAGTTTAGTGAAAGCATCTGGCATTCTAATTTTATCTACTGACAGTTTCTGAGAACAGGCAGCATATTTTTTTTCTCTTTTATTTTAATTTAGGTTAGTAGTTGATTTTGTTTGTGTCAGCACAGATTTTCACCATGTTGTTCACTCTCAATAGGTGACATCTTGTCCTGTGGGCTTAGTTTAAGCCCAGACCTTCAATGTAGAGGGAGGTCTCTTCTTAAAGTATGGTAGGGTGGTGTAATCTGGCTTTTGTAGGCTTTTGGAGACACTTTTCAATGCTGACCAGCTCACTATGATTAATTATTTGGCTACTAATGAACTGGGGGATGTGTTCTGCATTTTTGTTATTGTCAGTTGTTGATGCGTTTTCACAGCTTGAATTCTGCTTAAGTAGTTTCCCTAAGATTTAATATGCTGCTTCCAACCTGTATTTTTAATTATGTTGAGCAAGTTGCTGATTTTAATATGGAATCTTCATTTAGTAATGACTTCTTAGGCTGTAGGCGATGTTTTGCTGCAAAACTGGTTCAGTTGAGCTCAGCCAGATGTGACAGTTGCCATGAAATTTGCTGGTCCGGTTGCCTTTAGAATCAGACTACTTACTAGGCAAGAAGACTGAATCCAGAAATTTTTATTTAATTTAGAAACTATTAACTTTCTGTAGCTTGATACACTTTGCAGAGAATCACACAAGAAGATAAATATAGCATGTGGTTAATCTTTTATGGGAGTATTGTTTGCTTTTGAATGGTGGAAAAATTCTAAGAAAAGTGTGTTGGAAAACACAGCTGTTTAATGACAGGTCTTAATTTACTCCTTGGTTTGATGTTTAAGTTTTTAAGTACACAGAAATCTTTCTATATCAAAACTTGAATCATAGGGGCAGTATGTGTGCAGCTTCTTTTTAATCAATTTCCTGAAAGAATGGTTGTTATACACATTATGAATCTTCAATCTGTTTGCTGAGGGGTGCCTGGAGAAAAAAATGTACTTAGTTATGCTGTGTGTGTTCATCTAGCACTTTAAACTCCTAATTTTCCATATTGTTTCAAATGCATTTATTTCAGTTAACACATCTGACGATGGAATAGAGTTTAGGCATGGAGGAGTTACTTTCCTCCTTTTACAAGGATGGTATGGTGTTGTTTTGTGCTCATGGATTAGAAAACTACATGTCAGCAGAGTTTCTTCAAAGCAAGAAATAGGTGAAAGTTTGGTGGAATTTAGTGTTGAGGATTTTTTTTAATGTCTAGTTCTAATACAGATCATTTTACAGTCAGATTCTAGGTGTAAAACCTGGGCAGCAAGAGTTTCAAGGTATAAAATGTGAACTGATGAAAGTTGTCTTTGTATGCCTTAGGAAAAGATTGACTTATAATGTGAAACAAACGGTACATTTTTCAGCATGGATAAGATGCCTTTTAAGGGTCTCCTAAATCAGTTGTGTGGTTTAACACTGAACAAAACGCCTTTAAAAAATAATAAAACCTTCTGATCTTGTGTCTTAGCTTATTAAAGGTAGATGATAGCTGGAGACCTCCTTCCTTCTGCAGGGTATTTCAATGTCTGTTGCATAGGGGCCCTCTGGCTGTTGCAGCAGTGTTGGCCAGCAGCTGCTGGCTTGGTGTGACCAGAGTCTTCTGGGGTGGCCAAAGGCTGATTGGCAATGTGAGATGTGGTAGGGATCCAGGGATGGCCCAAAAACTCTTCACCAAACAGAAACATTACTGGGCATCCATTAACAAGGGATAGTTACTGCTGGGGTGGCAGGCTCAAGTGCATGTCATCTGCAGATTGTTAAGAGTGCAGAGTTAATTTTCTTTCTCAGTTATGTGTGGAGTTTAGCTTTCTTGTGTTTGACAGTGGCTCTTATTTTAAATATCTTGATGTTAATACTTTTGTTGCCCCTTTGTTGCAAGTATGTGGAGTCTGGCATCATAGCAAGATCAGCCATGGTGTTGGCAGAGCTGTCCGCCGAGTTCTTTATGCCCTTCTTGAAGGCATGGGGCAGTGATAGGGGGCAAGGAGGAGCAGCTGCAAAACCCTTCCTTGCTTTCAGGTGGTATGACAGGAGTGCCATTCCTGTCCAGCACCAGGCTCTGGGAAGGGCTGCTGGAACTGAACTGAGGAGGAGCCAGCTCTGAAGGATGGATGGGAAGCATGTTGTTTTGCTTTGCCTTAATTAATGATTGAGACAGTTGCAGTGCCACAGCTCCTTTTGTCAGCAGTACAAAAATGAGTCTTACCAGGTTTTTACCCTCACTATTTTCTGTGGTGATCACTGCTGCTGTCAGCTTCTTGCCCAGCTGTATCCTAGTCTCCCTTGCAGAGAGAGCAGGCTCTGAACCTCTGGGAAGTGCATCCTCCATCTTTTCCCTTCCCTGTGGTTTTTGGGGAACAGTGCTATGTGGAATGATTTGGCTTGTATTGCAGACAGTTGAAATGGTGTTTTCTGAGCATATGGGTCCAGACTGTCTTCTGGTTCAGCACCAGAGAAGAAGAGCAAACCAAAAAAACCCTCTGGCACAGGGCTTGGTTTGCTGGCCCTAGAGGTGGAACTGGGCCTGCAACACCAGCTCCATGTCCCATTTAATATAGGTAAAGAACTCACCTCTTTGTAGAAACTGGATTCAGCAAAAATTGCAGGTTTAACAAGTAAGATGCCTTTCTAGGGTATTTATATTTTATGACAACAGGGCTTGTTGAGAGTTGGCCTCTGTCTTTTCTGGGTAGTGATGCTGTTTATAAGGTTTTCTAATGTGTAATTCTTCGTCCAAACTGAACTGTTTTGTCTGAATACTAACTCATACCATTTGGATCATCAGGTTTCTGTGATTTCCAAGGCTCATTTACAATGCATTACTGGATTGTAATTTTTTTTTTTTTTTTTTTCTATTTTGGTGTTGCTGAACCCTTCTTTGTAATCCTCTCAATTCTGTAAGTACCAATTTTTGAAGTATTTTTGTGTTTGTGGAGGAGCTCTCCAGAGCAGATGTGGTAGCTGCATCTACCCACATGCTGTTCCGTACGCATCTTCCCGTGGCCACTGCTGTCTTGGTGCCCTAGAGTACTGAACTGAGATGACATCAGTTGCTTCTCATGTAAGTCAGATTCTAAGCAAAAATGCGCCCCTATACCAGAAGGTTAGCTGGTGGAAAACACAGGTCCCTTTCTCTGGCCTTGCTTTTTCTCATTGTTTTCCACCCTGTGGTCGAGCAGGGGACTTGTGTCTGGGAACACAGGAGCCAGATGCAGTCAGTGGTGGCCAGACTGGCTGCAGGACATGGGAAGCAAAGCTGCGTTGTGGGGTATATGCAGCACTGGCCATTATAGTGTGAGGGTACTCTTGTCTTCTCTGGTGTTGCAGCTGGGTGGCTCTCCCCTTGCTGCTTCCCTGAATTTGCTTTTCTCTCATCCATGTAAGGTTTAAGCTCAACTGAGAGGAAGACATTGGAATTCTCATTGCCTGATAAGGGTAAGTACAGATGCTGATTAAGCTGAGTGATTTCTGTAAGACGATGAAGGTGAGAGGTTTGTTGGCTTGTAGTGAATGAAAGGGGAAGAAGGAAAAAGGTCAAAAGGTTTAATTCTGATTTTCTAATCCCATTTGTTTCCTTTCCTCTTGCTTTTATGTAGGTTTTAGTTGATGGGAATAAGAGGGTGAAGGGGATCTTCTAGCACTTTAAGAATTGGACTCAGATTTAAGAAAAATACATATATTCATGGCATGGCCAAAGTTATGCGAGACAAGTCTCTTGTGTCTTAGTAGCTTATCTCTGCTCCTTACTTCGTTAGAAGGATTTCTACCTGACACATCTCCTTTACCCCCATGAAGTGATGTAGCTACCCTGGAAAAGGAATGCAGAAGTTCACTAAGGCTTAGCTTTTGCTTCTTAACCTTAGGAACTCTACTGAACTGACTGAAGTTGTGTGACTTAATGAAACATCTTGGTGCACTGAAAAGTAAACTGTTTTAAAAATAATAAAAAAAATTAAACCAAAACAACCCCAAGAAAAAGCTTTGCCTATGCCCTTTATATTGTAAAGAGTATCTGTGTCTTATAGATTCTGGAGAGTAAATGCTTGCTGTAGGCTTCTCTTTTCAGTAACTCTAGAGCTACCTAAATTGATATCCGAGGACTCCAGTTCTGAGAGCCCCCAGAGGCTTCTGATCTGAGTCATGACCTTTGGCTCTGAACCTGGTTGCTTTGAAATGAGGAGGTTTTGGACAGACATTGTCTGAACGTCTCGCAAAGCAGTTTTTAAAAGACACTTTGAAGGATTCATTTGAAAGTTTTGAGCTTTATTGTAATGTCTTAGCGTTTGTGAACAGATTCCATGCATCTTTTTGATATGTGATGCTTGTAATACATATCACTTTAGTGAAGCTCATAAAAGCTTGGTTAAGTCTTCCATTATCCTCTTTGCCTCTGAGGGAGCACAGGAGTACCTGAGTCGTGGAGGGTTGATAAGTACTAGATGTTTACAGTTTATAAATTCAAAAAGGCACTGCCTGTGTGACCTGTCAAAAAGAAAAGGTAATGGGCATAAATGGATAAATACAAATAATGAGGAAGAAAAATTTAGCTGACTCCTTAGGATAACGTATGTAAGACCCCAGTGTTTGGAAACTGAAGGCAGGTATTTCAGAGAATAATAAAGCACACTACCTTAAAAGAAAAGTGGCAGTGGATTCTACCACTGCAGGGGGCTGTATGTTGGGAACTGCTTTTCTAGGAGCAGATTTTCCCTTCAGCCGACTTGTGGAGAGGTTTAGCAGCCTGTTATGTGGAAGGGCAAACCAATTTTCAGTGGCAGCTTTAACTTTGTTAGTCGTGTGGTTTTTTTCCCCCATCCATGTTATCCCTGCTGCAAATGCTTGTCATGTAATATTTGTTCTTTGTGAGTTTGTTTCATTTCTTACAGGCTTCATCTAATCTAATTCACAGCACTGCATTGCTGACTTTGTGTTTTGACTTGGAGCATTGTTTCATCTGTATCCTAGTGTGGAAGCAGAGATACTTGAAAACGAGAAATGTTGGTAGTTGGGAGAATTGCAGTTTATATGTAGTATCTGATTTCTTTTGGTTGATTTTGAAGATAGCATTAAGGCAGGTCTTCATAAACTTAAGGTCATAAAAAGTAATGAATTTTAAGACTTTATTTAAAATATTCATCTGTCATTTTCATGAGATTGTCACTTACAAACACTTGGCATCAGCCAACTCAGATCCATATTGCTAATTGAAAACCATTTTCTTCCTACATGAATTCCTAAATCATGTGGGTTCATTGCATAACCTGACACTAATAGGCTGTGATAGAAAAATCACTACCTTTACTTGTCTCAGTCTGTTATTTCATTTTATTCAGGGATTTCTTTCTTTATTTGTTTCTGAAGCTTTGCATGTTCTTTCATAATTTTTTTCCTCTCAAGAAAATTGAGAGGAAAGCATTCTGCTCTTTTCGGTTGATCCTCACATTGTGCCACCTATGATTCCTGCTTGTAGTTAGTGTGGTTGATCAAACATCACAATTGAGAAACAACATTGATATGATTGGATTTTTGTTTTTAAATGTGCTGTATATTTTCATGGAACACCGCCGAAGCTCAAAATCATTCTTACCTTCCTTTATCAAAGGAATTTTCTCCTTACCCTTTCCTTTGGGTGAGTGTTTTGCAATTTCTTATGTCATATTTTTATGGAGAATAACTGTCATATCACAAATGTTTTGGAAGAAGTGAATATGTGATTTTTTTTTAGATGTTTGTCTCATACTGGAGTGTCAAAATGTTTTATTTTTTTCATAGATTTGAAAAATTTCAAAAGAACACTAAATATGTCAACTGAGGAGGATGAAAGGAGGATAAACTGTCTTTCCTGGGGAGAGGTTTTATACTATCTTTTCTAGTTAATGGCAGTACTTAAATGGCATGATGTTGAACTTAAAATCTGGTGGTTGTAATGAAAAGGTGCTGTTTAGTGAAAAACTGTAAGGAAACTTTTTTTGGTTTTATTTTTACTAAGAGTTTTTACCTCTTCTTTCAGTGCTAAATCTTCTTTTGCTGTTGTGTTTGTTGAGAGATGAGAAATGGAGCTACCTGCAGAAGTTCAAGTCCTTGTTGACTGTACAACAGTCACCTTTTGTTCTCCAGTTGAATATGTAAAAGACTGACTAACAATGGTTTCGTTATGTGATGGCTCCTGAATGCTGTTGCCTGATGGGCAAGGAAGCGTCAGCTTTAATTAATGGACAGTCTGTTAGTACAGTTTGTTTGTTTGAACTGTGCTAGGAGGCCCATTGCTCACTGATACACTAACCTACAGGAATATTTAGTTGTCTGCCTTGGAAACCTTTCAGACTGGTGTATAAGTTGCAGCATCTAAAACTCACGGGTTGTCAGAAAAGTTAAGACTTGTGCCAGTAACTGTGAACTATGATTTATCTGTTTTGAAGCTCTACTTCTGAGAGTGACAGGCTTAGTCTCCAGTTCTTCTGACAGGGAAGCAAGTGAATGCCATTATGTGTATGCAGGGCTTTAATTACAGACTTGGTTCTGTTTCTCAAGATGGCAGTACCCACCTAAACTGTTTTAGTAACTGCATTGCTTTCTCTTTGGGACCCCCTTCCATTTACAGTAAGGTAGACAACCTTTTAAAATGAAGTTTCACATAGCCGTTACTCAAGGATGCATAGCATGAAAAGCAAAGGTTAATGAAGTGCCTGTGTGTGAAAGTCTTAGTTGTATGTTAACTTTTTCTTTGGCAGCTCTAAACTATCCTGATTACAGCTTTTGTACAAAGCGTTTTCTGTGTGCTGCAGCTGTCGTGACTGTACTGTGTGTCATGATCAGTCTGTCACTGTTCATTGATTTGGAGGGGGATAGCCATTAATTACTCACTCCACTACCTGCTTCTAGCAGTGTTGCTTTTAGAGTCTTCTGATGAGAATACAATTCTAACTTTGATAGAGTGAGAGGGCAGAATTCGGTTAAACATTTCAAATAGGTTTACTTCATATAGTTTATACACAGAACTGTGTCTTTCAGAGTGGTATTTTGTTCTTGCAGCCTTGTTTGCTGCCTGAAGTTGCATCAGGCAGAGGGCTCTGAGAGTTTATGTTGAAACTGTCAATGCAGTTGTTGGTGTTTGCCATATCCATTGCCTTGGTTTTTTAAGTGATCCTTTATGGTATATTTTTAGTCTTCAATATGTGGCAAGTAAATTTTGAAGTGCTAACAGTGCTTTTTCATACTTTTTTGTGCTATCTTAAGTAGTGAAACCAGCTTGTGGTACAAATTATACTTGCTGAACTTTTCATCAGGCCTTTATCTGTTCTAAATCACAGCACTCAAAATGGCTTTTGGCATTCTGCAGTCAGTGAAGTTGGAAACAAAAGTAAATAAAGAGACTTCAGCATAGGTGACTTGTCTCTTTCTGTTCTTCCACAGTGTTCATTTTTTTGGGTGCTGCTGCTGACCATTTGTGATGCATCATTGTATTCTCATAATGCTAAATCATTATGTTCCTGCCACAGTCTGCTAGTTTTCATCAGCATGGGAACAGAAGAGGACTGTGGGACTGCTGTCACTTATTTAGTGACTTATTTATTTATTTATTAATCTTCTGGGAGCAGCTCACATTTTGGCTGGGAGTGAGAACATAGTAATGTGGGCTTGGCATCCCCCATACACTACTGTAGAGAGAGGCTTTGGAGGCAGATAAAGCCCACAATTTCTGTCTGCTTAAGGGACTGAAGCAAGGTCTAGGATGGGAAGAGAGCAAAGGTAGTGGGATCTGCATTGAGTTCTGCTATTCTGGATTCAAGATCTTCCACTTTTTTGTGCACCTGCCTTACAAGCTTTGACCTGTTGTTAATACCATTGTAGATCAGAATCCTGTGGCCTTGTGTTTCAGTGATGCTCAAGTTGGTGTTTCTGAAGTGCTCTCCTCTGTGTGCGTGTGACAGAAGCACAGCTTGTGAACTTGGCACTTCTGCTTATTCAGTCCTGTGGTATCTGCACGGGGTTTTCAGAGCCTCAGAGGCCCAGCCTCTCTGTGTGCTTCTCACCTTCACTGTAGCTCAAACACGAGTTACCACAGACTTCAAATAAAACAGGTTGGTATTGTGCAGTGTTTTCTCACTTGATTAGCAAGGGTGTTAACCCTGTGTGTGCTGTGAGCTGAAGAGGCATGTATCGCAATTTGTCAAATCGCTGGTGGGGCTGCCAGAAGAAAAATTACATAAAAGAGATTCCAAAGATACAAACATGCAGTTAGAATTTGGAGAGATGAGTGGATCAGTGGAGACCCAAACTTGTGAGGAACACATTCATTATGCTTTGTTCCATGGCAGCAACTGGTATGGTAGCTTCCAATGTGTTTTCTCTGGTTGGCAGAATTCCGGTCAAAATCTTAACACTTTCTGAAACTGTAGTTCTGCACTGTGAAAGAGAGCATATTCTTTCTGAAAATCTGCAGTTAAATGAGCTTTTACTTGTTTCCTTGCAGTAGTACTGAAACTTGTCTGGCTCTATACTGAGCTGCGTTTAGAAACTGATCTGGGTGAAAAGTGATGTCACACCTCCATTTCTCCACATAAAAGCAAATGGCCTAGTTTTTCTGCTGGGTAAGTTTTTTGAAACTTCAAATTTAGTATTTTCATTTGTCTGTAAGAATAAGGGGAAGAAATCTGTGCATGTATAGTTTTCTGCATCTCTCGTACTAATATATATGTTACATATATAGTGGTGTTAAAGTACTATTTCAAGCATTGTCTTGTGTCCAGCAGGTGGTTGTAGAAAGTCAGAATTTTTCTGCTGGTGTGCCTGGTCCTGTTCTTGTGCCTTGGGTGATGACATTCTGTTCCTTGTTGGTAGAAGTGGAGAGAAGACTGTGTTTGTTGCTGGCAAATCTCTATATCACCATTAATACTGCTAATATTTATTCACATTATCTTCCACCTTGTGCCTGATACTCTTCAAACAAGTGAAATTGGGGGCTTTTCCAATGGAGCAAATTTCACGCGCTTGATAGTTTACATTCTCTTTAATCCTTCAGATTAAAGACATTGATCAGAACTCAGACAAAAAGGGGGAGAAAAAAGGCACACGGGCAGATGTGACTCTAGCAGTAACCTGGAAAATACATTTTTGCCTAACTTTTTTTGTATATCCCAGAAGTATATTCTCCAGAGCATATCAGGTCTGAGAAGTGCTGAAACAAGCAGCAGTATAGACCCCTGCCTTAGTTCTTTCAGCTAGGATCCCTGGTAGAGAAAGTGGTGTTTGGGGGGACTACTGTTTCTCTTTTTGCCATGTTGGTAGGGAATGCCAGTCTTCTGTCCACAGGACCTAGGCTGGTTCAATATGCAGTGGGGGATTGTCCTGGCTTAGGGCAAATTTGGGAGAGGGGAAAAAACAAACCTCTGGATGGACCACCCCTCCCCTTAGCTGAATCGGGATAGGAAAAAAAATTTCCTTGGAGGAAAGTGGAAAAAAGTTGTTTATTTAACAGACAAAGCATTCCCCAGCCCAACAAATGGAGGAACAACACTGAACAACAAAACCTCTCATTGCCCCGCAGAGATGCCAAATTCAGAAAGTCTCTCCCGTGGCTGTAGCTCGGCTCAGTTGCTGTCGGTCCCTCAGGGCTGGGAAAGGCCGGGCCCAGGCCAGGCCCGGTGGGACACAGGTGGGAGCTCCTGGGGCCCTTTGGGTGTTTAGTCCAGAGCAGGTTCAACAGTTCCAAGAAAAAGGAAAAAAACACAGTCTGGAGAACTTCTCTGCCTCAGCTAGCCAAGAAGAAACTAACAAAAAGCAAAGGAGAGCTCTCTTCTGCTGTCCACACTGTCCACAACACAGGCCATGTGTGTCCAAAAGCTGCAGACTCGTATCTTTATGTTTAGAAAACAGCTGCCTCAGGCATTCCACCATGTCTCCTTCACTCTCAGATGAAATTTTTAAAGGTACACTTATTTCTGAGCTAAACAGACGAATGGGGATACAATTTAGCATCAACCCAGGACAGGGATGATGCTGGGAGTTTTCACTGATTGTAAGAAGGAGCTGGATCATGAGGAGCTATTTGAGGAGTAAGTATCCTCTGACAGTCAAGTGCAGACTCAAATGCTACCTTTCATGGGAAGATTTTTTGTTGCCCTTTGCACAGTGATGAAATGTGTTATTAGGTACTTCTCTTCTGGTCTGAGGCCAGGGCTGTGTAGGAGTAGAGGGCACAGCATTCTGGGTCCATTCACAATAAGGCCCATCTTGCCATCCCTCTGCAAATGTGCCTTCTTTTATGGCACAGAGAATGTTGCTGATGCAGTTCAGTTAGTAAAGATTTTACTATTACATGGCACAAATTCTCAGGACAGAGCAGAGGAGGTGAGGTGTATTTGTGTGTTTTAAATCAGTGACTGTAGCAAACACCCTACTCGCATCATTTTCCTTTGAATTGTGGTCTGGTTTTGCTTTTTAAAAGACGATATGCTGTGTGTTTTCAATCCTTATGGCACTGTCTTAGTGGTTTCTGATTTGATTTTCATGAATCTTGTGCTTCAGTCACTTAACACATGCAGAATGAGGAAATTACACCATTGCAACAGGAGAATTGGCTTCTATAAGAAGTTTAATTTTGGCCTTATGGTGGTCCTTTGATAGCTTCAGCCTAGTTTGGAAGCTGTCTCTGTCAGCCACATGTTATTTCAGATGAATTACCTATGTCTGTGACAGTATAGGCACGCAATTGCTTTTGAAGAATCCCAGCACTGGAAAAGAAATACTGCTTAATTGTTACAGTACATTGCAATTCTACTCCTTTTTCTCCATGTATAAAACTGCAAAACAACCACTTTGCTTTCTTTGCTCAAAGGCCAAGTTTGGAAGGTGTAATTCTGGTTTTACTACAGGAAAGTCTGGGAGAAAAAAACATAAATGGAGATTTTTTTTTTCTCTCCATGCTACAACAGGCTCTGTGAAGAAGCAGCTCTTTGACAATATGTTCTGAGCTGTGGGCATGGGATTTTGACACTCAATGCTGTGAGAGCAGAGCAAATGTTCACACCCAGGTTTTGGTGTGGAATTTTGCTGATTTTTTTTTTTTTTTAAACAGCAGCTTTGGTCTGATTTTTGCATGTCCTGTGCTACTGCCATAACTCTCCTGGGCACCAGATAATTACTGAAATTTAGGATGCGGTCTTGGTACACTAAAATCGGAGTCCCACAGAGAAACCATGCTTTTTGGAAACCATCATAAAAATAATTTGAGATTCTTTTCCCTCTCTTGTCCCCAGCCTTCCAGAAAGTCTCGCTGTAGAAACAAGGAAACCCAAAACTTGCATGTTGTATATTCAGGCTATTGCTCTTGGTATCTGAATGCTCTGTTTCCCTGCAAAGTAGGGTGTTTTTATTGTGCCATTTACAGAGGTGTTTTTCTGATTGCTTGAGGTTTTTTTTGTTTGGTTTTTTTTTTGTTGTTTTTTTCCTTTCCTGTTTTGCTTATGGTGTTTTATTTGTAATTTTACATAACCATTAATAGTGTTTGAAAGTGATCTAAAAGAGCCAGGCAAAATTAAAAGTTCCGTTGTGCTTGGTATCATGATGAATGTATTTTCTGTTTCCTGATAGATTTGCAGCACTATTGATTTCAGAGTTGTGTTGGATGCACAATGAAACAGGTTTTGAACTTGTGGGTAAATGAGGTATTTTTAGCTGGAAATTCATGGAAATTCAGTTTTCAGTATGGAAAACCATGCTTATTCTTATTTGTATTGCCAGATGCAGCAGAAGTTAATCCTTTGCTGCAATATATCTCCTTGAAAAATCATGTTTTAAGCTGCTGCCAGAGGGGTGCTAACAGATGGGAAATGGGAGAAATGGGCCTCTAAGTTTGTAGTGTTGAAAGTAGATATATGTTCCCTATCTGTACTATGTGTAAAATCAGTAACTTCACGTAGGAGACAGATCTCAGGTTCGTTCTTGCCTAATTGTGCCTCTTCCAGAACTCCTGTTCTGTACATCCCATGTGATAGGCAATGTCCTGACAGCTGAAATCAGCTGTCACAGATGTTTGGCAGTTAAACATGGCACTTCACTGCAGCCCCTGCTGCAGTTGTTTTAAATCTGTATTTCCTAGTAGCTATTTTACAGATGCATCGGATAGAAATTAAATGAATATAAGTTCTTAATTTCTTGTCTTGCTTATATGTGGCTGTAACACTGAGGTATTTTTAAATTGTCGATCAGTTAGCTTCCTCAATTGGACATTGTTTACATTACCAAATAATCCATTCAAATATTTAGAAACAAGCATTCCAAGACTCAATTTGCATTCAAAATAGAAGTATTGCCAAAAATGTTGTCAGTAATGTGCTATCTGCATATGATATATGCAGATACTGAAGTATTTTAATGTAAATATGAACAAAATATTTTCCGGAATTTTTTTTATGCTTCTTGCTTTGCTTTTTGCAAAGGTTGTAGCCTTGGGATGCTAGCCAGACTGAACGGTAAACGAGAGCGTAAAGAATGCAAGATGTTTTTAGAATAGACTGAACAGTGAGCAGATGGCTTCATTAAATTCTTTTTAGGCAAGGAAAGTAGTTGCTGCTTTTGGAACAAAATTGGCTGGAGCAACTGCTTGTACACTGCCATCCTGAGTGTGTGGCAGGTAGAATTTTTATACAACTCTGTGTAAAACAATTGGTCCATGTACTTTCACAATATAGATGCAGGAAAGTGGTGCCTGTGTTCTGTGAAATTATGGGTATGAATTAGAACAAAAGACTGAATGTTTCATCAGTAAACTTTCTGTGCATGTTTAAAATGTTGGGCAAGGGAGATTCTCTGCTAGTTGATTTTTTTTTTTTTTGCTTCCTTTCTGAAGGGCATAGTGGAAAACTACATTTATAACTAAATGTAACAAAACAGAATTATAACTGGCTTTTGAAGGTGAGTGATAGCCAAAAGGTAATTTTCTTATTTTAGAATAGAAAGACCTCTGGCATAAGTGTATGAAGAGCATGGTTACTCAGGGTTTCAGTGTTCTTACCTTCATCAAAGTTTTGTGTTGACAGTGTGAGCAAATTTTTGCTTTGCTTGTACCTAAGCTGTAATTAGGTACTTGATGCTCAGTTTTCTCACAATACGTCTAGCCACTGTACTAAAAAAGAACTTCTAACTTTTGTGTCAAGGCAAATACTCTCAAGTCACAATATCTGAATACCCTCCTACAAGCAGGATGTCTCTTGAACTTCAAAGATGGGAGTAGCTTTAAGGAGAATTTGAAGGGCTGCAAGACTGTTTCAGAGTTGAATGTTTGCTTTAATTTCTTGTCTTCAAAAATGAAATTTGAAGACAATAAACCTGGTATCTGGGAAGACAGTGTCCTGCTGTAGTGCTGACTTTATCAGTATTGATTACACCATATCCATTATTTTGCCTGTAAAATGCCTCTTTATTAGAAATAGATAGTAGCTTGTTTTAAGTAATGGAGGAGGACTTGTGCATCTGTTGCTGGTGGGCCTGAACTCATGTTAAGGCTTGTTTTGGTATACGGTATATTCTGGGGAAGATTTGGGCTCTGAACAAGCTTCTTTGTTGGTTTCAACTCTGTTGAAATGCCACTAACAGATAATCTGGGATCATAGATAGTGTTGGGATTAATTTGTTTGTTATTGAGTCAGGGGAATGGCTTTATTTATGAAGGTGCTTGTGCACCGATTTGTTTGACCATACTGAACCAAATACCCCAGTGTAGTAGTTGTGTGGAAGTTTGCTGCAAATATTTACACATATTTGCATAATAGATAAAAGTCCTGTTTTTTTGTGAGGTTGCTCTTTTAAGGGTAAATTTGTAATGTACTCATGCATCGTGGAAACTGGCTGAGCCAGACATATTGCTGGAGGAAATTTTGTGCTTAATTAGAATCAATACATTGCACAATGAGAGTAGAAAATGACCTTGAATTTGGGAGGATGAATTACTGGCATGTTATTGGCCTTGTTTGAAATTATTCCCTACGTTATTTGCATTCTGGATTCTCCTGTTAAGCTTTTTATGTCTGTGATACTTTTCTTTTAAAATGCTATCTTTTTTGTGTGTATTTTCCAGAACTGTATATGCTACTAAGAGGGCTGGACAGTGCCACTATTGTGATAGCGGTATCTGAGCAGATCCACTGTGAATGTGGTTCTGGCCTTAGCTATCTCATGCCTGCCACTGTCCATAACACAAAGCTTTAGGACTTGTTCTGGTACACGTTTATGAAGGCAGTCCTGGCTGTAAGTGGAGCGCTTCACCCCACTCCATGATGTATCAAGTATTTACCAAGATTGGCAGCATTTTTCTTACCTCTTTTTTCCTCTCTGCCTCTTTGCTGGCAGGTGCAGCACTGCTTCATAAGGTTGTGGGGACCGTAAAGGGCAGGTGTTTTAGATTCCAGATCGTTCCCTTTTTCACCTTTCATTTGAACAAGAACTGAATGTTGTATAACCACAGTTCTGGTACATCACTGAGTGTTAGCAGTATGTGCTATGAAAAGTAGTCTTGTTAAACGCTAGGCCTTGCACGTCCTCTGGACAGGAACTCAGTCCTGTATTTGTGTCTGTCATTCTTTATTGATGTTTTGCAAACAAAGACTGCTAAGCCATTTGGACATCTGGGCTGAATCACATTTAACCAGCTTATGTGAGCAAATGTTTCTACCCATTCACGTAGTGAAACGTTAGCTGCAAAGCCTGGGATGTTCTGCGCAGAGTTGAATGGCTTAATGTGGTTATGATTTAACTAAATTCACTCAGCTTGTTCTACTATAGCCTTTTCCTCATAAAGGCAGAAATGATTGCCACTTCACAGTCTAGGTTTAATCTTTCGACCCATGGAAATTCTGTGCTTTTGCTCTTGCTCTGTTTAGCTTCTGTCAACCACAGACCCTTTATAAGCAGAAGCAAAGGAAAGGGTGTCTGCAGACATATTGCAGATCAGATGCCTCTTGTGTCTGGTCAGCCTTGGTTTGGACCAAATAATACACATCTGAAAACATTTTTGCTGGTTTGGTAGTGTTTTTTCTCTGCTAGTGGAGTAGATTTTCAGCTTCCTTGAAATGGGAGATGTAATAATGACCTGTATGTTAAGAAGATAAAACATCTGCTAAGACTGGAGTGCAAATAATTCTTAGTTGAGAGTCTGCCTTTTTTCCAGATCTTTCCTAATACGCTGCAGGGAAGGATGAATCTGGTGTTCCTATATTCCCTCCTGCAACTTTGATCTAGTTGTCAGTGCTACAGCTCATAGGTGCGAACAGCTTCACACTACTCTGAGCTGCTGCAGAAAGTGGCCCAAGAGCAGGGTGGGAGGAAGGCCAGTACTCGGAGGATGCAGCCTTAAGTCATGGCTTCAGGTAGTGCTTAATTGAGTTACTGCAATTACCGGTTCCTTGTCCTTTTGCTCTCTTTCCTGACTTCTTGTGCTGCTAATGCTGCTCCTCTTAAGTGAGGTCTTTATCATGACAGGACTGTAGGGTGTCCTGGTTAAAAATTTATTCTTTGTCTTATTCCCCTGAGATAACTTTCTTCTGAAATAGCTGTCTGATTTTTAAATCTGATTTTTATTTTTTACTTTTTATCTCCACTGTACTGTGAGGCGTGTTACTTGCCCAAACAAGCTGTGTATTGTTTTCTTTAGTGCTTAATGCAAATCCTGCTAATCAGTGGTGGTTCTTTCTGTTTCAGGTACAAAAAACCGAGTCATTGTTACACTAGCTTCCTCAAGTCCTGGTTGATGGGCAGCATCCATTGTGTAGATTAAGAGTCTGAATGCTGTGTAAACCCTGGCCTGACTATAGTATTGTCTGCAGAGTGGACTAGTAACTTGACTTTCAGGCCTGTAGACTTGCCTCATCCTCCCTCTGCTGGTGATCAGCCTTCTGCAGTCTCATGGATATAATTGTCACAGACAGGCATCTAGAAGTGACATGTCATCCTTTCTAATCCAATAGAGTTTAATCTTTTGGACTGCAAACAACTGACATCATTGAAATGGAGTTTGACAACATTTTCTATTCTCCAAGCGTTTTTATTTCCTATTTTCTGTTTAAGTTTGGGAAGCTAGCAGCAGAAACTACTCCATGTTCTTCCATAGCTTTGCTGCTATGAAGGCCTCTTCCTTTGAGAAACAGTTTTTATGTTTTTGGTTAAGTCTTCCAGTGTGCTGCAGTAACACACCAAAGTGTTTGCTTTATCTGCTTTAATAGATCACTTTAAGATCTTGTAATCTTATTTGTCTCAATTTCAAGCTGGGAGGGCAAGGATTGGAGGACTACAGACTTTCTATTGGATGAGCATTTCACCTGAAAAAGACCATTCACCTCCTAGATTGTTTAGTCTCAATGAGGCAGTCCAAATGATGGCACATTTATTCATTGAAATTGTGCGTCTTTGATGTTGATATCCCAAGAACAGGCTATGTGCTTTGCTGTCAGAGAGAGTGCTTCTTGATGCTTGTTGGTCTGAAAAATTGTCAATCATGATGGAGTCAAAACTATGAAACAGGACCCTGCATAGCAATAGGAGAGAGAAATCCACCTGACCCTTCCTCCTTCTGGCAGCATGGAAGAGAGTAGGAGGTCTGCCATGGAATCTTCACTTGCACTCACATCTCTCACCTATCAGCAGCTCATGGAGATGGGCTTATTTAGGGTGCAGGGTATAGCTGCTAGAAGACCAGACAGAGTGCTGCTGAGAGAATAGGCACTTTTTCAAATCTGTCTGCATTTATGTGCTTGAGGTTTTCTCTGCTGATGGGTATTTTCTAAGCTTGCATGTAAGTACTGAAAGTGTGGTTGTACTACCCCCATGGTAGGCATGGGTCTTTAGATGCTGTTGGAAGAGTCCTGTGGTGGCAGAGGTGTGGCTGCTGGAATTAAGTAGCCCTGGTAGGCATCCAGGTAGCTGTGAAGGAGTGTGGGGGATGGCTGGGAGATCCTCACAGAGGTGGATGAAAAGTGGTGGGAGGTGCTCACAAGCTGTGCTACCAGCTCCTCAGGCAGGAGACAGTTTAATGTTTATTAAACTTGTTTTCCCCCTGAAACCTTATGAAGTGGCTTAGGAGAATTATTTAGCAAGTGACATAAGCATTAAGATGCATAAGCTGATAGTAGTGCAAACTTCCATTGAATTGCTGAAATTATAACTTTTACAAGCCATGTGAAAGTCTTCACTAGGCAGGCTTCTCACCTTCTTTCTCTTGGAGTTGCTGAAGTCTTCTTTCTGATTAGTAAAATTTTGCTTTTTTGGACTGTTGTTCAAGTGTCCTATGAAGAATAGGCTTTTGTTGGGTCTGTTATGACATTTCAGTAGGCTTCCTGAGCATGGCTTTCACCAGCAGCCTTGGTGTGCCACAAGAGCAGGTGAAGGGCTCTGCTCAGTAGCTGTTTTCCCAGGCATGGCCACCTTCTGTTTTTGCTGTTCTGTCCTTTAGGAGTGAAGCTGTTGAACCCATGCTCTTCCACTCTTTCTCAGGCACAGAAGTGGCAACTGCACTGTCATGTATCAGAGAAGCTTAAACATAATGCATGTCTCTGAGAGCTGGAAAATGTACCAGAGCACTGGAAAGAAGATAAATGCCACTGATGAGTTCTGGGCCTTAGATGAAAAAAGACTTACCACCCATGGACTGGTATGCTTCTAGAGTCAGCAGCTCATCTTGCTCAGGACCTGACCAGATTGTTTTCAGGTCAGGAAGTCCTATGAAGCCTGTCTGTTGTTAGACAGGAAGGACTCTTGTAGGAAATCTTGCAAAAAATCCTGTAGTAGGTAGAATGAAGCAACCACTTTCCATACTCTGAGAAGCAGCAGGAGATGCATCTTTGATTTCCTGTGCATCATGAGTAATTTGGAGAACTTAGGTGAATGTCAGCAAGATGAAACTTGTATATGAAATAAACCTAATTCTTAAGCTTGTCATAAGCTTGTCATTGTCTTGAGGAACATTCCTTTTGAGCAGTACTTTCAAATGTTAACATTTTAGATTTTTTGTTTCATTCTAACACAGATAAGTAAGCAACAGCTTTTTTTCCTGCTGAGGGTGATGCCATTTAACATCATCTAAGGCGACACAGCATGACAAGTGTTTTGCTAGCAGTCTTGAGGGAGAGGTCAACTGTCGTGAAATTGCATCACCATTTTCTGTCACTTAAACGTTGGATATGCCACCAGCCTTTCAGAGCATGTTAGAATTCAAAAAACTTTAATCTATTCAGATACTTTTAAAGTGTCATGGCTCGAAAGAGCTGATGGTAAAATATATAATGTCCATTGTGTTAAAAAGATAGAGAAGCTGTTTGAGCATAGATACTCCAGTACCTATATTTTTTCTGCAGAGTGACTTGTAGTTTTAGGCTTTCTCAAAGAGCAATCAAGGAAATTTTGTGATCTATAAGGAGCAGTTTGTGTTGTGCCTCGAGGTGTGCAGTTGGCTGACCTTGCTGGTGAGCAACTTAGACCATTGCATGCAAACTGTAGCACAGTTTCTCATGTGTCACTGAACAACAAATCTGTTGTTGAAGATGGTGTTTTGCCAAGCAGAAATATGTCTGCAGCCTGTTAGAATAAGGAAGCTTAAATGAAGCTTGCTAGCAAACAGTCCAGCAGGAGACAGGATTCTTAGCAAGAAAAGTAATGAGATCTGTCATTCTGCCCTAAATTATAGAGGAACAGTAGCAAAGCAGCTAATGCATGGATGTTAATCCATGCATTAGCTGCTTTCAGTTTGTAGTGTGTATACTTGAGGTTACCTTGGATGTCTTCTAATAGATCTGCAAAAGCTACTTAAGAAAAGCAAGCTGATTGTTAGTAGATTTAAATTCTCAGTGCAAGTCTGCGCATCTTATAGGAAACATGAAGATTAGTGGTTTTAAATTTCTAAAAAAAAAAAATTGTCTGGATTCAAAGAAGTCAAGATAATAATTTGCTGGAAAGAAAACTGTATATCAGAAATTGCTCCACAAATAAATGACATTGTCTAGCTGGGTTCACATTTTAATAATGGGACATTGTTTTGATATTTTTTTGTTATAAACTCTTGCAATAGTTTAAAGCTAATATTCAAATTAGAGAAAATTGGGGAAAGTGTCAAGGGTGAGTGAGAAGGAAACCAGTGCTTAGTAAGAGTATTTAATATTAATATGGTATTATTAATGTTTACTGTATTACCTGCCTTTATCATACAAAAATAAAAACCAAACCCAGCAGACCCAAAACAAACCACCAGACTTAGCAAATGAGCTACATAACAATTGAAATTTAAGTTTAGAAAATTAACACATCCACGAAGAACTTTAATCTTTAAAGTTTAATTGATTTGAATTAAAAAAGAAGGATGATTTTTTGTTTTGCTTTGTAGAATGGACTCATTTATTTTATAGGCTGTACCTGAGCTTTGTTGCTTGTTTTATTAAGTGCACTTTCGAAGAGAGGGATATTTTGCTGTGCAGAATGACGCTTGGAATATAGACAATGAAGGTATCTTCTTGAGCTCTGTCTCTCCCTGGTCTGGGTTGTGCAGCAAGGGAAGGGGATATAGCAGTCTCAGAGATGTTCTTTGCATGTTTTCTGGTAATGTGTTATCAGTAGCTGATGACCTCAGGAAGTTATAAAGGGATACAGGGAAGCAGGTAATGGCTTGAACACCTCTGCAGAATCTGGTTCACATGTAACGTTAATTGCCACTGAATTCTCTGACATATCTCTCTTGTTTGGGATTAACTTTTTGCATTTGGCTCAGCTTAACCTAATACTTCCTCTCTGACATTTAAAATGTGAAAGCTGTAAGTGTTCTGGGGTGGGAATCTCTGGTTTGAGATAAGACATGAATGGTGGTTGCTGTGGCATTTGGAGGTCAGTGTTGCCAAGGAAAGCTTTGTTTCTCTGTTGAGGCCTAAACACCTTCGTGTATTTTTCCAGTTCTACTTTCTTATAATACTAAAACACCTCAAATTTAGCTTTTAGTGGCTAGGAACTTGTAATAATTATCTGTTTTATCAGTAAAGTTTGAGGTAGAGCCTCTGTGATGTGCCTATCTCCTGTCTTTCCTGTTAAGATATCTATAATGATAGTGCAAACAAGGTTTTCAAAGTTAATCATCGTTATAATGGATCTCTCTGCAGTATTTTATTTGGCATAAGAAAAAGCTCATTTTAGGCTTTGCAGGAGTTAAAATCCCAGTAATGCTCATGAGAATGTTCTGCAAGCAAAGCTTCTATTAATCCTGTTCCTGACATGCTCGCACATAATTTGATGTGAAACATGAAGCACTTGGACTGAAAGATCTGCACCTGTGTTTTTGGATGTACGGAAAGCAGGATATGGGCACAAACTGATACTCAGTTACAAGGTAAAGGTCAAAATGACCTTTGCACTATTAATATCGAAACAAGGGTTGTATTGAGGCAGGAACAGTTATGATTGATGCTCTATAACCCCATAGATTAGATGTAACAGCACATGATTAATCACTGCATCTGTGGAAGATATCCCAGAGTCAGAGAGTTTGGGTTTTTTTTCCAAACTCCAGTCAGTCATTGCTGAGTTGTTGCTTACTAAATTCTGCTTATGTTTAACAAGTTCTGTTCTGTGCAAACATTTTTGTATTTGTTGGTATCTATAATTTCTTTGTATGTCTTACAGAAGAGTGCAGACTCCCTGGCCATACAGAGCTTAAAAAACAGCAAAGGTTATTAGTGAGCTATGGTGAAATAATCTAAGGATGATTTGTAAAATCCATGTCTGTGCTGTCTGTGAAAAGCACTAGCGGCTTATTTTTATGCTTTTCAGCATAAAAAATGCAAGAGCTGATGTAGAGGTTTTAACACAGAAAGAAAGCATAATTCATTTCTGACCTAGCAGAATCTTAAACATAGCAAAATTCCAAACCTTTTAAAATGCTTGCCACTGAAGCTCTCTGCATTAGCTGTATCTGTTGGAATGAAATGATGATTTCTTCAATTTCAAGACTGTTTTACTTTTACTGTATTTCTGTGGTGCTTGACAAGAAAATATGAGTTGTATTTTGCTGTTGGAGATAATCTCTTGTCAGGATCTCAGCTATTTAAAAATGGCCTTTGCAGTATGGGGTGAATTTTGAATTTTGACACTAGACCTCTTATGTCCTGTTTTGAGTGAGTTGGCTGAGACATGCAGTTGTGCCCATGGTTTGTGATCTTTTTTTATTACCAGTCCTTAGAGACAGTGGAGTTTCTTGAATATGCAAACAAATGTAATGGTGACATGCTTGTGGCCAGGGTTTAAGATGATGAGAAGGAATTGTAGTTGCTTGTCACTGGCAGAATAAAGTAAGTTATTTTCCTACTGATGTTGCAGCAGAAGAGCAGTGTTTACTCTTGGAGAAGTGGTGTTATCCTTGGGGGTAGACTTCTGTCTTTTCACCATCTTTTTCAGCAGGCAGTCCTGGAGAAAGCTCTATACCTGGTGGTACAGAGATCAAACAATGGGTGCTATACTATATCAGAGGGGAGAGCTGCATTATGTCTGTCACAGGCCTAGTCATATACAGCCCTCAGACCTTCAGGGTTTTCTTTTATGGACCAGGATGCCTCATCTCTTCCTCACTTTTTCTTATTTTGGCCCTGAGATGAGGCAAGGATGATTTGGAGTGAGTGACACTTACTTGTCACTCCCATTTTTTTCCCCCCTGCCCAAGGAAGGCCCAGGCTTAATGTCTCCCATAGTATTGCACTTATATTTTAATCCTGCCACAGGCTAGCATGGCTGCTGAAAGGGACACCGTGCATGCATTTAAATTCCCTTGATCCAGCACCTCCCCAAAGTAGATTTTTAGCCTGTGGGAGTTGATGTGTTGACTGCATAATCATTTGAACAGTGGTGTCTTGGTCTGGGAGGGGAGTTATGGGTGGAGACCAGAGGACACCGAAGTGGCCGGAGTCAGGGTAGCTTAAGTAGGTAGGCTGGACGCCCTACACCTCTAAGGAAGAATAGCAGTTATCTTGCTTGTTTTTCCCTGGCCCATTCTGGGGACCTGGGGAATGATTGTTTTAAGCCATTCACCCTGCACATTGCTAAATTGATGATGAATATCTTAAAATTCAGACGTTAATGTAATTTATCAGCTGATGCCTGGGACCTATAGAGCCTAAATGTACTGTTTTAACAAGAGTGAGTTACCTCATCCTCATACTGCAGGAGAAAGAGGAAAAAAATTGTTACCTGGTGGTAGACAGATGTGAGAGCTCAGAATGTCAGACTCTACTTGTGTCAGTGCAATAAAACTTGAAAACTGCATTGCTTCTTTATGCTATTCATATGGTATCTGAAAATAGAACTTCACATTTGTTGTCTGAAAGTCAGGTATCAAAGATATGGGTATGGAAAGTAAAAATAAGATGTTTCTGATATTTTTATTAATGCAAGGGTAAGCAGACTTGCGGGAAATTACCAGTTTTATGGTATGTTGTTGTTGTTAATTCTTTATTCTGTATCAGGTTTTTAGTGGAAATAAGTTTAGAAGCCAAGATTGCATTTGCTTTGAGAAGATTCGCTATATGACTTTTTCTCCTTTATCATTCATGGGACAATGAATTGATGTTCTGCGCAAGTCTTAACATCCCTGTCTCTGTCATATGGAAATATGAGTGGTGAAGCTTTCAGCTGAAAAAGCAGCTTACAAAACAAACAACACATGCATAGAGGCACTGGCTTCAGCTTGGAGCTTTGGAGAAAGAACTGACAGCATTTGATGGTGACTCTTCAGCTAACTG
Organism: Thryothorus ludovicianus; assembly: GCA_013397245.1. Lineage (NCBI taxonomy): Eukaryota > Metazoa > Chordata > Aves > Passeriformes > Certhiidae > Thryothorus > Thryothorus ludovicianus. Next base: position 276,726 of record VZTB01003147.1, on the reverse strand, counting down.
CCACAGAAATACAATTAATTGATGAAGAAGCATTTTGAAAGGGGCTTTACTGCACCACCTTCAACACGGGTAATGCCAGATGGAGGAAAAATTGCACAGATTTTACTGTTCAGGCAGCATGATTCATGTTGAATACAAAGCTTGTCAGTAGAATCAGCTCTATTGAGGGACAGGTAAAGCACTGGGAGTGGTGATGCTTCCATCCCCTTGCTGCATCCAAAACAGAGAACTCAAAGTTATTATTACAGACCTGTTTGGCATTTTGTTGTAGTTCTTCATCCCAAATGTAACTGGGAATGTGATACAGGTGGATTCAAGAATATACAAGTTTCTTGTGATCCATTCTTGTTGTCTTGAATGGACATGTTTTTGTCATGCTACAAAGTGTTGTTGTAACCAGTTCTAATGATATTCTCATTACATTATGATTTGTGCAAATGAACATGAGAGGAAGATAGTTTCAAATTGATAAAGCAGATGTGATGCATGATGGTAAGATAAAGATACTCAGAACTAGAACAAATTTTACCTGATCATAAGTCAGAAGCATCCTTGCATAACTAGTAATGCTTGAAGAAATCCATTTCTATAGCTTTTTAGGGTTTTTTTTGGGACATGAACAGTTTTGCTTTGGTTTTACAAAAAATGGATGCATTCCACCTGTGAATCTTAACTGGGATTTTTTAATAGTAAATACTGCTGCAAGGTTCAGTTTCTGATTTTTATACAGCCAAAGACAGTAAAGTTTTGTTTTCATTACTTCTTGACTGTTTTGAATAACTTGGTTCAAATTCCCTACTTCAGCAACCTTGTGCAGCTCCCTCAGGGAGGCTGTGCTATGTCTTACACAACCAGGGAGCTGACTCTGGCTCCTTGAACTGAAGTTACCTGTTTTTTCCAGCACAGAAGCTTTTTCTCAGGACAGACAGGTAACCTCTTTCAAGGCTTCTCTTTAAGGTGCAAAGTGTTTTGCCCTGCAGTTGAAGAAGTGAAGTACTGGTTTGTAATTTGATGCATTGAGGTGAAAATCACTCTTTTTC
>VZTB01003147.1:242658-275156 GCA_013397245.1 Thryothorus ludovicianus | reverse complement strand
TTTTTTTTTTTGATGGGGCAATGTGTTTCTCAAGGAGGGAGAAAAAAAATACCAAGACAGCTTTGAAAAACACTAAATATGAAACACTGTGAAATATAGGTATTTTGTAATCTATGTTCACGTAAGTCTTAAGCGTATTCAGACTATCACCTTTAAACACTGGCTATGCAGTTTATGTAAAGAATCCAGAAAAATAAAACCAGGAAATGCTGTAGTATTATGTAGTTGCAAAGCAAGAGAAGTTCTCTGAAAGTGGCTAAATGTTTGATCTAAGCTCTTAAGCAAGCAGGTGATATAATACAGCATTTTAATCTTAGTTTTAGCTTTCCTAGGTTGGCATGCTCTCAGAATGAATACGGAAATGGGTAACTTCTCTTACTAATATTAGGCAGTGTTTCTCTATAACTGGCAGCTGATAGTCTTTTGGGTAAGTCATAGGTTTTTGTGAGTTTTTGAGGGCTTTTTAACTCTTGATTTTCTTCTAGGGACCATAAAGAACCTTAATGAAAAGTGCAGGCAGAATTAAGACTTTGGTTTTCTGTTACTTTTCATTGAAAACTAAGAGCAAGATTTCGAGGCTTATCTGCTGTTTCTTCTTGTGCAGGTTTTTTAACCAGCAAATAATTTCCAGAATTGCTCTTTTTCTGATAGGAGAATGAGACATGGATTATATGGGATTTTATGACAAGAGGAATAGTAATTGTCTCCTATATGTTGATGTTGTTGAAGCAAAAGAATTGTTGACTGTGCAGGTAGTTGCAGTGATCTCTGTTCTTCAAGGACTATGTTTGTTTATTGACCAGGATATTTCAGTGTTGCTTCTGAATTTTCTTCTTCCCGAAGCAGAAGCTGTGTGAATACATAAAGATTTTGCATATCCCTGAAGTGGTGGCTTAAAAAGATTAATCTGAAGCATAAGTGCCTGTCTTGTTACTTTCTTTATGCATTTGTATGTCCTTGTTTCTTCTCCCATGCACTGTGGCTTCTGGTCTCACACAGTTGTGTTGGTGTTCTCTGCCTTCACTGGAATTTGATTCAGAACCACCACTGTGTTTTTTATTAAAATACTCTTATGTTGATATTTCTACAGTATTGTAACTGTACAGTAATTTTTACAGTATTGTAACTGGAAGAAGGCTGAAATTGTGAAACCCACTCAAATCCTTGCCTGAGGAAGGGTTGGGATGGGTAGATACTGTTATGAAAGCTCCTGTTGAATTTTATAGAGGTTAAGTTGCTTAACTACAGATTCTCTCAATATTCTTAAAAACAGAGAAATTCTTATCATGGCTGTGGCTGGCCCAACCTTGATCTTTTTTATTTTGCCATTGGGATACAGGAGGCATTTATAGCTCTCTGCCACCAGTTTGGTCTCTGTATTTCTCTTGGCTTTTTTGAAGATGCTTGTGAGGTCTGAGGAGTGCTGAGGTGACAGGAATTAAAACTGAGGATCTTAGCAAAGTTTGGGCTAGATAAAATGTCTTTTTCAGACCTAACAGGGCTTTTTTTACTTTGTTGTTTCAAAACAAGGTTTTGCACAGGCCTCTGCTTCAGGTTAAAGCTCACTTACTTATTTTTCCTATAATGTTTAGAAATTCTAAAGTAGAGGGGTGTTGATAGGCCAGTAAATGGATCTGTAAATAAAGATGTTTTTATGAAGAGTAAACTTCGCAGGCAGGATAGGGGAGAAAACATTTGGGCTTTGCTCTCCAAGTCTTGTAGCACATTTGTTATTTGATTTTTCACCTGCAATGTCTTGCCCAGGTGGTTAGCAGATATAATCACCAGCACCATCCAGAGTGGGTGGGGGCAGTGTCAGCAGCAGTTACTTTAGTGTGTCAGATCAATTATTTAAATATAGCACCGTTCTTGGAGTTTGTAGTCTCGCCTACCTTTTCATGTAATTCAAAACTCTAAAACCACATATAGCATTCCTGGGAAAGTTCTTGGTCACAGACACTGTCTGTAGGCAGCTCTTTTTGCAGCCTTACTCATAGCTGTATGTTGGCTTTATTGTGGCTGCCATGTAAGCTTTTAAAATGGTTTTTCTAAGAAAGACACTATGAATAGGTTGTGGCTGACTTGAGATAGAGGTAGCAAATATAGCTCTAGTTGTGATCATCAAGGTATTTATCTGGAAATGGTATTTCATTAAGGTTGGTGTATAGTGCTGTAGCACTAGAAATGTTCCCAAACTTAAAATTTGCCTTCATGGGCCCCCAAGTAAGGAGAATTTGTTTATATGCTGGTTTTCTTGAATTTCCTTTCTTCTTCTCTTCATTTAGAAATCACTAGGTCCTGGTTACAGTAGTCATGTGCTTGAATAGGAAATGAAAGAAATGCTTCTGATATGGATGTTAATTGACGTGCAGAAGGAGAAGTAGTGCATGTTAGTTGTTCTTTGGATTTTTAATTTTTTTTTAAAAATGCAAGTAGGATGTGACAGCCAAAAGTACCTTGTAACGCATTAATGTGGTTTGGAATCTGGCAGATTAGAAGGTCTCCAAATAAATGAAGTGTATGCAAACACACATATATGAAGGGTTGTGGAACTTTTATGAAAAATTTTGTTAAGGTGACTATCCTTTTATTCTACATAATGTATTCCAGGCTGTCTTTCATTTATAATCCAGTAGGTGTTTTCTTTAATCTTTGAAGACTTAGTCACAGTTGTCAAAATAATGAGCTATTCGTGGTGTAGTTTTTCTCCCCAAGCTTAAGTAGTTGTTGCCAGAAGAAACAGTTTAGGAGATTTTTTTTCCCTTAAGTTTAGACTTAAAACCTGACAGGGTGTAAGATTTGTTAAGGAGCTCCTGCAGTGCCTGCTGTAAAGGATCGCCTCTGAGATTTGGGTCGAACAAGAGCACCTGAAGGATGTCTGCCAACCTGCAGTGCTTACATGGATGTTTAATTTCGTACTCAAATCCTAGTTGGATTAAAGGGCTTAATTATGTCATGGCTTCTGGCAAGCTGGGAGTGGTTACTCATGTGTGTAGCATGACTACAGATGGTGTCTTGACTGACAGTGTGACCAGAGGAGAAGAATGAGCCTCTACTCAAAATGAGCCTCTGCTCAAAAACTACCCTTCACCTTAGCCCAGTTGCCCTTACACCCATCCCCATGTCTCTGGGCTTCTCTGCCAGAAATTCTGAAGGACCACACTGAGGAGGGATGGACTGCTCTGAGGAGCAGAATTCCTGAGCTTAAGTGCCACAGCTTGGAAGTCCTGGCAGCTCATCTGCTCTTACAATCTCCTTGAAGTTCCAGAGGCTGGCTGGGAGGTGGCCTGACCTCCAGCCATCTGCCACCTGTCTTTGCTTGCATAGACTTGGAAACTTCTATGTGGGGCCGATTAAAGTAAGCCAGGGAAGTATACAGGTCAGCTGATTTGCTGCTAGGCTTTTCAGAGGAATTTCACACCTATTGTAGCTGTTCATTTAGACGCAAGCGCTTTGTTTCACTACAGTGAAAGTGCTTGTACAAGCTATAGGCTGATGGAAGCTCTTTCTCAAGAGAGGCAAAAGAATTGTATTTTTCTCTTAAGGTCCCTGCAGTGAAAATAGATTATTATAGTTTGCCCTGGGAGCAGTAAGCTATAAGGAGGCATACTGGGATCTGAAAACTCCAGTAGCAATAGTGACTATGTTGATTGATGGCCTCTTGTGGCAAGAAGGGATTTTTAGTAAATTTTACCTGTTCACTTAAATACTGAGTATCTACAGCCACAGAGGTGATCTGGTGTAAGTTGGTTTGTGGGGAGCTTCATAACTGATCAGAGGATTTACAGTTTGCCTGCTCTAGTTAATCTTCAACAGAATGTAGGATGGATGGGGTTCTCTTACATTGCAAATAAGTCACTTACATTCTGCTACTGTTTGTGAAAAGCAGTCAGTTGGTAATAACATAAATGGGTAATGGATTTTCATGGGGTATCTTGTTGAAAAATGATTGTGGGGAGAATCAAACTACCTTGCCCTGTTTATATAGCCCAAAAGATACTGAAAATATTGTTTTGTAAGCAAAAGTGGGTTTGATGTAGCTGTTTAATGCCTTTTAGTGTACTAGTAGCCACAAAACATGCACTGTTGAAGATCTCTGGAAAAGACACTGTATAGGCTCTCTCTTAGAGACCTACAGTATTGTACTGATTTTTTGTAATTTTCTTTAGCCTGTTTCTTTTCAGGCCTCTGTCTTTGGAGTCATAATCTTCTGTGGCAAGAATAAAGCATTGAGAATATTTTTAGTGGATATTTTTTCGTCAGGTGCACCATCTTGCCACTTGCATCTTTGGGGAACCTTACTATTGACTTCAGTGAAATCTAATTCAGACCCTCAGTGACTTGCATTTAAAAAGTACTACCCTTTCACATGGCTCAGACTCTTCTAAACACTTGTAGAATGATCCTTAGGAAATACATATGCTGAATACCATCTGATGTAACAGTGTTTTGAGTCTGCATATTGGAAACGTGTTACGTAGAACAGTCTTGGCATAAATGCTTTGTTGTACCTGATCGTGGTTGCTGCAGAGTGGCCCACTCTTCTCCTGTGATTACAGCAAAATAAATAGGAGCATGTCAGGTTTCATTGTCAATATCTAGATCTTCTTTCCTAAGCTCATACATAATGCAGTTCTTTAATAATGCAGGAAAGCATTGGAACTGCTTTATATGAATTTAGTAAAGGTAGTTGTTTGTGAGGCTGGCTGGTGTCTAACATCTCTCCTAGTACATCCCGTACCAGCATGTGAGATGTCCCACACTCTTACAGTATCAGTAATCTTGTACTGGGTAGGTATCAGCCAGTGTGGAATAAGAGAAACAAGATGAGTTTTAAAAGGGCTGATGTGTCTGCTTTTCATCAGGTCTGCTTAATATTTTTTTGTGTTAAGTGCAGTGTCAGGATCTTGGCTCATTGGATGCAAATGTAGCAGTTCTGGTTTTTGTCAGGGATTCTCTGCCCTGGTAGACTGGAAAATAAAAGCCAAACTTTTGGGGGAGGATTTATTATAATTCCCATATCAAAACTTGCCCTTCAGGATTATGTGGCAGTGATGTCAAAGCCTGTTTCTTTCCAGAAAGGATGTGTTTCTGGCAGCTTCCCAGCTCTGGGATGTGCAGGAGGCTGTGAAGGGTGGCAGGTAGGTACATTGAAACCAGAGGAACATCCCCACAGCAAGGGAGATTGTGTTGGACTGGTGGTGTCCTCACTAGCAAAGCAAATAAATGTACTGTGAGAATACTAGGGACTCAGTGCATTCTGAAAAATGTAAATTAGACTTGAATTACAAGTTTGATTTATTACATTATTTTGCTTCAAGACAAAAATACTCAGGAAATTTACAGGAGAGGTCTTTTTTTACTAAGGAACATACTCTGTATTTACCTGTTCTTTAGTTACCACTAAAATGTCATGTTCAGGGTTGCACCTTCCCTTATGTTATGTTGTGTTATGTGGTATATGTGCATGAAGGGGTACTGGGCTTGCTTTTGGAGATATTTGACTGAAAGTGTTGCTGGACACCTGGGATATTTTTTTTTTAAAAGCACACATACCCATTAATTTAGACATTCAGGTACTTTCATATGTGCCATTAGTTGCCGAGAGGCATCTTCAAATGACTCATTCAATCCTATGAGCACCAGAAGAAAAGAGAAGAAACTGAGCAATGTTTTTGATTGTGACAGTATGTTTAACTGGTAGGAAAATATTCACTTCAGGGACTTTCTTTCTTTCTTGCTTGGTTTTAACTGCAGCACTGTCACCATCACAATCCAGGTTTAATATCAGAGAGTACCCAGTCAGGCAGAAAAGGGCCTTAGAACATGCACTGGGCAGCTCTTGAATTCTTGTATTTGGGAAGCTCAGCATCCAAGTAAGCTCTGTTGCTCTTAGAAGTTGAATCCTATTCCTATTGTGATCTACCCACAATCTTAAAAATCTTAATGTATCTTAAAAATCTTAATCTTAAAAATGAGGATTTTAATCTGTCTTGTAATTATTTTTTCCCATAACACTTTATCTTTGTGTATTCTTTGCCCACAGATAAAAAAGAACAGGAATGTGAGTTAAAAAAAATAAAGGATCTCTAGCAGTATCCCTCTGAAGGTAAATTCTCTTCTTCAAGCACAAGCATTAGTTTTCTGAGGACTGCTTGATGGCATATTTATCATGCAGAAACAGAAAATATTGATTTCTAGGCTAAAACTGGGAATTTGTTTCCGCAGCATTTATATCCTCTTTTTGTGGAAGAGATAAAGACCACACCAAATTGTCTTAAGAATCTTCATCTAATTTGTAATCATCTAGCAACTACAAAGTATTTTGGTTACAGTTTGAAATGCAGATAATCTCATGCTCTACATGTACGTTAATCATAAAGGGCTACGGGTCTGCTAGTTTGAGGCTGCACCTTACCTCAAGAGAAAATGAATCCATATATATTTTATAATAAAAAGATTGTAAATAATGATGTTTTTCATAAGACTGTATAAAAGTGGCACTGTGCTTGAGGTTTTTAAAAGGGAGAGAACTAAAGCAAAAGATACAACCAGCCTGTCTTTACTGGTCTGAAATTCACAAACTATGTAAATAAAAATAATCTGTCAAAGATAATTTGTACTCTTCTCACTGTGTAATTTTGATTACTTAAAATACAAATATTGCTACCTTTTTCTTTCAATTTTGGAAACAATTGAAAAATAAAATGAGATGTTCAAGGAAAATCTCAAAATTGCAATTCTCTAGTTTGTTTTTCGTGTATGGAGCCTTAGAATCTGTTATAAAGTAGGCATCAATAAATATTAAAGCAGGCTTGTATTCTGTTAAAGCTTCAAAAGAAAGTTATTTAGGGAGAACTTGGAATTTATGCTGACAGTTGAATCCTTTAACTCAACCTTTTCTGCTGGTAGAAGCAATTCACTTATAAATTGGCCTGTCTCCACACACTGAGGTTCACATCTCTCATCATAGTGATTTACAAGTTACTCCTTGCAAGTTTTGCAAATGTTTTTGGGTTTTTTGTTGTTTATCTTTTTTAATTATCTAAATATCTAAAAGGGTGGACTGTGTGGTAAATCTGCCATGATGGTTGTTTTGATCCTGGCAGTGGGAAGGAAAGGTCTTGCACTTAGTTATTCCTTACAGTAGGATCCTCATTTTGCTATCTCTGCACAGTGAGTGATGTGGTAATGATTTTGGAGAGGTAGGGAAGTATGTATTTTAAAGGGCCTTCCTTTAAGCCTAAAGGAAAGTGGTCTTTATTCTGGAAGCCTCACTGGGGGGTTGGCATCACCTGTGGTCATGGAGCTGTGCATTGCTTGTGTTGGGGAAGAAAAATGAATGATAGCATGGGTGGGAGAATAAGTACAGACTAGATGAGGGATTGCAAGGAAAGGTAAACCCTGTGGAGGAGAATAAAGTGCACTACAAAAAGGGAGGAAAATCTGGCTTATGACTAAATATGGGTAGGAAATCATGAAAAGAGTGAGGGAATTAGGACAGGATGGCTAACGTTTCTTTGTCGTTCTTCAGGGAGAGGCTGGATCCTCTGTGATGGTAATGATAATTTCTTGGGAATCACAAGAGTCCCAGCTATGATGCTGACTGTTCCTGGTGTGTTAGTAAATTCTCCTGGTTTTAACCTTCATATACAATATAAAACTAGATTATCCATTTAGCAGTTTATATAATATTGTGCCAAACTGAGAAGTTGCACAGTGCAGCTGTTTCTCAGAAGAAAAATATTTCAAAACCAGTGTTGCAAAATTGGCCATTTCCTAACTTGGAAATTCCAGAATTTGGCCAACTTGTGCAGTATTTGCTCATACAAGACACACGTTTGGATCCAGCTATACCATGCCGACTGGGGATGAAGACGCTTTTGGGTTGCATTACTTGTAAAAAAACCTGAGTGTACTGTAAAGGGTTGTGAAATTGACTTCTCTGAAAGATGAAATTTTGTGTTCACAAATCCTTCTTGGTGTGTATTTTGCCTCTGTGTCCTGGAGGATGAGAAACATGACAGTCTCCTACCCATGTTTGGTTTTCCAGCTTCTTACACTGCATGACTAGGATTTTTCCCTTTTTCCAGAAGATGGACTAAAGCACTGCTTCTTTGATGCCCATTGACACAGGTGATGTGAGAGACAGATGGTTTCTGATCTTGGTAACAGTCAGTATATGCCATTGCAACTCTCTGATTTCAAAACCTGTGCTAGTATTCCTTACCAGCAGCTATGCAGCCTGACATTTTTCTAATAGCTTTGAATTTCTGTCCTTCAAGAGAGAGCAGAAGGTTGTTTCTATCTATTTCTCTGTCCACGCGTTACAATTATACATGTCAAGGGGAATGTTCACAGCTTTGAGCTTCCAGCTGTGCTCTGCCAAACTGACAGGAGCTTTGTTGATTGCTTCTACAATTGCCCTGGTTTTAGTCACCGTAAATACAAGCTTTATGGAAAACTCATTTTGCTCCATTTCGTCATTATACATTGATGTAAAATTATCATCAGTCCCTAAATTATGGATTTACTGATTATTTTCCTCAGGAAATTTTTAACAGTTTTGCAGGAAAGTAGACCTGTGGTCACTTTAATCAGAGTTCAATTATGTAACCAAATATTTCAGGTTTATTTTTGCTTTACTTCTTCCATGTACTTGTTCCCAAGCAAACTGTGGATTATTTTTTGGGAGTAATGCTCAGAGTACGAGGAGACCTAACTTTTCAGAAATTCAAAGCACTCAGATCTAATCAAAGCTAGTGAACACTGATGAAACTGAGTTAATCTGGAAATCAGGCCATTGTCTGGGCCTTCTTTTTTTTTTTTTTTGCTTTTCCTTCTTATACCTCTTGTGTTATGTAAAAAGAGTTTCATATTAGATTATGAATGACCTCCCAGTAAATGTCAATGAAGGACTTACTCCAGATAATTTTCAGCACAGGGAAGGGAGAGGCAGGGGAGAGTAATTAAATTGAAAGCTAAATTAAAGGACAAGGTTCTGAGTGCATTTTCATCTCTATTTAAAGTTATAGAAATGAGAACAAAGCGAATCCTGCCCAATTGGACATGTAATGTACACTGTAGTCTGTTTCATTCCTTTTTGTAACATGCAAAATTTTGCCCTAGATCATCAAGTAATGTCCCACAAGTCAAACTTATTAATGTGAAAAAGGACCTTTCTTGCAACCCTGTACAATAGGAATGAAATCACAGGTTTCCATTCTGTATAGCCAGAGCAATTCTTAGTCCACACAGCAAAGCAGACACAAAAGGATCCAGCCAAACCTTTTGTTTGCTTCAAAAGATGTATTTGAAGTTTCATTGTCATATTGCTTTTACTGAGGTAGGCGAGCTAGACTAGAAATGTAATATGCCTGTAGGAAAACTCAGGATTTTCCTTTACTAGTGCTTATATTTGCTAATCCTATTTTAAAATGCAAAAAATTTACAGAACTTCAGAAGTCTCCTCTGAAGTTGTCTGTGCTATGTGGTCTTGTAAATAACTGATAGCTTAAATGTGTCCTGGCTGTATTTTTTAAAAAGAAATAAGAAAAAAGCCAAACCAAAACAACAAAAAACCCTAAAAAAAAAACAAGAGGGAATTTATTTTTACGTGCAGTCTTTTCAGTAACAAAAGGTAGCATTAAACAAAGGATTATCTTTGTGTATAAACAATGGCTCAAAGATGCTTCCTCAAACTGCTGTTTCCTCATTACATTTCTCTTAAAATAAAATAGCTAAGCTCCTGTAACTTTAATAATTGAACTATTGTTCCCTTTTCAACAGCTAACTGTAAAGATGTTTGCTTACCTCAGAATACGTCATACCTTGTAACTTGGATGAGTGGGCTCTTTTTAATATGTTGGAGAGCAAAACCTGGAATTGCTTGTATATGATGATAAATGGGAAGGATGAAAGACAGATAAAAAAGCCTAGTAAGCTTAACTGAAAACATGATGCCTTAAAAACCAAAACAATTTATATGATCTGCTACAAACAGTTGGATTTGATCCAAAGTGCTTACCAAAACAAAAAAAAAGTAGAAAAAATACTGAAGTTACAGGTTCAACTTGAGCAAGTTACAGTCTTGTGTGGATTTTTTGCTTAGTAGATAAAAAGATTTATAGAAATACATGAGATTTCTAAACCTTTTAATCTTGCCTGTGATCATTTAGTAAAGCAGATGTAAATATTTAGAATGTAGTTTCCCATCTTCTACTCCACCATCTTACTTAAGATTCTGTGGCTGCACTTACAAGAGTTTCCTTGCCTTTTCCTGCTTAAGCCCAGGTCCTCTCAGAGGCATCTTGCTTGTGCTTAGAAATGTTCTTGCTGTGGCTTCCCCTTAGTCTTTTTACCCTCTGTATTTTTCAGGTACTGTCTCCTTCATTTTTAATGTTACTAATGATTTTGTAACCTTCTGTCGTGGGTTGACGCTGGCTGAATGCCAGGCACCCACGAAAGCTGCTCACTCACTCCCCTCTGCAGCTGGACAGGGGAGAGAAATCTAACACAAGGTTCATGGATTGAGAAGAGGACTGGGAGAAATCACTCATCAAAAATCATCAGGGCAAAACATCAGGCTCAACTTAGAGATATACAGTCAATTTATTACTAACACAGTCAGGACAATGAGAAGTGAAAAAAGCCCTTGAAAACACCTTCCCCCCACTGCTTCCTCCTTCCCAAGCTCTGCCTCCTACCCCAGTGGGGCAGGTTGACAGGGAATGGGGGTTATGGTCAATTCATCAGCCATGGTTTATCCTGCTGCTCAGGAAGGAGTCAGTCCCCAGCTGCACCCTGGGGTCCCTGCCACAGGAGACAGTTCTCCATGAACTTCTCCAGCGTGAGTCCACCTCACGAGCAGCAGCTCTCAGCAACCTGCTGCTGTGGGAGTCCCTCCCATGGGCAGCAGTCCTCTTAAAACTGCTGCAGCCTGGGTCACTGTTCCATGGGGTGCAGTCCTCCAAGGTCACAGCTTCCTGTAGTATCTACTGCTCCAGCATGGGCTGTGGGTGAATCTCTGCATCCCCATGGATCTCCATGGGCTGCAGGGTCACAGCTGCTCCACTGTGGGCTGCACCAGGGGCTGCAGGGGAATCTCAGCTTCTGTGTCTGAAGCACCTCCTGTCTCTCCTTCTGTACTGACCTCAGTGTCTGCAGGGCTGTTCCTCTCACAGGTTCTCACTCTGCTCTTTTCTGCTCACAGCCAAAACTGTGTCACCACCTGTGTTTTGATTTTTTCTTGAATAAGTTATCACAGAAGCATTACCACTATTTGTAATGGGGCCAGCCTTGGCCAACAGCACATCTGTATTTACAGCTGCCAGGACTTGGCTCTGCAGGATGTGGTGGAAACTTCTAGCAGCTTCTTCCACGAGCCACCCCTGTAGCCCACCTGCTACCAAAGTCAGGCTACCAAAATCAATATACCTTCACTTGCCCTCCTGTTGGATAACCTCTAGATATTACAGTTACCTTGTATTTTAATGTGTCTCTTACTGGAATCACCTCAGTGTTTCAGGCAGTGGTGGCATAGTGAAAATCTAGCATCTTGTGCCCTGCTGCAAAGAATGTTTTCTTCATCACCACTCCAAGTGTACAGTCCTCAAAACCTGTTTATAATTTATTAATTGATGAATGCACTCACTGTTTCTGGAGTCTTCACCTAGGGGTGGTTGTAGGAATACAAGAGGAGTGGAAACTTCTGGAAGATGATGTAGAAAGCAGTGAACAATTTTGTTTATTAGGTCATGCCTTTCTTGGTCTGAGAGTAATAGTTGACTCAGGGACACAACGACTTTCACAGTACTCTCTATCTAGCAGTTTCACTGTTGAAGTGTTTCCTCCCTTAGTTTTTGTATGCAGCGCCTTAGCTCTTTGTTTCTGTTAGCTGTATTTCTGCCTCCTGCACGCTGCACACCTTGAGTGAGTTAGTAGCATTATAGGAAACTTCACTAAGAAAGACGTTTCTGTAGGATCCTAAGTATGGGAAGTACAGCAGATTTGTGTAATCATACTTACTATTAATGCTGCACTTCTCATAATCTGCTCTGTGATCTTAGTCATAGTAATTTTTGTTATTTTTTTTTTATTAGAGAGGTGGGATTTTCTGTTGGAAGAACAGACTAGAGTCAAATCTTGTGCATTAAGCATAATTGACAGTTCAAAGTATTTACACTTGGAATTCTAGATTGAAATTATTGCTTTCAATTATTGCCATTTGCCAGGTAACGTGTGTCTTGTTTTTAAGAATATGATTTTCACCAATTAATACATTTTGTATCCAAATGAAGATACGCAGACAGCTGTAGAAATACTGTGTAAGATCAATGCTATTTTTGGCAGTGTTGGGTTTGCTTTCTCTTCTTACTTCCCTCCTCTCTTCACAGCGTCATTTTTTTCTCCGGTGAAACAGAAGAATGCACTCAGTCACACTTCTCAGCAGTGCTGTAGCCTGTGGAGCGTGTGGGCAGTCTCTGTATGCTGCATCCTGGAAAATGTGCATTCTCTTGAAGTGATCTGCTGAAAAGCACGTACTTGTACAGTAACTCCAGCCTCCCTTGTTGCATTGCTCTCAAGGGCTGAAATGCCTGGTCTCTAATACTCCCTGAGGTCTCCATTTCATCTGCCAAAGAAACTCTACCTGCAGCAGTTATCCACCGGACCCCAAAGAGCAGGGACACTGAAGATGGCTCTGTGTGCTTTTTGTGCAGTTTGGGGTTTGTTGCTAGAAGTGACAATGGCATTTGGCCCAGTTCCAAGGATCACTTGGGAACACAAAGGTAAGAAATTTAAGTATTGTAATATATAGGGCATTGCCACATCCTCAGGGTTTTTGTGGGATGTGACACTTACTGAGGCTTTAGGTTCTTTCAGCCAATTTGCTGTGAATTCGATCAGGTACTGGTATTTCACTCATCTTATTGAAAGGCTTAGGACCAGAATATTCAAGAGTCATTCAGGCACTGGGTTAATTGATTTTGGCTCCTTCAAGCAGTTTTGAAAACAGAGGAGGAATTCTCCAGATTTGGCTTTCTCAGCTGAAGGATATTGCAATTGAAACTGGTTTCAAGAGAAAATCCCAGTAGGTGTATTTTATTTTAAACAAATTATTTTTGCCTGGAGTCTGAATACATTAGCAAAATGCATCTCTCCAGCTAGTAATCTATTTTGACATCGTGCCATCCTGGGCATTAAATGAATCAACAGGCAAAGGAAAAGCAAGCATTTGTCCATTTGTCCCCCTTCTGACAGTATTTTATGGTATCTTCATATGAAATTCTTCCACAGAACAATGCTTTTCTTGCATTTGAAATTGCAGCACATATTCATAGTCTTCCAATATAATAATCAGGAGTCTGCAAATACAGGTGCAGAGAGAAGTAATAGAAATCAGAGGATCCTTTAGCTTTTGATTTAATAATTTATCCTGAGTCTGAAAAGAACTTTAGAGAATAGTCCATAGAGTAGTTATTTGTGAATGTATGCATTTTTTCCTCCCCCTATTTTCTACTCCTACCCCCACATTGCCCAATGTAGCATGGATGCTTTAACAGATTTTATCTTTGGGTCACCTTTTTTAACATTAATAAGTGGCAGTTGATTACTTACCCAAGTACACAGTAACTGAACAAACCCAGACAAACACATTGGCCATAAAATGAAGCAATCTTAAATAAAGATGTTAAATTCTGTGCAGACATTCTGTAGGAAAAGATAGATGGAGATTAAGAATGTAGTAGGAATAAGAAGATTATGAGGTGACTGTAGGAACTGCTTTTCCAAATTGTTGGTATAGCAATCAGTGAGTTGCTGATACAGGCTTTCAGAATGGGTGGCCTAGAAAAGGCTTGTAGTTCCTGCTTAGACTCCTTGCTGCCTCTGTCTTGGAGTTAAAAATTTGGCAACTTGCTATTTAACGGTATAGTAAGGTACTGCCGACTCATATCCAAATTAGTCAAAATAAATGGAGTTTATTTTCATTCCAGCTATTTCTCTCTCTGTCTGTGTGCTGAAAATTGTTGCATTTAAATCTTGGAAACCCACTTTGAATAGGAGAGGGAATTTAGCTCAGCAGAGTTGTATGAACCAGTTTATTCATTTTGGGAAAATTTCCCTGCCAAGTAAAAGATCTCAAGATCACATGCTTGAGAATCTAGTTTAAAATTAATGTTTCTGGAGGATTATAGTTGAAAATGTGCAATTACTAATTATAGAATTGTAAGTAATAGTACATTGTTTTCATCTGTATTATAAAAAGCCATGCTTAATTAATCTTGTCTTCATCTACAAAAGCTTTCAGTCATTTTTCCATTATTGTTGTATATTCAAAAGAAACACTCTTGTATTATTCCATTAGTGTCATCTTTCTTCCAGCCCTTCTGGTCCATTCTACATGCTTCCTCATTCCACTGCCTTCTATCTCATATCTCCCTCTTATCTTGTTTCTGTTCATCTTATTTTTTTCCTTCATGCCATTATTTTGTGTATTTCATCTGTGGTTTTCACAATCAGTGCAAATGCTTTGTTATTTATTTCTGTGTTATCTTTCTGTTACATCAGTATGCTGAAGAGTTGTCTTAAGGTGCAGATATTTTGTAAGATTTGATCAGGGTAGTTGCAAGGGATGTAATGACTGGCCTGATTTTCCACAGTAGATTTGTATATGGAAAGGAAAAGATGAGAAACACTCTGACAGTGGATGTGGAAAACAGAAGTTTAGAAAAAGCAAGTAGAAAAAAAATGAAGGAAGAAATGAGTTACTGGGATCACACATGAGGAAATGCATGAGCATTTGAAATTGAATGAGGACAGGACAAGTGATTTTGATGTTGTTGATGGAAGCTGCTGTTTCTGCTGAAAAAACAGAAGGGGTCCCTTGTCTTTTACACGGTTTGTCTGAACTAACCTTTGTTATTTTCCCATTTTCTGACAGCTGTTAGACAACTTACAAAAAATTACTCATTAGCTTGACCCTAAGTGATGGTGTTTTTTCATGAGGTGCTATTTTTTTTCCGTTTCAACAGAGGTCCAGCTAATACATTTTAATGAATCAAAAGTGTCAAACTATTCAACCTTGCTGTTAAGTGAAGACAAAAACATTCTATATGTAGGAGCCAGGGAAGTGATCTTTGCCTTAAACGCTGTGAATATTGCTGAGAAGCAGCACGAGGTATGCCTTTTAATACATTATGCTCCATGTAAAAATTGTACTGCAGGTTTTACTTTGGTACCAGTAGTATTGCATTTTAGACAAATGGGTACCTAAAAGAGAAATTGCTCTGTATGGTCTACTCCAGTATTATTTCTGGATGATTTTAGAGAGTAAAAGAGAGTAAGAAAGCAGAAGCTGGATATAAACAAGTAATTAGAGATCTCCTTGGGTATTTTCTTGGTGGCAGGATGCTGGATGAGAGTAACTATGGGTATCATCTGTGGTGGCAGTTCTTAAATGTTTTCTTAATATCAGGAGCGGGCCATTTGCTGTTAATCTGAGTCAGAAAGTAATCTGAAACACAGACAAAGCTGGGGTTTGCTTGGCAGAGGCTGCAGATGTGTTGCAAATGAAGGCCCTGCACTTCTAGTCTCATCATCTGTTTTGTGTCTAGGTGCATCTGCACAGCAGGTGATGGTGCTGACAAGTCTGATCAGCTTGCTCAGAGAAGTGCTTTCAATATGTTTGTGCTGATTTATCGAAGTAGATTAGCCAAGGCAGAAGTCTGCTAATGTTATGTTGCTTCCAGATCCTTCCCAGGCTCCTGCTTTTCATCCCATCAGCAGCACAGGTTGACATGTAGAGGTGCAGCATGGGCTACCACCCAGGGTGCTTCAGAATATGTTTATATGATTTTTAATCTGAAGAACATATTCATGGGTGGTGGTGGGCACTTTCAACAGCATATAAAACATAGTTGTAAAGTTGTACTCAGTATAGTGTAAATTAGTCCATAAATTTTCTTTGATTCCTTTCCCCCAAGTGTTTTTTATTCAAGTATTAATGAAATAGAGAAGTACTTCAAATTGCAAAAATACTTAAGTCAGTTACACTTGTGTTTTCTTAATGCATATGGTAATGAAAAGTTCATTAGCCATTAGAGGGGAATCATCATTATTAACCCAGAAGATGGTAGTTTAGTTCTGCTTAAGGTGCATGGATTTGAAAATGTCACCTCTCTGGGAAAAAATGGCTTTGAACCTTTGACTGCTATTTGCAAAATGTCTTGCATTTGCTCTAAATAGGATTGCCTTTTCTTGTTTGTGTTACTGCAAGATTTCCAGACTTTACGTTGAATTAAAGTACTTTGAATGTGCTTTTTTTGTTGCATGTTTTTTCACTTAGTTACACTGGAAGGTCACAGAAGATAAAAAGACTAAATGTGCAGTCAAGGGCAAATCAGAACAGGTATGTAATTTTATTGAACTTTGAGAAAGATCTTGCACATTTTACTTCAAGAAGAGAGACATTAAAAGAAGAAAGTCTCCAACTGTTTGAAATTAAAATTTCAAAACAATCACTTAAATTTTTTAATTAACTTGAGCATTAGAAACTGCAGCATGCTTAGTCTTTTTTTTCTTAATTCATTATTTTTGAATGTTTTTATGTTCATTATATTTGAATGTTGAATATTATTTGAATGTTTGAAAATCTGAACACACCCTGATGTGTGCTTAATGTTAATCGTTTTCCATTAACACGATAAACCAGTATTGTTTTCATTGAAGTAATTGATAGCAACTGTTGTGTTTTGTTGTTGCAATAATTCCTCCACAGCATTTGATTTTACAGAGTGAATGATTAATTTCTGTGCTTTACTTCAGGGCACAGGGATTTTTTATTAGACCAGTGTATTTTTTCACTAACTCTGTACATGTGTGTTGTGTTGCTCGACGTATGTGCCTGTTGTGGTGTGACTCAAGCAGCTCAGGCAGCACCTGAGCAGTCAGACCTCCTGTCCGCTTGGGCAGGGTCCCCTGGTGTTTTCTGGGAGCCACCAGCTCCTCATGACTGCCACGGCACAGGCTAACCTATTCAGCCAGCCTCTCTGGGGAGGTCGTTTGCTTGACTGTATGTGGATGTACCTTTTTGTTTGTGTAACACCACTCCATTAAATGATGCAGAAATGCAAGGGTTTGCTGGGCAAGACTCATTGATGGTCAGGCCTTTAATGCAGGTTTGAAAGCAGAAGTCTGCAAGTCTTGTGAATACAAAAAGCAGATCTGCTCTGCACTTGTAGGGTTGTGATCCTTGAATGTGCAGCCTGTTTGGTTTGCACTGTTAAGAAAACCCCAAATGCTGCATGCAGGGCTGGTAGTTACCCTGCATTCGTGTGGTTCATCAGACAGCCCACTCCCAAGTGGGCTGTCTCCGTTTGACTACCTACATCTTTTCCTTGACTGACCACTGATGACTGTCAGTACATTATCCAAACATGAGGTGTGACAGATATTTAGGTGTGTTTCCTCCTTGTCTACCTCTGCAGGATAGGATCACAGAATATTACTTTTGTTTTATGGTTCAGTTGGATTTGCCACTAATAGTACTTATATACAGCCATGATAAATATGGGATATAAGTTTCTCTTGTGCATGAGCGTATGTTTAGCAGACTTGCATGTGGATCTCCACAAGTCCTTTCAAAAATTATTGGTGGTGTATATTAGAACCCATAAATACATACTTTGATAGAGCTCTGAATTTATTTTCTTCTATTTTCTCCTGCTCCCAGTTTAGAAACTCATACTTAGTGCCAGCCATGCTTATTCCTCGCTTTACTTCTAACCATGTACTAATCACATTTTTGTTGTAACTATATTTTGCACAGTGCAATAGTTTCAAAAGGGTCAAGGTATTAAGCTACTACTACTACTACTACTACTATTTCTTTCACTTCAATGGGCAGTTCTTTCCCCCACCCATCAGCACGATGCTGTATAATGCCAGCAGAAAGCATTCATACATCTGTTCAATGGCTTTATCTGGCAGAAAACTGGTTTTACACTCTTCCCTGCTGCTTTTTTCTCTCATGCAGTCTCAGATATACCTAATTTATCTCATAAGAAGGAATAGTAATGTCAGTGCTTAAACTTGCTTAAGAAGTTCATGGAACAACAGTTCAGTGGAGGGATCTGGCAGTGTACCAGCAAGAATTAAGGATGTTACTGATACTGTTTTTTTCCCTCTCTCTTAAGTGGTTGTTTAGAGTTGTTTTACTTCATTATTATTATGAATTTCTGTTGTATCCTCTATTAAGGATTTTGGTCAAACTTCTTGTTGTATTTCATAACTAAAGTTATTACAGAGCTTCCTTGGACAGTATTAAGGACTAAAAAAAAAAAAGATGGCTGTAAGCAAAGCATTGTAGCTAATTTAAGGGTATTGGAGGTTTTACACTTAACAAGTAACCTTGGCTGTCACTGTTTCTTCTAAATGTACATTGGGCTACAAAGTCTCAAACTCACTTCATGTTTGACTAGTTGTTCCCATGGACTGGAGGTGTGTTTGGAGCTTGTCCTATCATAAAGTAGCTTGGGATGGACCCTGCTGGGCGTGCTGTCCTGCTAGGACATGGAGTCATCTGCTACTGACTGATACAGGAAACCAGCTGCACCAGGATTGGTTAGAGTCCTGGAGACTGTAGGGAGACGGTGTCCCAGTGTCACCCATGTGTCACCTGGGCTTGTCAGTGTGATGTAGCATAAGTAGTAGCAATGGACAGTGTTTGTTTATGTTGGAATGTGGAAGCTATGGTTTATCACACTAGTCTTTTCCTCATCCTCCGTTACAGACAGAATGTCGTAATTATGTCCGTGTCTTGCAACAGTTGAACGACACTTTCCTCTACGTCTGTGGAACTAATGCATTTCAGCCAACATGTGATTACCTGGTAAGAAATACATGTATATATGTTTTGACCCAGAAACAGCTGTAACTTAAAAGCAGCTCAGGTAAATAGTGAGTTACAGTCCCAAAACTGTTTCATCTTCACTGCTGACTGTAAGGTATGGGGCATTTGTTGCACCATATATGTCCCATCAGAGTATACTGCTCCTCTTTCAGAGCACTTAATTATTGATTCATCTTGTCTAACTGCAGATTTACTTTTTCTTAGCTTTTGAACTTCCTCATGTATTGTGTATTAGCATGAAACCAGTTACTAAAACTGAAATTACATTGTTTGCAACTTCCACTTATTGCTGAATCTCCCTGAAATTTCTCAGGTTCCTCTCTCTGCTTTTCTCTGCTCCTGGCTGTGCCAAAGATGTGTAGTGCTGAATCCTTCAAAGTGAAGTCTTGGCACAAACTTAAAACTCCCTTTTTCTCACTGCTAACTCTTGTATCATTTTCCTTACTGCCGCTCTTAGCAATTCAAAAACTGAGAAGTCTTATAATTCTTTGTGCCTTTAGCTTACAGTGCTTTCATTACATCCTATAACTGGTTACTTCCCCAGTGCTCTGACTACATTTCAGCTTTCTGATCCTCATTCTCTACAAATTCCTTGTAAGGGATTTGTAAAGTAGCAGCCAAAGTACTCTGTTCCTTTTTAAAGCCTAGTTGGATTATGCCCTATCTCACAAATTTACCATTATCTCAAAAATTGCTTAATCCACCTCAGAAAAGCCTTCTTGATTTATAAGAATCTCCATTTTTTTCAAGCTAATTGAATAATTGTTAGTTTTTTCTGTGTATCAGTTAACTTCTCTGCCTTTCTTAGTGTCTAGCTTTTTTGGGTGCTCTTTCTTGAGGCCTCTCTGAATTTGACTTTTCATCTTTAGCTCTTTTCTGCTTCCACCCTCACAAATTATAGGATCATATTTTTCTCTGTCTGTGGGGCTCAATAAGATTTTCTGAAAACACATATGCCCTCTATAATTTTGCACAAAATGCCTTTGATGCTGGAAGTCAGTGATGTAGCCCATTATTTAGTGTTTAGTTTTCAGCTAACTTCACGCAAATTGAGTGGCTGAAAAACAAAAAAGTGCTAATAGTTGTATTGTGGTTTTCAACAGAATTTAATTTCATTTGAACTTGGAGGTAAAAATGAAGATGGTAAGGGCAGATGCCCATTTGATCCTGCTCAAAGCTACACATCTGTTATGGTTGGTAAGTTCAGACTTGGCATTCCTCATTCTTTGTTTAAAAATGTTGTATCTTTTCCACTGTCATCCACCAGTCTGTCACTATCAAAATAGTGGCTTGCATCCGTATTTTTTTGTCTGTATTCTGTATCTGTATAGATGTTAAAATACTTACATAGTCAACCTAAGCATGTTTCTTAAAAGGGGAACTTCAAACTCTAGATTATTTTGGAAGCAAATTCTAAAATACCAATTTCCAAACTGTACTTCTAGATGTTAAACATTTAGTCCAGATAGTCCAAATGTACTTAGACTGCCCTTGTAGTGTTAATTGCTGTAACTTCAGTAAATATAATGAGCAGTATTGTTAGAGGTCCTGAAGATGTGCTACAGAATAGGGAAGCAAGATTTTTACTGCAAGTGTACTTACTGTGTGGAAACACTCCACTGAATCTTAATTTGGGGAAGCCAGAATTTGTGGCTTTTACCTGCGTGTCTCAAGATCATACAAGAGCAGCTCAACATCACATGAAACAGGAATTGAGAAAAAAAAATAACATGCGCCTTGCATTGTGCCTAAATCTGTCCAAATTAAGTTCGAATAATGATGGCATAGAAAGAGAGGAAAATAATTCCAAGCTTCTGGTGCATTTAAGTATATTTGCATGTTTTAAGATAAACGATAGGTTTTCATGTTAAATGTTAAAATGCCACAAAAACAATGTTGACTTTTGTCAGTTTTGTCATGTTAGATCAATGATAGTAATAAACCCAAGTGTGGAAGTGTTATTAACTTGAGAATGAAAAACAGAAATGTAAACATAAAAGACATGTCAGGGGCAATTTAGAGGAAATCCATGTTTACCTTTTCTTGTGGGAAGTTAAAACTTACATAGACTAACAAAATATTTATATACCCTTTTTGGTATCCAGTCCATAAGTTCTAATGTATTTGGTTTTGTGTTGAAGATGAGGAACTTTATTCTGGGACTTCCTACAATTTCTTGGGAAGTGAACCTATTATTTCACGGCACTCTCATCAGAGCCCTCTGAGAACAGAGTATGCAATACCTTGGCTTAATGGTAAGTGAGCATGAGAACTGGCCCAAACAAGTTATTGTTTCTTCTTCAACATCACACGTACAGAGTTTGAGTGTCTTGCCTGGATGGATTTTGTTGTACTGGCATACACTGTGAATGTATGCCCTCATGCATGCCATCAAGAGATTGTATCCTGAAATCTCAGGATTTTTATCAGCACTGATGTTGAAAACAGCTTCAGAATATACATGTTTCAAATTGACATTAATGTTTTGTTTATCTGCTAATTCATCCTTGCGATAATGCGGGTTAATTGTGATGTGGTAAGGAATGGGGTGGTTTTGGTCTGGAATTGGTTCTTAAATTGAGCTTATTATGGGTCTTGACACTTCAAGTCCCTGAATTTCAGAATTCATTGAATTTTGTGATTTCTCAGAGTTTTGAGGCTTTGTGCCAAAAAGGATCAAAATCATGACCATTTTCCAGAAAGTAGTGGATTCTGAGTTTTGTAATACATGTTGCAGTGGCATTGTGATTTTAGTGCTTCAGCTAATAGCTGAAATAGAGGGGAGGCAGGCAACATGGAGAGTTACCTCTCCAGCCCCATTAGAAAACCACATTTGAGTGTGGGCTGAAGAATGCTGAAGTAATGAGCTGTCAGATCATAGAGATCTCTCAGGTATTGTAGTGCTTTCACATACATTTTATGGGGTTCTGGGTTTTTTTTTGTTTCTGGTTGGTTTTTTTGTGGTTTGGGTTATTTTTAGAAATCCTGTTCGTATTACTAACAGCAAACTGTGGAAGTAGGTCAGTGAGTGGAGAGGAGGTAAGTGCAATGTGGAGTTTGGGTAAAAGACAACTTCTTAGGATCTTAGAGGGAATCAAGTTAGTAGTCAGATGTATAATAGGAAATTCTTCTGTTTGTATCTGTAGAGCCCAACTTTGTTTTTGCTGATGTGGTAAGAGCAGATCCAAACAGCACAGATGGAGAAGACGACAAGATATACTTCTTTTTCACTGAGGTGTCTGTGGAGTATGAATTTGTTGGAAAATTGATGATTCCAAGAATAGCTAGGGTATGCAAGGTGGGAGATAGTTCTGTTTACTTTTACTATATCTTGTAGAATCTCATGTGTGCATGTTAAAAAGCAATCAATATTCTGGACTTACTGCCAGGTATATGGAGGTGGTTGAGTTTAGTAAACCTTAACGAATAAGCAGTTCCAGTCATTTTGTTGGAACAGAGAAGGCCTAATGGTTGTTTTGTAAATAAAGAATTGATTAAATTTTGCATAGTTGTGGAATTTCAGTACATCTGGGGTTTCTGCTCTTCTCTGGGAGAAAACAAAGCAACGATGACAAAACGCAGCAACAGAAAAAGTGTTGCTCCAGTTATCACTGTTAATTTTTTTAAACAAGTAGAGCTCCCTATGAAGAAGTTGCTTTGGTTGGAGCTGAGCAGATAGGGTGTCTGACAAGTGACTTTGAGATAGCTGTATGCAAACATAACTGTAGCTATGTCCACAGCAAAATAGTTCTTGGCTGTGGTGTAGCAGGTAGATAGAACTTCTGTGAAGCTGCTACAGCTGCCAGAGCCTGAAGGGAAATGGTCCACCAGCAGCCTGATTCTGTCACACTTGCTGTGCTTAAACCTCAATGTGTTAAGCTGATTCAAGTACATCCTTAGGAGTGCTGGTTAAAAGTGTTGCTGGTGGAAGTTTTTTCAGTAGAAAATGTTTATTTAAGAAAAACTTTTTCAGTGGAATGTATCAATTTCCTTTTTTTCTAACAGGAAATTTATCTGGTTGTTCCATTTTTATGAGGTTGAAAGTTTTATTTAGACTTTACTGTTTCGTATTTAAACATGGAAATCAAAACATCAATAACAAGTTATTGCCCTTGAGATTTCCATTAAACAAGGAGCTGGAGGCAGGTTTAGATGGGGCTTACTATTATGGCACTCTGCCCACTGACAGCTTGTGCACACTTTAAAAGGGGAGTACTGTGGAATATGAGAGCTTAATTTATTATATATTTGAGGCTATTGTTTGAAATAGAAATCAGTGGCAGATTGCAAATCTATAAGCATTTATACTTAATTGTTTTAATAAATTTTGCAGATTTCCTTTAATACGTTGCATACACCATTGGATAATGAATGGAAATATTAATGCTGTTTCAATATGCCCTTTTAAAAGAGAAATATCAGAGCTTCAGCTCTGATAAATATTTGATAAAATATTATCAAATATTTTGAAATACATTTCTAGTCAATATAACTTAAGTCTTGGTACCTGCAAATCCTTAATAAAGGTGATAACTGCTAGAAGGATTAAACCATTGCTGGATTTCTTCTAATGAAAGTCAGGCAAGTCTTAAGGCATATTGCATTATTAGAGTTTAAATAAGTTTTGATGTCACAGAACAGATGCAGTATTACATACCTCTCTTACAGGGCAAGATAATACTTCCATGCTTGTTTTACTTTTTTCTTAATGATACATTGCCTATCTCAGTTCTTCCAAGTGATACTGAAGTATGGTTCTTCATTAACTCTAATATTTAATCTTCTCTATATATGTGATAGAAATAATTTTGCATTATTTTTGTTGAACCAATTTTCCTATGGTTTTCATACTGCTTTGTTTGTGAATGTGCTAACATTTATTGATGTTGCTATAGATGAAATATTATAAAACACCAGGGCTTAGTAATTGCATGTTATATAGCAGTGGTTCTTAAATGCAAAAATGCTGCTAGTTCTCCTCACAAACACCTTTTTATTTTTTTAATACCGTAAGAGGGACCAAGGAGGATTGAGGACCTTGCAGAAAAAATGGACTTCATTTCTCAAGGCCAGACTGATTTGTACCATCCCTGATAAGAATTTAATTTTCAATGTTATCAATGATGTTTTTATTCTCAAATCTCCGACTTTGAAGGAACCAGTGATATATGGAGTCTTCACCCCACAACTGTAAGTGTGGTACAGCCTTTTCCTGGATAAGTATCTTTTATCTCAACTACAAGAAAACAATCATTACTCCTATGTTTTGTTGAGTTTTGTTTGTTTGTTTGTTTGTTTTTCCTAATTTTTACTGACCTAATAGGAATAATGTGGGGTTGTCAGCTGTGTGTGCATACAATCTGTCTACTGTAGAAGAAGTTTTCTCAAAAGGAAAATACATGCAGAGTGCTACAGTGGAACAGTATCATACAAAGTGGGTACGATACAATGGGGAAATTCCTAGTCCTCGACCTGGTGCGGTAAGTCTTGGATCTGATGACTTTTTTAATACTCAGGAGGAAACAGACCAGGGAATACTAGTAACCAGCTAATGAGTAATTTATTTGTCCTCACCTAATTACTTCTTGTAAAAGCTTCATAGAAAAACACTCAAGTGATGTTCTGAACTTTTTATCTGGTAATCCAAATTCTTGGGTTTTGGGATTTTTTAAATTCAGAATTAAGTTATTTGTGGGTTTTGTATTCCATTTTTTTGTTAATAATTTTCTCCGTGTGAAATAGAACTCAGTTTACTCTAGCAACGTCATACACTTTTTAGATGTAGTATAGCAGATGAAGTATAGCAACTGATGAATTGTCTCTGTAGAATCAGCATGTTTATTTAGTGCAGTGCACTGCCCTGCAAACTCAAACTTTCCTAGTGCTTTCAGACTTTTTTTTACTTCCTTATGTTCCTTACAGTCATGCTGTTTTTAGTGCTGAAGACGGAGATGGTTAAAAGTACTGAAGGTGCATGAGAGCACAGAAGGAATATTTTCATAAAATGCATATTGGGCCCAAACAAAAATGTAGTCCAAAGCTCAGGAATTAGTACATCCCTGATACCAAGGTGCTGTGAGACTCGAGGACCTTCCTTGGTACAACGAGTATTGTGTACAGGTGTAGTTACTGGCCAAAATAATGTGGAGAAAGAAAAATGCATGCAACTGCTGTTAATTGTCTTTATTTTGTACAAGTCAATGATACAATTTGGTTGTCTGTTTTTCTTTTCACCCTCTCCCTGTTCCCCCCCTACCAGTGTATAAACAATGAAGCCAGAGCATCAAACTACATGAGTTCTCTGAATTTACCGGACAAAACATTGCAGTTTGTTAAAGATCATCCTCTAATGGATGACTCAGTGACCCCAATGGGAGACAGACCTCGTCTGGTGAAGCGAGATGTGAAGTATACACAGATTGTAGTTGACAGAGTCAGAGCACTCAATGGCACCATCTATGATGTTATGTTCATCAGTACAGGTGAGTTCTGCAAAACATCCGCTCTTAGTGACACGCTGATCCTTTAGTTTTCTTAAAGAAACTCTTTGAGATTTTTGTATTTACAGAACTCTTACACCTGCTGGTGTTTTAACGCCAGCTGGTGTAAAAAAAACTAAGGTGCCACAGTAAGTGGACAATCATGAGTGCTTTGAAAAAGTATTGCAGGAAAAATACTGCAAAGCTTCAGTGAATTAAGCAAAACCACATGATATAATCCCCAACTGCACCAAAGTGTTATTTCTTGCTCAGAGGTCCTGGTGATGGCCAGTTTAATGGTTGCCTTTGACACAGCGTTGTTCTGCTGAACAGTAAGCAGATTGAGACAACTGATAGCAATTGTGAAGGCTTTTTTCCTGACTTTTTATTTCTAGGATCTTACCTAAACATGTTGCACTGTTGTTTCAGATCGAGGAGCCCTGCACAAAGCTATCAGCTATGAAAATGGAATGCATATTATTGAAGAAACACAGCTTTTTCCAAATTTTGAACCAGTCCAAACTCTCTTGCTTTCATCCAAAACAGTAAGTAGTATAAGCATCACAGGACTCATCTCCTGTTGTTCTTTCATAAAACTTTCTTTGTACCACTTTGTGAGAAGAGACCATTGCTGTGCGTAGAGCCTTAGGCTGCATTTGTCACGCACCATGCTGCAGGAATCACATATTGCTTGCTGCATTTCAGTATGTTTGGTAGGTGGCAAGCTTCTGAGGGTATTTAGACATGGAGAATGGCTAGTGGAGCACAGATATGGAGGTCTTCAATTGATTTCCATGTGCAGAAGCCGGAAACTCTAAGGTGTTTTAAGAAATCAATTTCAGATTTGGAGTGATGTAAAAAACCTGACCCCTTGTGGCCGCTGCATATTTGTGAGGAAAAGTCTCCGAGGTTGAGGTTAGCAGAGGAGTGGTGTGGGGTTCTGAGGAAACAGACCTAAGAAGAAAGAATAATCTTCTAGCACACAGATTCATAACTCTGTAATTAATTGGTTTCTGCTGTCCCAAATCTTGCAGGCTCCTATATGCTGTTTGTGTCATGAGAGGAGTCATTTTGCTGCAGCTGTGGGTGAGGATCTCTGATAAGGTCCTTTCTGCCCAGTGGGGCTCCAGCTGCAGCTCCAGCTGGATGGCTCAAGAGCTGCAAGAGCAAACCTGGCAATTCTCCTGCTCTGTTTATCAGTTGCTTGGTTTTTCAGTCCTAGAGTGATTTTGTGACAGCAGAAGGATGGTCACTGTGGGTAGTTTGTACATGAGTTAGGTTTCTGCCCCTAGTTACTCAGACCTTCATATCCATGGATGTCTCTATCTATGCCTAAAGTCACTTGTAGCATCAGTGAGATCTTCTGGGTTTCATAAAGAATAAATGTCTCTTTTGAAGTATCTAGTTGTAACACCAGCATTCAGTAGCTCCCTAATGACCCATAAGTGCTCTGGGACTTAAGAATACTTTGAAGCAGCTTTTATTTTTGTGCGATATTTAATAAAATTTTATATGTTAACGTGATCAGCTTAGTGGAACAGTTTTATGCCATAATTTTTACAAGGTCATTCGGCACACTTATTTATCCTTTCATGCTTATAATAGACAAATGAAAATCGAGATTAAAAACATCTGTGCTTAGTTTTCCATAAACATGTTCATAATATTTTTGTATGATACATCACACTGACAACTCACTTATATATCTGTGTACATATGTATTATGTGTGTGTATATATGTACACACATGCATACACACACAAAGTATTTGCTTAATCTCCAAGAAAAAGTTTCAAATTACTTGCTTTGACAGGAAGTTTCAGAATTTGCCCTGTCATAGAAGATAATGATAGATAGCTCTTGCAATATATATGCTAATACCCATTCTTCTAATTGTGGGATCATTCCTCCACTGGCTTAATTATGATTTCAGAGGAGTGCAAAGAAGGAGATGGGCATTAAGCCTGATGCTAAATACACATCACATAGCAATTTCAGCACACAATTTCAGGAAGTAAGCCTCTATAGGAATAATGGCATTGAATTTATTCATTCTGGGTCCAGGTGCCACATATTCACTGATGTAATGCGGCCCAGTACACTCCCGTAAAACCAGAGGTCCTTTTTAGTGATGTGGAGTGGGAGGTTGGATCAGCTGCCAGAGTCACAGTAACTGTGTAATCACAGTACCACCCAACCAGGGATTCCTGCTTCTTCCCAGAAGACACACGTTTCTGCTGCCACAGTCAGTGGCTACTGGAGTCCATCGCAGGGCTGGAATTGTGTTACATGTCATGGCATCCCACAGTAGAGGACTAACCACAGAAGGGTAATAATTACTCTGATGGTGGGCTTTAGACCTCTCTGGAGTCAGAGTCCTTTCTGAGAGCATTTTTCAGTAGTCTGTAGGCTCTTCCCATAGTGTGTGGAGGGTTGTGGCCAGTCAGATCAGCCTACAGTAGAACAACTTCACTCCTGCTTGATTGGAAGGTGTGTCTGTATTTTTTTTAAATAGTTTGCTCAGCTCACTGCATGTTTTCTCAATTCTTGGATGTTTGAGCTGGGCATGCCAAGGCACTACAGCCCATGCACAGTGTTGCACTGTTGCAGTGTTATTCAGCAGAGCACTAGAGAGATGAGCAATGCTTGGTGCACTTTGGGAATCTTCAAGAAGAACGGGAAACTTTTTCTAGGAAGTTGTATGTCTTCAACACTGTAGACTTCCTTCTGTGAGCACTGCAGCATAGAGCAACCCTAATCTGTGTTAAATTTCAGGATGAAAGAATGCATCTGAACGTTTGTCGGACTGTTGTTCAAACTGTATCTTCCAGCAGTGCTAGCAGATTCTGTTTTGATAATGTTTTATCTTACATTTTCCAGTGTCAAGAGTTTTCCCTGAAAGCTGTTTGCACACTTTATGTGCAAGAAGGATTCAAACTAATTTATGCTTGGTCTTGCAGCTTCCTCTAGAGACTTCCTCAGGATCATTGCATTAAAGAGACTGATCTGTTAGGAGTTCTTGTGGCAGAACATCCTTACATCCTTAGTTGTAAGGATGCATCAGTGAGCCCCAAAACCTAAATGCAGCCTTAAGATGCTCTATCAGTTCTTTTCTTGAGAGTATTTATGATGTCAAGACCAAATGTCTGCACCTGAAAATGGGATTTTTGAAGAATGTTTCTGTGCTTTAAATCTTTCTTGAATGTCTGCTCATCAATTTGTCACCATACTCATCTGCTGGAGTCAAGCAGTCTTGCTGCAGACATGACTGAGTACATTTCTGTGCACTGAGATCTGTACAGTTGCAGTACAGGAAAAGCCATTCCACGCTTGGATCCAGGTCGTTTGCCTAACACCTGCAGTAGGGTGCTGATGAACCTGCTCGGTATTCTGCTCAGGATGAAGCCAGCCCCCTGCCGAGCTGGGGTGTGCCATACAGCATTCTATGCAGAGCCTCTCAACAGGAGTACTGGGTCAGTCATGGTGGATTTGGGTTGCAGCACAGGCCCCTTTCTTGAGGCTTTGCCTGATAATATGTAAAGTCACAGTGTACCTTTAGCCATCATTTTCCCTGAGCTCTACAGCAAATGAGTGAAATACAGCAGCTCCCTGCCTTTTATGATAGGGATGAGTATGGTTTTTCCTACTGTGCTCAGAGTCAGACTGCTTTGGGATCCCCAGCAGCAACAATTCAACAGCCATTGTGATTATTTTCCCCTCCTTCTAGGTGTCTTGCCAGTGCTGTTTCCTTAGAATACTCCCAGTGTTCTTCCTTAAGAAGCTGGTAAGGATGATGCTGATGTGGCTGCAGAGACTGCAGACTAAAGAGCTGAAAGCAGTAGGGCTGCTTTGGGTTAACAGGAGCAGCCCTAATGCCTGCTCAGTCTTGTGTGTGCCAACTGCAGCCTTGTCACCACCAAAGCCTTGCCTTGCCTCATAGAAAGATTATTGTGCTCATGTTTCTGGGAAAACTGATAAAGTCATAGTTAGACATGGTTACTTTCCACATACCTGTTCCATTTTTTGTTGTCTTTTGCCCTTTCAGCATTGCTAAAATATTTCCAAGATAACTTTCTAGAAATAAAAGCTAATCAAATGCTTACTCTCCTGAGGCACCACTTTTTACAAAAAAGGCTGTGTTGTATGCAGCTCTTTAATAACTTTTAAATTTTTCCATGAATTGGGTTGCTTGGGTTTGAGAAAGTGATTGGCTGAATTTTTTTGTTGTGCTTTGTTTTCTTTAGGGCAGAAGATACCTCTTTGCTGGTTCAAATTCTGGTGTGGTGCAGTCTCCAGTGGCATTCTGTGACAAGTACACTACTTGTGTTGACTGTGTTTTAGCAAGGGATCCTTACTGTGCTTGGAAACCTCTTGAAGCTTCCTGTATTGATATTTTTAAAGAAGGTGAAATGGAAAGGTAATAGTATCCTTTGATTACCTTAAAGTTACAATCAATATTTAGTCAGTCTAGTCCTGTACTGATAATTGGAATTTTAAAAATTAAATGTTTTCAAATACAGACTTTTTCCTATCTGTTTATGTCTACTAGTGCTGTTCAGACGATTCTCATTAGTACAATGGGATGGGCAGACTTTAGGAAACAAAATTTGAAGTTGTAATGGTTGGACTTCCTTTTACAGGAATTGGATTCAGAACATAGGTGGAGATGCATCTTCTTGTTCTGGTGAGTTAGTCTTCGAAGAGCTCCTTCATATGTCTAGGGGGAGTGGTTCGAGAGTTCTGTTTAGTTCAGCTTTGCTTTTGTGATTATCTGGACATTCATTTACGTTTTAATAGGTATGGGATTCTGCTTTGAGTATTTGAGCATCTGTACAACCTGCATGTTGTCTTAAAAACTGTCTGTGTTTGTATGCATTTCAGTGTGCAGTGCACAACCCCCTGAAATGAATGGGGGCACCTCAACAGTGACTTATGAATGAAAGCAATACCAGAAGTACTTCTGTTGCAGAGGCCTCTGTCTCTTTGATGCAGCATTTGACATTCTACTGTGAGCTTTGACAAGTGCTTGGTTATTGCTGCTAGATCAGATTAAATTATTTGGAAAAAAAAGCTGGTTTTATGGTGAGAGGGGAGGGGGAAAACGATATAGATCAGCTGAAGTACCTTCCACAGTGCTTTAAAACAAGTAACCACAGGTCCTTTTTTTATCGTTTGTGCTGCTGCCACCAGATCAAGGAGATCATAAAGTGGATTAGGGTTACAGGAGATTTTAGCTGCAGTAAAAAAAGCTCTTAAGAGTTTGATGTACTCCCTTTTTATTTCTAGACCAAGCAAAGCGTGAACTGCTATGAGAGCTTTGCTTTTTATTTTTTTTGTTAACTTACGGGGTGCCATAAGTTGT
Organism: Thryothorus ludovicianus; assembly: GCA_013397245.1. Classification (NCBI taxonomy): domain Eukaryota; kingdom Metazoa; phylum Chordata; class Aves; order Passeriformes; family Certhiidae; genus Thryothorus; species Thryothorus ludovicianus. The sequence continues at coordinate 244,405 of VZTB01003147.1, read as the reverse complement.
GGGTGTGTAAGTGCAAATATCCTTTTTTTCAGGAGAGAGTTCCTAGTTCAGTTTCATCTTGGGTACTTCATAGTTGTTGCTTTACCTAAAATGCACTGACTGGATATAAAGTGAGACCAAATACAGTATCTTTTCCAAACAGTGCCTTCTCATGTGTCCACTCAGTTGTGGATCAGTGAGGTCTCTCCTTTATCTAGGAGTGGAGGCTATCTTAGAGTTGAGGTGTCCTGTCTCTTAGTTTGTCTTGATGTTCCACGTGCAGCTTGGTATTCCACTGAGATTCTTGCATGCTGTCCACCTGGTCTTGTGAGGTGAATGCCATAATCTTCACGCTTCCAGTAAGACTGTAACACAGTCTGGTGAAGCTGTACAGATTAGAGCAAACTGGAATCATTGCTGATACTCTGCACATTTATTTTGATGTTCCAGATAAAGTAAGAGAGAATCCCCTACAGCATACATTCAAGCATGGGAGCACAGCAGAACTCAAGTGTTCTCAAAAGTCCAATCTGGCACAGGTAGTTTGGAAGTTCAAAGATGATGTGCTGAGAGTGGAGAGTCCCAAATATCGTCTGCTGGAGAAGGCACTGCTCATCTTCAATTTATCAGAAGGAGACAGTGGTGTTTACCAATGTTTGTCAGAAGAAAAAGTGAAAAATAAGAAATTTTCTCAAGTGCTGGCTAAGCATGTTTTGGAACTGAAAAAAATGCAGCATACCACAGTGGGCCCTACCGTGGCAGCTGCACCAACAGAAGGTAATAGTGATGTGCCAAAAGTATCAGCTGTGTCAACCGAGGGGTCTGCTGCTCACATCTCGACCACTCACATGGTACCAGTAACGACAGCAAGGATATTAACAAAGCCCATTGGCCCTGTCCTAACAAGTGTAGCCTCCAACACAGAGCTCTTCAATTCAATTCCTGACGCAGTCCCAGAAAAGACAATGTTCCTCAAGTCAAATGATAACTTCCTGTTGATGTTCCTCTTCCTCTTCTTTTTCATTCTCTTTCTGTGCCTGCTCTCCTACAACTGTTACAAAGGCTACTTGCCAGGGCAGTGCTTGAAATTTCGATCTGTTATGCTGCTTGGTAAGAAGAAAACAAAGTCAGATTTTTCTGACTGCGAGCAGAGCGTGAAAGAGACGCTGGTGGAGCAGGGCAGCGTGAGCCACCAGAGCGGGGAGCAGCCCAAGCCCGCGCACGACACCGGCTACGAGACGGAGCCCGACTGCGGGAACAGCCAGCTGCAGGCCGGGGACTCGCAGGCGTCCCGCGAGGCCAAGGACAAGCCCTTTGACGTCAAGTGCGAGCTCAAGTTCGCCGACTCGGACGTGGAGGGGGACTGAAGGAGCCCGCCGGCGCTCTCGGTGGCGGAAGGGAGCTGTGCTCCTGCGGCTGGCTATTTGAGCACGGAGAGCCTGGGTGTGACAGCTAAGCCATAGCAGGGGTTACATGCTTCAGCTGTACAGCAAGCCAATTTTTGTTCAGATCTCAGCAGATTAGAGGAGTAGTGTACTTGTCTGGACATCATAGCATCTTGTGTTGTACTGTCTTTTTTTTCTGTTTTTTTCAAATGGCCAGTTTCAGATCACCACTTGTTTATTCCCAGTTTTCCCCCCCACTGAGCACTTAGCTCTAGTGAAGCTACTTGCTTGTTCTTTGGCCATATTCTTCCATAGAGTAAAAGTAACTTTATAATTCAGTTGGCTTTAAAAAGTACTTCAATCTTCACATATTTCTAGTTGCC
>VZTB01003147.1:228765-242619 GCA_013397245.1 Thryothorus ludovicianus | reverse complement strand
CTAGTTTCATTTTAATTCCAAATTGGAAATTGAGTTTAGTTTATCAGATTGGTAAATTATAGACTTTTGTCCAGATTGGGACATTTTTTTTCTTTGCTTCTAGTGATTGTTTTTAGTTTTATGCTTTGTATTTTGGCACGCTAGACCTCTTTAGTTGGTTAAAGTTAATTTTTTTAACTGCTCAATAAGTATCTTAGATTTTAAGGTATAATGGGGATAGCATTGCCTTGATTTGTGTAAGACTCAGGGATAATCTTGTTTAAAAGCTCTTTTCTTTGCTGCTTTCTAGAAATGTAGGTACAATATCAGTACAAAACATGGAGTAAGTGGGGAATGGGGAAGGAGGAAACAAATGCTTTCTTTTTTTCTTTTTTTTTTTCCTCCCCCCCACCAGCCAGCCTGCTGGACATAGTCACATTTTATTTTCTATACAAAACTGGATTTATTTTTTTTTTTCCTTTAGTTTATAGAACAGTACAGGCAAGCAACTGTCAGTTAGCAGTGACATGGATGGAAAGATTTCTTGCATTGTGGAAGCAAAACAGGAATCAAGAAGAATTAACTCCAACAATTCAGCTAGTGACTCGCTGGAATGGACTGTTAGGACACAGCCTGATGAGCAAACATTGCTGATTTTTTTCTTCTTTTCAGATTCAGAAATAACTCAGCTTCTTTTTGTGACAAATAGTTGCAGCATCACCCTTTCTGGATGATACCTTCACTCTCCTATGCAACTGGAGACTGAAACTGGAGCTGCTTAAACAATCAGTCCTTTGAACTGTTTATGTGAATCATGCCTGCTAACGTGAAAGTGTGCATTTGTTCTCAGCCTGGTTCACAGCAGCACTGTTTGTCTGTAAAAGCATTTTATGTGTGCAGTACAGTCCTGAAGAATTGTTCCTCTCACTGCTTCTTTCTGTAAATATTGTTAGAAGTAGGATACATTTTAACAGTAAATAGCAGTATGCCTGGCTGCTTTTCTGTGTTGAACCTTCATGCAAACATAATTTAGACCATCTTAGTGTAAACAGTTTATATTTTATAAGATTCAGTTTGGTTTTATTTTTCTATTTTTAATTATGTACATATAACAGAATAAATATTAAAATAAATTGTATTACATCTTCGCTTTTCTGAAATATGACATGATGACAGTACTTTCCATTTGGCAAGCACTAACGTTCCTTGTGATTTCCTTTGGGGGGATTGTAAAGACTTTGTAATTAATTTGAAGCAGCCTCTCCGCTTCAGTTGAATGGGCTATAACCCAGGGTGGGAAGAGGGATGGGAGAAGAACAGTGGGTGGGTGAAGGAGGAAAGTGCTCTTCTCTAGGGGCCTAGGGACACTTTGTCTTACTACCTTTCTAAAACTCATTTGTCTTTTTGCATTATTTCTTCATTGTGTGATGTATTTCTTGTAACTTCTTTCCTTAGTACCCTTTTACTTTCTTTTCTGTCCTCTTCTGTCACACAGCCTCATCTCCTATACCTTTCCCTCCTACTGGTACCTCCTTTTTGTCCTGTGTGGGAAGTGATTCACCTCCTTCACCCACCAGTACCCAGCCTGATGTTTGGTCTAGCAAAGACCCCGTAAAGGTCATGTTGTTGCCACCTTTCCTAAGTGACCAGGCACAGTATGTTAGTGTCCGGGGACCCTTCCACCTCTTCTGCCAAGCCACAGGTAAGTTGGAGGACCCCTGTATAAGCCAGCACTTTCTGCATCAAAGGTTTAGCTATGTCACTGTATACTGTATAAATTTTACTTTAGTGATGTTTGTTGGGGGGGAAACAAGGGCAAAGGGAGACAGTATCAGGATGCCAACATCTTACTAAGAATAAGCTACTGCGAGTACAGTATAATGGAGGCTCTGATTCAGTAATCCACTTTAGTATGTTAAGATTCAGTTGATTTTTTTAGGCTCACTTGCATGCTGAAGGAATTCAGTGAATCGAGATTGCATATGGATGTTCAGCATGTAGATATTTTCACTGTCAGTGTTGTATGCAGTTTAAAAAATACATTTTTATTGGATTTGAACTTAGCATATTTTCTGTACCAGGTCCATCATTCCTTTTTTCATCTTATTTCAAATGGTGAAATACATACAGTAATAGCAGCTTCCATTTTATAACAGATACATTATCTGAGGTGGACAAAGCTATATTTTCCATAGCAATTTTTTTTTGGATTGTTACAAATTACAGTTTGTAATTGCTGGTTTAGACTAAGTGTGATTTAATGGATCGAAACAGGTCTTCATATGTAACCTTATTCTTTAAAATAAGAAACTATATAGATTGAATGATTTTAAAAAGTAACATTGTTCCACATTGGCATCTCAGTCTCTGTTAGAGTTAGGTGGAATCAGATCAAAATGCCTAAGTCTTCATTAGCGTAGATATTAACAAGGGCACTATTTGTATTTCCATAAATAGGCTAAAAGGAGCAACAGTGGGATGAAGGTTCTTTCATAAAATCATTTAGATTGGAAAGCACTTCTCAGCAGTAATTTGTTCACTTTTGCAATAGGCAGTTTGGAAATTTGGTTGTCCACCATGAAAAAGAAGGTTACAATAGCGCAAAAGATTTGAACAGTTTAATAATTGCACTACAGACCTAGACTTTATTTTAGAATTACTTTTTTTCATCCAGCAGTGCCCATCTTAACGTGATGCTGATGCTGCAGGTGGGGCCAAGGTGACCCAGCTATGGGAGCACTTCCCAAAGCAGGGAAGGACTGGGCTTTGTATTATGGATAGAGCTTTTGCTCCCTTTGGGAAGCAAGGCAATTGGCTGACACACCACTCTTCTCCTGGCCAGAATTACTATTTCAGTCTTTTGATTTAGAAAACAAACAGACCAGGAAATGCAAACCAGCACACTGAACTGGTGCAGATATTTGCATCTTTCTGGGTCCTGCATGTGAGGATCCATGAATTCACCCTGGGTGGGGGGTGGCTAAACAGTTGCTTTTGCAAGGAAGGTCTCTGTTTGGATTTGTTCAAATTTGGTCAGTGTCAATATTTCTTTATATTAACATAGCTTTAGTGGAACGTGATTTCTCCCATTATGAATATAAGGTAAAATGTGTGTTCAAGGAGCAAAAGGGTTAAATGAGATTGGCAAAGAATTAAATTTTGTGCCCGATTGTCTGCAAAAAAGGATATGGCATCAGTAAATGTATGATGCAAATACACAGATTGCCACATCATCCAGTAAAAACCTCAAGGCTTATTTTTAATTAAGTTTCTAGCTTAATTGTTATTTTATCAGAATTGCTGAATCTCTTCCTTTTTTTAATTGTAAATATCTGTTTCAAGCTGTCTGGAAACTCAGCAGGAGTTGGTGAGTTATTTTGCTCATCTCTTACTCATCCCACATGTTTTAACCTGAAAGCTTGTCTAAGGATAAGACTACAACCTTGTAACTGGCTCATTTCCATAAGGTAAAGCTAAGTGGATACAGCACAAACATCACTTTTGGCAAACTACTACATTTTTTTCTGAAAAAATAAGTTTTTTCAAGCATGGAATACTCCTACTCTTCTGGAAAAGAGAGGAATAAATCTCCCTTCATAAATTTTCTCCCAGTTTGTCTCTCTCTACTCCCCTAAAGAGTCTCACATTTCTCCAGAGACCTGTCTGCTATATGGGCAAACATTAAGTTTCCTGTGTACTTTCTCTAACAGAAATTTTCTCTCCCATGGCAGAATTTTAGAAACTTAGAGGCAGTTCAGGGAAGCCTCAAATAAATTGAACAAAATACTACATCTGGTTCAGGGGAGAGACGGTGAGTTGATGTACACACCTGCTGTGTAATTTCTCTGGTGTGCTCTGTTGAAATTAGGTGGAGTGGGAACAGGTTTTTTCTAGAGTTTTGGTTCTGCTCGAAGATGTTTTGCTGGCATCTCCTCCCACAGCTTTAGAGTAGTGTCTCCATGTCAGTAACTTCACAGGTGAGTGTGCTGTGCAACAGTTCAAATGCTTCTATAATCAGAAATGCTGCAAAACACTGCTTCACCTGCAGATTGAGCCTCTCTGTGTCATGATGTCAGGATGACTCCCTCCCCTAGTTAATCTGCAGCTGGAGATTTTACATACTGGATTCTTTTCAGTCTTGGTGAAAAAGTCCCAGTAGTGTAAAGATAGAAAGTTCTGTGAACTTGGAAATATACTTTCAAGGAGTTATTATTTCATAGAGACACTGAGCTGGGTGTCTGGTAACACCCACGTACAATTCCCTGTGGTTATGCTATTTTAGAAGGAGTACAAGAAAGTTTACCACATCTGTGGAAGAAAACATCCATAACTTGAAAGAATCAGAATTGCGAGTGGTTCATTAGAGATTCCTCTTTGGTGGAGCCTGAAGTTGCACTGAAAGACTTGCAGAAGGGTGGGAAAATACAAAATACAGTGCAGTGAAAATACCAAATGCAGTGCACTGCCCTTCAGGAGGACTGCTGCAGACCAAGACTCTTGACAAAGCACCTGCAAAGCCAATCTGAAAGAAACCAGCGCCAGGCTTGTCCAGGTGTCTGAGGGCTGCTATGCTGGTGTCACCAACTGCTGGTGCATTGCAGGTCTCTGCAGAAGGGCTCACAAGCCCATACACCTTGCTTTGCCTGAGTTTTTTCCCCCAGGAGGAGGAGGTCGCCTGTCAGAGACTGGCTTACCCATGGAAATGAGTAATTCATTCTTGGGTGAAGTTTATTTGCATCATTTGCATGATTGCATCAGCCATGGTGCCCTGGGGTGGTCAGTTCTGGTGGAGAGCTCTGAGGAGAGGCGTGGAGGTGTGCAGCATCCAGAGTAGAATGAGCCTGCCTAGGAATGTTCTTTGTGCTGGACAAAATGCTTGTCCAGAATGGCAAGTGACACCGTTTAGATTACAGCATGTCAGTCTCTTATAATTGACACTACTTTTCTGTTCTTGCAAGAATACAAATATCCAATAACAATTTTTCATACACTTCTGTTTTATAAAAGTTGAAGTTGGTAAGTGGCTCTAAATTATGGCTATGAAAAGATACAATGTTAGTTTTTGAAATAAAGGAAAAGCTCTGCATCTTCCTGGACAAATCAATCCACTGCACAAATACTTGAAAGGTTTTTACATCTTCAAATTTTTATGCAGTATATTTTGAGATTTACACAGGGATGCTTTCCAGAAGCAATACCCAGGACTTTAATCTGTATGCTTAATAGATACTTGGTTTACCTTCCTGTGGGAATGGTAAGTTTGTACCTTGTTAAACAGTTTCACATCCCACTTTATGAATGGTTTTCTCCACAGACCTTTGGTGTTTTATCACATGTTCTTTGACTAAATTTCACTGTCTTAGGCTACAGTTATCTCGTAGCTATTAATATATAAGGTTGTGAGTTTGTACCTTTTTCCTTTTTTGTTTTCCAATTATTTCTGCACTTTCTAAACATTGCTTAACAGCACGGTGGCACTATAAAACCTTTCCTGGATGCAGATCTCTGATATGCCACCTGTTTATTATTATTTGGGATGCATCTAGAGGACAAGTTGAAAAATTAAGAGTGTTCCTTTAATATATAACAGAAAAGGATTTGGAGATTTTATAAAATTGGGTAAATATCACAGATCTATTTTGCATTAAACGCACAGACATTAAAGATACCCCTGTTACCTTAGATGGTGGCATCTTAGTGTAATTTTCATACTACAATGCTGGCGTTTCTTTTTTCACACATGGGACTTGCTGAGACCCTTGTAGCTAAGTCTGCATGCAAAACTAACATCATTAAACACCTTTATAAGTGTTGCTGTTACCTGAGGTCTGATGGCTTCCTTCATATTAACTTCTGCAATAAAATTTAAAATTTACTTTTATTAGGAATGTGATGTGAATGATGCATTCTTAAATTCTGACATCAGCAGCAGATTTTGAAATATTTCTGTAGAAATTTCCTTTGCTGTGCAATTTTATGTGTAAAAGCTGTGGTCAAGCTATGAAATATGTGGAAAAGTGTGCAACAAGAATGCCTTTTTGGCGGTTTTTGGGGGCGTTTTTTGTTTGGGTTTTTTGTTCGTTGTTTTAACTTTACATTAATATTCCAGTAAAGACCAGAATAAGTTCAGTGTAAAAATAATTTAAGCATAAGGCAAACTAAAAAGTATCAGGCATCAAATTAAAAAAGGGGAGAACAAGAAAAAGAAGTAGTACCGAAAGTGTCTCGTTATTTTTTCCTCAGAAGATTTTGTTAATTTATTGCTTTCCTGCATTTCACAGTGTGCAGCTGACTGCACTCATACAGGTTTTTCCCGTGGAATGAATAATAAGGTGCGGTTGGGAAACATCTTGTGTGGCTTTTGGTAGTTTATAAATTATTAAAACCTAAAGAAAAACCCTAAAATACCTTGGGAGATTAAATCCACTTAGGTCTAGCAGCTGTTGCCTGCAGTAGTTATTGCTGTTGCAACGTGCATAGAGCCGGTCGGTGTTCTGTACACTCACCACTAAGAATTAGAGGCTGTATCTCCTGTCAGCAGAGGGATTGGGGAAATGAAGACATTACTGCATGGCTCTCCTCCCACTGGTACCCTCACACTTTGAATAAGCCACCCTTTTTTTTTGTCAAAAATTGTGTTGAGGCCAAGGAAAACAGCTGGCACCTCTGCTCAGGAGTACCTCTGTGAAGCAGCAGCTTTGCTGTTTAGTTGTCTAGTTCATCTTTTCAGCTTGCTTGGGGATTGGGTGCTGCAAGGGCTGTCAGCAGAGACAAACTACCTGGGTCACAAAACAGGCAGTATTCTCCATTTGAATGTAATATCTGCAACTTGGGCAACTCTGAGGGAGCAGAATCCGTGTCAGCTTTGGTAGTGTGACTAGGTGTGTGTAAAAGGAGAAGCTTGCTTCACACTGGTGTCTGTGAGACTTTAATGCCTTTTGGGATGCCTTCTCTTAGGAGGGAGAGGGAGTCACTTAGGTGTGTATTTTCTTCCCTGTACCATTTGCTTGCAAAAGTTTGCTTGACCTCCCAGTTTAGCCTTCCTTTTTTTGCAATTCAGTGTGAATATTTCAACTTTTTCTCCTTGCTAATACGGAACTCTTGAGCAAGGCCTTATCTTTAAGCAGTGCACTGGTAATAACTGCAACACCCTGGCCATGACTGAGCAGCTGTATTTCCCAGCCCTGCCTAGTGAGATGTGATGGGTTTGGATTGGTATTGGAATCTGGACCATAACCACAGTTTTACACTGTTTTCCTCAGAACACCTTGTTATCCTCTTCCCAGCGAGGGTTTCAACCTAACTACCCCGTACACTGGGGTTTTTTCCCTATGTGAGCTACAGCTTGTAGACTTGTAATTAATAAGCCATTGGTGTGGTTCCTGATAAACTGAGCACTTAGACCAAAGCTGTCATCTTTTTTTAACTACTTCAGCAGAAACTGCTACCAGAACTGGCTCAGAATATGGTGTGCATTGTCCATACAGTGGAGATTAAAGTCCTGTTTCCATCTCTTCATTAATCTTCCTGCTAGATCTAGCTGGCAAACAAAGCAAAAGCAGTAGTTTGTGTTCTCTGGTGAACAGGAGTGATTTTTGGAGAGCATGTTACTCCTTAAAATATGTTCTCCAATTTTCTTCACTTTATTTTAAAACTTAACATAGTAGCCTTGTTAGCTGATAGGATGGCCAAAAATAATAGGAAAACACAAATTGCCAGAGAAAGTTTAGGCTGGACATCAGGAAAAAGTTCTTTAAAGAAAGGGTGATTGGGCATTGGAATGGGCTGCCCAGGGAGATGGTGGAGTCACTGTCCCTGGTGGTGTTTAAGGAAAGACTGGATGTGGCACTCAGTGCTGTGCTCTAGTTGATAAGGTGGTGTTAGGTTATCAGTGGGACTTGAGGATCTCAAAGATCTGTCCCAACCTAGTTAATTCTTTGATACTGTGGAAGTGGAACTTTTTGGTGGGTTTTTTTTGTTGTTGTTGTTATTATTTTTTTTGTTTGTTTGTTTGTTTGTTTGTTTTTGTAACAGTCTATGGTTCTAGCCTGACTGGTAGTTCCTCAGATTTTTTTTCACAGACAATTATCTAGGTTCCAATTGCAAAACCTTTTCCTGGACACCCTCAGAGAGCATCTGAATAAATGCATGAACGGTTTCCAGTGGCATTTTTATCTAATGGGCCAGCCTGCTGTTTTCTCAACCTGCTCCTAAATTCCACTCTGAGAAGATGGATGTCATGTCCTGCTTGCTCCTACGCATGCTGTCCATCACCTCTGGTGACTGGTTGCTGCTTCCACGTGGTTCACATTTCATGGGAAGCACTTCCTGCTTTTCATCTGCCATAATAAGGCAGGATCAATCTGTGTTACACAAAGGGATGGGTAATTTAGTGAAGTACCAGGTGTCTGAAATGCTTGGTATTGGAAGTAATATTCTTTGGCATTTCAGACAGGTCTGTTTTCTTGGCTTTTCAAAGGGACTTTTTTCCATTGCTGTCAAGTTTGTCTTCTAGAATGAACTGCCCTACTTTAATAATCAAACACCAACCAACAAAACAGAAAAGAAATGCACTCCAGTTATAGGATGTACAGGCTATGTAACTTGCACATGATTTTCAGAAAACTGCAAAGATGCTTGTCTCAATTTAAAGATGTTTTTTCACCCATTTTTCCAATCAGCTACTCTCTGATGGCTTCATTTCATATTGATTTATTATTTTGGTATCTTATCACCAGCAATGACTCAGACTCCTACAATTCAAGAAACAGTGACCAGCCCTAAATCTTTCATTCATACTGAGTAGTGCTGGTGGTAATGTTTCATATTAATGATTGACTAACCTCTTCCTGGGCTAACTTTGATGTCTGATTTATAAATACCTCTTCCTGTCATCCAGATTATAGTGCCTTTTTAAATCTTAATCCCTGCTCCAGATGAGAGCTTCCTGTATGATCTTGGTTTTCAGAAATCTGGGATGTTTTCTTCAGTAGCATTCAGCAAAGCCACAAGCTTGATAACAAGCATTAAATCCAGATGCCAGTCTTAATCTGATGCACATGGTGAGCTTTGAAAGAGGTTTTGGTGTGTATTAGGATATACAGGGAGTTTTTTCCTAAACCTGAACTTCCCATCCCTGTGGTTAGCCTCTGGTAGCTGTTCCTTGTCTAGATTATAGGAATTTGTGTAAAAGTCTTTTTGTTACCCTGGTAGAATTTCTGTCTGGGATAGCTGTTGGTTATCTTCACTGGATTTCAGTTTGCTGACAACTTGCAGAAATTATTAGCTGGGACATAGGTTTTCTGATGGCCCCTGCTTTTGTACCAACTCCCCTGTCTTGGAAGTGTTTCTGTGAATATAAGGAAGCCCTATTCAAATGCTACCCTTCAAGAACTGGGTTAGAAATGAGGGAGACGTTGTGCTGAACCACCACCAGTGGTAGTAGCACTGCTCAGGTTTTACAGTGCAGCTTCACTGGGCTGTATCTGAAATGTCTCCTCAGCTCTCTGCATACGAGGAGCCAGCTTGGCCAGTGCTCCCTCTTGCTCCCCCTGCCTTATGTCACTGAGTTGTACTTAATCCGTAATCTACTCCTTTTAAATTAGTGTCTCCAAGCTGTCTTGAAAACCATATGTCTATTAGGATGTGATTAGTAAATGGCAAATGTTTAATTTGGTCCAGTTTAGCAGGGCGCATCCCCATGCTGCTCTGAAGCTGTGGCTGTATACTTTGGTTCTTCAAGTCTGGTTATATTTACTTACTTCTTTTAACCTTAGGTCAAATTTACACCAATAACCCAGTGAATGCAGTCAGACTGTGGGTAGATTACAAGCAGTTGCAGAGTTTTGAGTTTCTGTGCTAACAGTGGTGGTTGAATGTTTTGTCTCATGGAAAATACTGAGAAAAAGTTACCTGGGCATTGAATATGTGGGTTTTGTAACCTAGCCTGATTTGATATAGGTCAGAGAACCCATTCTACCGACAAAAGCTATCTGGGCCATTACTACTCTGGCCATCATCATTTCAATCAAACTACTGAAAGCAGAGAAAATGAAATCTATGTGGGAAAGAAGCAAACACTTCCACAGACAGTGAAAATTTTGAAGGGCTTATGCAAAGCAAAGGTTCAGATAATGCCAGAAGGTTTTTTGTATTTTGGTTTGATAACTGTTAATTCCACTTCTAAAATCACCAAGGTGGTGAAGTTGATTTTATTTAATCACATGTAATTAGTGTAGTTTATTGAAGAAATGTTTTGAAGTTAACTGTTTGAAATATATTTTATGATTGCTTGGACATGGTTATTTATGTACAAAGCCTGATGTGCTGTTTAATTCTCTGCTTGATTATAATGTTTTAATAAATTACTTTTTAAAAATCTTTCAAGCATTCCTGACGTGGATGGCAAAGTAAGTAGGATCAGAAACTTGCGTTTTAAAGGTTGCACTAGACATTAGTTTGTACTATAGTGACAGTAAAAAAAAAAAAGCAGAGTATATGTTTGTATTATTTTCCTTTATCTTCAAAAAATATTTCTCTAACCATTATGTCTTGAGTCTGAATTTCTCACCATAGAGTTGTAGAAAATTTGCATTTAACAAGTGTGATTCAAAATTTTTGCAGACGGAACTGTTTCACAGTGTATTTTTTTCTATTGATCATTCCTGAAAATGAAATCAAAGTAGAGAAGGCAATTGCCTGAAAATTGGAAAAGCTGCACTGAAACATGATCAGGAAAACCTTGAGCACTGCTTGCACCTAGATTTTGCTGCCAACCAGTGTAAGTGGAGATAAGTGTGTATCTCTGGGGATTTCCAGTGCTTCTGACTGCACAGAAAAACAACAGAAGGGTAAAACTGCCTAGTTGCACTTGGTAAGGGGCCAGTCTGAACCAACACAGCTTGCAGAATTCCATATATAAGGAAATTGCTGCGTTTTAGTCTCTTAGTGAAGTGCTTAAGGATGTAAGCTGAAATTTTGGCAGATTTCCAGCACAATTGGGATCTTCTGGACTGGAAAACAGAGCAGGTTCTGTTTTGTGAACAGTACATCGAAAGTAAGTTTAGGGAAGTGTCCTGCACTAAACATGCTGTTTCATTGCATGGCTCTAAAATGGCATTATGGATTTTGCTTTTTTTGCTGTGCTTGCATTTACTATTCCTCCCATTTGTCCAAATTCCAACTTCAGCTTTAGGTCACTGAAGTAATTTGTCCCTGGTTCCAGACTTCCCATTAACTTAGTGACATGTAACCTATCTGCTGTTAACTGCACAATGAGTACAATCATCCATAAAACACGTTTAAAGAAAAAAGAGTGTGTGCTACACCAGCTGTTTTCAGTCCAGGGTATGCTTGCCCTTTCTGTTTTGTTAGAGCTGCTGTCAGCTCTTCAGACTGTGCCACTTCCCTCAGAGAAACTCTACAATGCTTTAACTGGATCATGTCCTCTATCATTCACCCTTACCCTTACTGGTGATTTATGTGCCCATATTTGTGGGAGATTTGGAAATAAAACTTAGGAGTTCAGAATTTAGAATTATACACAATGTAAAAATGTATACTATGTACAAATATATAATATGTACACAAAGGTAAAAAACTAGTTGGTTTTTTTTCTGCATGATTATCTAAAACTTAATGAGAAATGTATTTTTCTAGAGGGAAAATGCCGCATCAACTCGCAATATGAAGTGCTAACAGTAAAAGCTGTAGTAGGTTCAGTCAAGACGTATTTGCAACAATAGTTCATTTTCTTTTTACCTCAAATTTCCCTTCACATCTTCTCTTGCTAAGGCTAGTCTGGATCCTAGGCCCAGAGGGAGAAACAGTCATGTTTTAAACATCAGAATTACAAAGTTCTTAGCTTGGTCCAGATGTCTGTATTTTAAATGGAAAGGTTCTGATGCTGCCAAGTGCACTTCAGCCAACCTTGCGAGCTAATTTTCTGGGAACAGCTGTTCTGTCCTCCAGGCTACTGTCAATCTCTGATTTATTCAAATGTTGCCCTTGCAGGTTAAGACAAATAATAGTAACAAGGCTAAAAATTTAGATTGCTCTTTGTGGTTGATCCAAGCTTCTTTCAAGTTCCGTCTTGCTTAAGTGCCTGCTGTGACTACTGGTTCTGTGCTTTTTCCAATTTGACCTCTTTGATGACTAGTTCCACTATCTTTGACTCACTGAGTTCTTGAACTTTTCCCCTCCTGGCCGTTTTTTCAGATTCTGTGAGGCATGTCTCATGTGGTTTCAGCTTTGTACCAGGACCTAGGTTGGGCAGCAGTAGCAATGTGTCCTGGTGCTACAGGAATTCGCACAGCCAGATGGTGCTGGTGTTCATCACCGGCTCTTACCACATGTGCTAAGTTCCCTATTGTGAGAATCCACGCAGAATTCCTCAATACAAACCCACGACTTTGGCTTGAACCTAAATTTGCAGTGCTAGCTCCTCTTTATCCCAGGTTTTTGTACCCAGAATTTCAGCTGAAGAAACCTAAGAAACATTTCAGTCAACCGTTTATGTTTTTAAGTCAAATCTTGACATGTTGGGGTTTGTTTTCTTTTCAAAGACTCATCTTCTATTTTCTTACAGAATAAACTGACATTTTTACAGGTCCAGATGACTCCTACTTTGTCTGGGAGAAGAATGGACAAAAGATGAAGGCATGCATCACGGAGCAGTCTCACAGGCTGCTTGATGGCAGAGTGCATGTTCTCAGCTGGGTGAAAGATTCAGTATCAGAAAACGCAGAGTACAGATGCTCATTCATCTCAAAAGTTGGGAACACAACATCAGAAGTGCGGATCGCAGTGGAAGATAAAGGTAGGCTTGTTTCAAGTGTATGCTGTGTTTGGCCTGACCCTGCTATAAGTAAATATATTTACCCATAAAATGTGCATATCTAAAGATGGTAACTCTTGCCTACAGTTCTAGTATGCACTTTATTCATGAAAATATTTTAAGCCATTAAAACCCCTTCCTCTACCCCCTCCCTCAAAGGACTAATGTAAATTAGATGTTGTGATATAGAAATTGAACCAAAACCTGATAAAGTAAATAAAAAAACCTGAAAATCAGATGTGTAGTAGAGAACTACAAATAAGTCCTCTGATGGAATTCTACAGGGCAATGTAGAAAAATTCTTTAATTCATAAGGACTTAATGCTGAAGTCAGATGGTAAAGAGAAACCCCCACTACGCTGGATTTTTAAAATTGTGTGATTTGTAAACCGCTTATGGTTGGGCAAGGTCAGTTCCCTCTGCTCCATTTGGACACTAACTAAGCAGGAGGGCAATAACTTCAGCAACTGCAGGATTTTGGGATTGCAGCAACTATGCTGCAACTAATTTGTGACCTTAGCCAGGTGTGGAAAAGGTCAGAATTGTCTTTAAAAAGACAGCAGGACCAATGAATATGATAAAGCAGGGATTTTCTTGGCAAGATGAAGGAAAAATTAAGAAGCTGGTTAATACCAAATATGAGTCTGCCAAGGAAGGCTCAATGCTTCTTTTTTCAGTGACAGAGAAAAGCCATGGGAGTTTATGCCATCACTCCAGTTACTTTGAAGTCTGTCTCAGAAGCAGAATTAAGAGCATCTCAACCAAACCAAAATGTAAATGTAAAACAGACAGAGGGGCTCTCACCGTGCCCTAAAAACATAAAACTGATGCTAGTGTTCCAAAAGATAAATATAAAATATGTCACCATCAGTCTTACATTCTGTGAAAAAAGCTGGCAAATAGGCCAAGATGCAGTAACATAGCCCTTCTTAAATTATCAATATAAGGAAGTATAAGGAACTCTGGAGTGAAATTACATGGCATCTACAGATGGCCAGGGTATCAAATCCAGCCAGCAGGGGTTTAGGAGGGGTAGGTTG
>VZTB01003147.1:198025-228564 GCA_013397245.1 Thryothorus ludovicianus | reverse complement strand
GATGGGCCAAATCCAGCAATATGAAGTTCAACAAGGACAGGTGCTGGATCTTGGACCAAGTCCAAGTGTTGTGGCCACACTTTGGTCACAGCAACCCCTTGCAGTGCTACAGGCTGGGGTCAGAGTGACTGGACAGTGGCCAGGCAGAAAGGGACCCAGGGGTGCTGGTGACAGTGGATGAACACAAGCCAGCTGTGTTCATCCACTNTTGAGTCCACCATCAGCAAATTTGAGGGTGATTCCAAGTTGGTGGGGAGTGTTGATCTGTTGGATGGTGGGAGAGCTCTGAAGAGACCTGGACAGGCTGGATTGATGGGCCAAATCCAGCAATATGAAGTTCAACAAGGACAGGTGCTGGATCTTGGACCAAGTCCAAGTGTTGTGGCCACACTTTGGTCACAGCAACCCCTTGCAGTGCTACAGGCTGGGGTCAGAGTGACTGGACAGTGGCCAGGCAGAAAGGGACCCAGGGGTGCTGGTGACAGTGGATGAACACAAGCCAGCTGTGTTCATCCACTGTCAAGAAGGCCAATGGCATCCTGCCCTGGATCAGGAATAGTGTGGCCAGCAGGAGCAGGGAGGTCATTCTTCCCTTATACTGGGCACTGGTGAGGCCCCACCTTGAATGCTGTGTCCAGTTCTGGCCCCTCAGTTTGGGAAGGGGATGGAGTGTGAGGCTGAGATGCTTGAAGTGTGTCCAGAGAAGGGCAGCAAGGCTGGTGAAGGGTTGGAGCACAAGTCCTATAAGTAATGGCTGAGGAAGCTGGGGATGTTCAGCTTGGAACAGAGACTCAGGGGTGACCTTATCACTCTGAGCAAACATCTGAAAGGAGGGTGCAGCCAGGTGAGGGTCAGCCTCTTTCCTAGGACAAGAGGCTCAAGCTGTGCCAGGAGAGGTTTAGGTTGGACATTAGGAGGAATTTCTTCACAGAAAGGGTGACTAGTCATTGGAATGGACTTCCCAGGGAGGTGGTTGAGTCACTGTCCCTGGAGGTGTTTAAGGAAAGACTGGATGTGGCGTTGGGTGCCAAGGTGATGCTGGATTGTAAATTAGATTCAATGGTCTCAGAGGTCTTTTCGTGATTGATTCTGTGATCCTATGATTACTGAAAAACAGGGAATACTAACTGGACATGTCCATCATATCACCAGTCCACTATGTTAACCTGGTCCCCTCCAACACATCACTCTTCTCCCCAGGCTTGTTATGATCTACCTGGAGCATTCCTGTGCTTGTTAGATGGGTTTGAACTATTCATTTGTTAAGTGCTACCTTCTAGATCTCAAATCACAGATAATGGCACTAAGCCTGTTACTCTGGAGGCTGTTAAGTCTGCTGCACAGTGTAAGAGAGAGAACCATTTCAACAGAACTTACTGAAGTAACATGAAAGGATGCATAGCAGAATGAAGGACAGGGGTTTCTTCTAGCCCCTTCCTGCAGGACAAGCAGTCCTGAACCTGATCAGGTACTGACTTCTGCCATTATATGGGTACGTAATCATCCCATTTCCATTCTCAGACAGTGCTGGCCAGGATGCATGGACCAAAGAATTTGACATCTGGAGAAGTGCCATCAGTGAACATGACAAGATGATGCAAAACTGGAGGAAAACATGGGTAAGATTTTCAAACTGCCTCTTGTACTTCTGCAATTGCATTCATTTATATAACAAAATGATCAGTGTTCCTGTACATGTCATCATTCTTGACCCTCTCAGCAGTAAAGTCTGTTCCCTGTATGACATTCATTGCAGTTATGTCCCCTTGTTCCTTCAGTCCACTAACCAAGTGCTCATCAGTCAGTAGCTCTCTTCCTGCCCAAAGTAGTAAGTCTATGTATAGTGAATAGAGTAGATAAATTTCATCATATCTGCAGACTAACTGGATTGCAGAGACTACTGGCCTTCATAAATGAATGAAGGCCATAAAAGCTGACCCTTTTTCAAAAAGAAGTCCATACCCATCTATTAATAATTTTCTCCAACAGTTAGAACAAAGATCATATACAAACCTTAGATATTATGTGTTTGCTGCCTGTTGAACAATTAGTACAGGAAACCTTAAGCCCCATTTTCATTTTTAGAGTGGTATTAACACATCATTCTGAAATTTTTCTTCAGGAGACCTGCAACAAGAGAAAGAGCCTCTAACGGACAAAGGAATGAACAGGCTAGAAGGAGAAATGTATGCAAGTTAAGAGTACCTGTTACCTCTTAGTATTGTAGCATTTGGAGATGTCTTTGCAAGTGTTAGTGCTGCCATTAAAAATGATATTCAGGAGAATCACCTCAAGCATGAAGTGGAAGGGGATATTCTTACTGCACCAAAGAGTAACTAAGCTAATAGTACAAGAGAGGCCACCCATCCCATGCTGCAACTATCTCTGTTTTTTTGATGTCAGCTATTTCAGCTTAATAAAGAACAAAAGTAGTCTCAGCAAGACTTGTGTTGTTCAAAGAATATAATATGATGTTTTCTGTTTTGAGTTCATTAAGCCAACCTGATAATTTTGGGCTTGAGGATCTTGGCTAGGATGTGGATCACATTTATTTAAAGGCATTTCAACTTGTACACTAGTTTTTCTTTTACTATGTTTACCCTCATGTTGCCAGTGTTTTGAAGAGCATTCCTGTCTAGTGTCAGCAAGCTCATTTGTTCAAACATACTTTCTTTGGTAATTGTGCTGGGTTTGAGTTAATTTTCTTCACAGTGGCTGATATGAGACTGTTTTGGGTTTGTGCTGAACACAGGGTTGATACTGGTTGGTAATTTTTTTGTGATTGCTGAGCAGGGCTCACACAGAGCCAAGGCCTTTTCTGCTTTTTGCCCTGCCACAGTGAAGGAAGCTGGGGGTGCAAGGCAGGCTGGGAGGAGACACAGCCAGGACAGGTGTCCCAAACTGACCAAAGGGATATTCCAGACCATATTGGCATCAGGCTCAGGATACAGACNGGTGCTCGGTTGCTGGCTGGGCTTAAACCATGACAGTAATAAAGTTTCGATACCAAATAAAGAAGTTCTGACTAATGCTGAAAATACAGATAGATTACAAGTATGCAAGAAGACTGTTTTAGTTTTGCAAATTATTCTCCTATATTTGAGATAATGTGGCTTAAAGATTTTATGCTGAATGCATTCGAAGACCCTTCTTTAGGATAACCAAGTGCAAGCTAAAAAGTACCCACACTATCCACAGTAAAAGTGTTCTACTGCACTACTGCTCAGATTTTTGTCCTTCTGCATCCAAGAAACAAAAGCCCAAGGTATAAATTAAATTTTCTCTACTATCTGCTCAATGGATTTCGACAATCTGGAAGTGAGTAAGATGCTCTCTAATAATCACTCAGCCCAGGTGGAGAGCTGCTTCATACACATCCCTAAGTTCTTTCCTAACTGGTAAGATTTAAATGAGTGTTTCCTACATTATAAGAAAGCAATCTCCTCATACTAAGACTTGAATGATCCTTTTTTTTTAGTATCACCTTGTCACACATGAAGGGTGAAAACTCATTTATTCCCTACTTTTTTAACCATTTTCCCTGTTTTTCACATAGGCATTTCATTAGTGCTGATGCAGACTTTTGACACCACCAGAGATGATTTCTTTCTCATTTGTTCTCATAATTTTTTTTGTTCCCAGGACAGCTACAAATAGACTTTTCTTGAATTGTGTCTCCTCCATTAGTTCCACTGATACAGAGCACACTTAAGCTTAGTTCTGTGGAGCGGAGTGGGAATATAAAGACAGGGGTCAGGGTTATGGATGACATAGCTAAGCTTTACTTTGTTTCTGCAGGAAATTACTGCAAGTAATAAAAAGTTGCCAAATTTTTTGTTTAGTTCAATTTTATGGGAAAAAAATATTTCTGTGTACTAGCATTAGTAACCATGGCTGTGACACCTTATAGTAATTTTTTTTATACTCTCTAAGAACTGGAAATAAGTCCCTAAGATTGTGAACAACCTATAATGTTTCTGAAGTTTTATGCTCTTCTACAGTAAGACAAAATAGAAAACATGGTCAAAAACCAAACTTCTTTACCAACTGGCTCTCATTCCATTGAATGATTTCATTTAGCAGTTCCACAATTTTAGATGTGTACCCAAGGGGCACTGGTACAAATGAAGAAATCACAACTTACCTTTGCGTCAAGGGTATATGCTGGCCAAAAGCATGTTTTGTCACTGGGACCTGTCATTCCCAATTTCCATTTAAGATTAGAAGGAACTAATACAAAAAAAGATCATCATCAAAAGTAGTGCATTTCAGCATAAGGCCAGCTCCCCTTGTCAGTGTTCTTTCCCAAAAGTGACATTTCAAGTATCACTAAATTCCCACAAGACAAGCTTACTTAAGTCACAAGCATTCTTTATAGAATCAATATATTGTATCAGATTTTATACAATTTATATTCTACAAAATTGTTTGCATTTCAAAATTATTTAAAGTTTTTTATATCACTTCTATCATCAGCAGCTACTTTCCAAAGTATTGCACTACAAATGTTCAGTATGGTGAAGCGCTTGCAGACACACCTCAGAGATGCTGAGCAGCACATGGCATCTCTATCACTTTTCTGAAAAGCTGACACAAGTTAATATGTGCATCTCTCCAATTACTTTAGGCTTGTCCTCAAAAAACAGTGTTTATACAGACCATTCCTGCTAAGGTGCTCCACCACTACTATAAGCACATTTTGTTTTTAAAATTTTATTTCCTCTAGGATACAAACTTCATTTCTTATAAGATATAAATTTCTTCTATTTAGATACAAACTGAGATTGCTCAAAAACTCATAGATATACATACCAACACAACCCCAAAATGAAGGAATGAGAAGTCTCAGCAAGGAGAAGGTACAGATAAGAAGGCTAGCACATTTGCTGTCCTGCAATATCCTCTCACTTCAAAGCAGGATGTATGAAAAACTACGCTCAGCAGCAACAGAAACATCAAATTTATAAAAAGTTTAAACAGAGCACATTCACTTCAGGAATTTCAGACCCTTGTAGTCTGAGCTATCTCCTTCACACCTGATGTATGATCCCCAAAAAACAACACAGAAGAGCTAACTAGGAACTTTGTCATCATAGCCTTCCTTAATTAGTTTAAATCGAGCTACCTACCCCAAATTAATTTGTTGCTGACTAGAATAAAGTGACACTGATAGGAGTCTGCCCTTCTGAGCAGGCTTATTTAGAACAAAAACTAAGAATAAACCTACAATCAAACAACAGCTGAAGTTTCTTAGACAGGAGTTAAAAATTAAGGGCAACTCTCCTTCAGCCCCTTCTAGCTCAAGGAATCTCTTCCACAAGAAAATTATTTTTCTATCAGATTCTTTTGGTATATCAATGCTTGTCCGTAAAAGCATTGAAGTATGCCAAGCCAGTTCAAGTGGTTTGGAGCTACAACAATTTGGTGTTGTAATCTGCTATAATAATCAGAGAAACACATAGAACATAAAAACATTAACCAGTGCTCCAGTGTGTATTTTGCTTAAAGGGATTCAGAACAGTTTGCTTAGCTAACTTCAGGTATTTCTTTAGATTATGTTATTTTGCTGACTTCTTCCTATGTATCTGACAGAAAAAAAAATTAAATGCCCAATAGAGCTGGATCTGGATTTACTGATGGTCTTCCAAATTCAGTATCGCCATGTCAGCAGTTGCACTCTTTTCCAATTCCAGTGCATATGGGTTATACTCTTCTTCAAGTTTTCTCTTCCAAACTTTAACTAGGGAATATTGGGGAAAAAAACAAACAACAAAGAAAAAACAACAACCAACATGTCACCATATAATACTTGAGGAAAAACTTAAAAAGAAAAGTCAACCCTGGTTCTTTACTGCCCCTTCAAAATAAGTGCTGAGATAAGCTGACAGAGAGGCAATGCTGGTGCTTACGTTCTGGAACATCAGATGACACACAGAAGAGGAACTTAGGAGTGATGGGGTCCACGGAGCTCCTTGTGTCCAACACCTTACTCAAACAAAGCTAACCCTGAAGGTGGTTCCAACTTTAAAAAAACCTGGAAGTTTTCAAAACTTTCTATGTCTGTTGACTTAAGGACAGAGCTGGAGGAAAATATTTCAGGGAATGACTGCTTGTGGGCAGGAAGATGCATCTCAAATAGGCTTCAATACAGAAGTCAAGTCTACCATAGTCATAGAGTATGGACATCTACAATTAATCCTAAAAGGATTTTTTAAACAAATAGAAATATAATTAGGAGCTCTGTTAAACCTCCTTAAGCAATGAGTAGTGCCTGCTAATTTGTGGAGTTCAGAGAGAAACTTTAATACTTTCTCAGCACAAACTGACTTCAGGTTTATTTAAAAAAACAAAAATTTGCCCCCTCCTTACTAATGACTAGAGCAAATGTAATTTGTTTCAGTGAAAATCACAGAATTGATTAGCACTACGAATGAAAAGTGAACAAAAACCAAGTCAGTAAATACTTACTGTAATTTGGTACGTCCTCATCCGAGTCCTTGGAAGATGTTTTACAAGTTTCTAACAAGCCATTTTTTTCTGTTTCAGGAGTTAAGATGCTGGGTTGGGTTTCTCTTAGTCCTGCTTCAGCTTCTTCCTCTAAAGCTGCTATCATATCTTTGTAGGCCTTCCTAGCCTCTGTTGTCAGCTGCACCATTCTGTGAAAATGGTCCTAGGGCAACATAAAATACTAGAGTTTAAATCATACAGTAAGTTTTAACAACTCTTTGAAAATCTGATAAATATTCCTTATTCAGAATGTGTGGGTTCATATATAGAAGTTGAGCAGCTTTGTATGTACAAAGACATGAAAAACATAGCATTTATCAGCATTTATAAAAACAGCACAGCAGTTCTCTTGGAAAAAACAAAAAATTGAGGGAGATAAAGATGAAGAGGATGTCAGGAAGACAGCAGGAGTAATTTTTTTCAAACAGTGCTGACTGCCTGTACTTCTAAAATCTATTTTTCATATAAGCTTTGTATATGACATGTGATGAAGAGTGTAAGTCTGCAAAAGCAAAACAAACAGAAAGCCCCTTAAGAATCACAGTATTTTCATCTCCTCTTCCAAGTAAAAAGTGAAGCTTTTTGCACAAAAACATGAAGTGACTTATTTCAGCTTACCTGAGCTCCATCATAACTGAAAATCCCCACCACACTCACAGGCACTGCTTTGTTCACACAGCGGCCCAGGGCCTTGCGGTTGAGGGCAAAAACAAACGGGATATTCTGCTCACAGGCACAGTCAATAATGTTGTGAAGAGTCTCGTCCAGCCCACCTGGAGCAGACAATACAATCAGCCTGACTGGAGCTAAAGAACCATACAGTTAACACATGGCAAAAAATATCCCAAAGTTATGGGTGCATTCTGAAACTACACCTTATAGGAAGAAAAACTGAGATCACAATAATGGCATTGAATATCCATTTTTAAAGGACAACCTGATATTTCTTTCTTAATTAGTAAGCATTAATTTTAGACTGCTACTATTACATATGTTACTATATATGCAGTACAGTCTAATCTAATATAAAAAAAAGCCCAGCTGCTAAGGAATTATTTAAATTACAATAATTACAACAATTACAACAAATTCATGCAAATAATGACAACTTTAGGGAAACTATCACTAGTGGTTTATTGTCACTCTGTGTCCTAAAAGAGATTGATACAGTGGGACTCCTTGTGATGGCAAGAGCTGGCATCAGCAGCCTTTGGAGGGTCTCAGCTGTGCAGTGCAATTAGTAGCTAGAGACCCTCATCTCAGGTAACTTGCCCCACCCCAGAGAGTCTTTACTCAGCTCACAGTTACAACAGCACAGCAGTAAACAATCTGAGCAAGGAAGGCAACTTTATATGGCTGGATTTCAAAGTATACTCAAATAAATTTCTCCAGTAATAATATTGCTGTTGATATACTGAACCTTCTCTTTTGCATTTCTTTTATTAAACAAGAAAAGTTCTTTTGTTAAGAACTTATTTACCCTTTGACTGAATCTTTTCACAGTTAGGAGAGATGATGACACACTTCAGTTTTTTCAGCTTCAGATGTTTCAGAACTTCTCTAAGACCCATAACAAGCCTGCGTTTGATCTTGGCCTTTACTGGGTCTTTCTGATACAAGCGATCTTGGAAACGAACCAGTTCTTTTAAGAGATCTGTGACACAACTGTCAACTTCTTTACTAAGTACCTGGCTGCAGTAACTGGAAGAAAGGAGCAGTCAAATGGTTAGATTCACTAAAGTTACAAATATGTAACATTTAAATATGTAATATATTAAATATAAGTTTTAAATTCTATTCCACGTCTTTGTACTTTTTCCTGTTTTCACTCCAAACACACTTGCTATATACACAAAAATAAAAATTTCCTTAGGATTTCTTTTCGGTGTCTCAGAAAACAAGAGGAAGAAGTTTTGTTCCTTATGTTATCTGGATTTCTAATCAAACTATATTATCATTACATTATGTATTAAAAATACATACACACATGTACAGTAAACCTATATATCTATACCTACACAGATAAATATTTTATCCTAAGAAATAGGTATGTGCATATTTTTTTCTACTGAAGCATTTTTCTGAGGGCATTTATTTTGATGTATATAAATCAAAATCAAAACCAGCAACCAAAGTACAAAATTTGAACTAATTTCTGTAAGTTCAAGGCTGTGTGTAATAAACATGGAAAACTGGATCACATTCCCTCTCCCTACATTCATGTCTGTCATTCTTTTTCACTTACCCAGCTATGGCTTTGTGTTGTTCATAAGGAAAGGATACAAAACAATGGAATTCACCCTTCCAGTACACTCTGGGGAAGATCAGAGCTAAAAATTATTTCACCCCACCCCACTTTTTTTTTTTTTCCAGTGAAGAAGGGTACCAAAGAGAAAAACTAAAGATATATCAGCTGCATTGTCAACAGAATTATGTGTCAGTGGCAAATTCACATAAGATAATGAAATCACATCTCTCCTGAATCTTAGAAAAACAATTATTTCCAAATTTTATTTAGGTTACATGAATTTTTACTTACTATTTCCTATTGGTTTCACTAAGTCTTGAAAACAGATCTACTGGAACACTAAAAAACCTAATTTAAAGAAAATAATCTAAGCTTTGCTGAATGCTCTACATCCTGTAAACTGAGTTGTCCTTCACATATTCAACCCAAACTGTGGTCTCAGTAAAATACTGTTGCATAGACACAAATGAAGCAATTTTTATTGCAATTAGAAGTTCAATTAAGAGTTAACACAGCAGGAATGTTTGTATCACTATTAACAATTACTATGCCATAAACTGCAAAAAAACCCACCAGTGGTGGATTTGCTTAATGGAGGAGATCTAAAAGTTAAAACACTGCTTTCCTCAAGAAACTGTTTTAAGCTCTCTTGGCTGGATCTCTGATCCAACACAGTAATGACTATTTCTTTTTATAAAGAAACCTGTATAACATAATCTTAAACATTTAGCTAAAACTGTTTGCACACAATAAATAATAAGTATTACCTTTATTTTTTTACCCAGCCACAATATGAAAATGTCATCTTTTTTCTTTACATTTTTGTCATTTGGTCTGGCAGTACCAAACAGCCACAAAAACCAAACTACAACTAAAAATATTTAAGAAACCTCATTTAAAAGTGGTTACCCCTTTATTTAAAATACTTTAACCGCAGCTTCTTTTCTTCCATTAGCCTCTAGCAAATTTGGGGTTTTTTTGCCTTCAAGGAACATGCATTTTCAAGTGAGAATCACAAAAGTTTGTAATTTCTTTGTGTGTCAGCTTACAGAAAGACTGAAAGAAAAAAATTTACAGCCTTCAGTCTAAGTTTTGCAGAGAATGCAACTGAATTACCATTTGAAAAATACCATATTGGTGGTAGTGTGCAAAATGAGCCATCAATACAATCAATACTTACTCTCTAAAATTCCTGCTGTGGATTTTTGGAAGAGTGGCAGTTATCTGCTTTGAAGTCACAGAACCTTCTTTAGATTCCTTGATCCCCGTGTGCTCTGGAAACCCTTCAGCAGCTTGCGATACAGGAAAAGCTATCATGTAAATCAAGACATTTCAGTGAAAACCAACCCAAAAAGCACTGTGAAGAGATTAATCTGTCAAGAATGTATGGAAGAGTCATTCATTACTTTAGTATTAGAACAGTCTGTGGTAGTAGGGAAACAGGTCTAACTTTTTTTTTTTTTAATCTCGGGTTTTTTCTCATTTCAAACCTCATTAATTGACAGAGGTAGGTGGGAACTCTCCATACAATATAAAACCAACAGGCACAGAAGTGTGCAACAGTAATCAGAATCCCTATCACTGCATTTCAGCTTTGGCCCACTTCACAGTCAAGATAAGCCTCAGGTGAATCTCAAAAAACTCTGAGGTTGCAGCCTTCATTTGGCAGTATAGTACTAAATGTGCTCAAATTTCCAGCTACATACTGTATTACAGTTTTCTCAAAAGATACCTGCTTGACCATCCTGTAGAAGTGTTGTGTTTTCAGTAACATTTCCTGCCGTCTGGCAAGTGTTATCTTCATCTTTTGGTGCTGCTTTCTGTTCTAACAGGTGCTGCTGTTTTCTTTGTTCTCTTTCCTTCAGAATAATCTAAAAACATATATCAAAACCAAGCCAATTTGATGTCACGCAGAAAATAAAGCATTACTCTTATCACATATTTACACAAGAAACATTTATAAAGAGGTTCAGCACAAGCATCTGACGTTTACAACTTTTTCTTTCTATTTGCACATAAAAAGAAGGAAAGATAACTCCTAAGTTTACATAGAAAAGGACTTTTACCTTGATTACCAGTGTATGCGTGGAGAAAATATTTACTAGGAATAAACTATAAGGGCAGAAGTAAAGGTAAAAAAATCCTCTGTATAGGAGATGTGACAGGAAGCAACGTGAATGGGCAAAGAGGGAAGATACAACAGAAATCACCAGCTGGACCTAACCCTGTTGCTGCAGAATCAGCTGGAGTTGTGGCTTGGAAGAGCACTGAAGCATTAAATACGACCTCTGTTCCATCCGTTGTTCCCAGTCTTGCAAATAAGGTCATCTCTGCCAAACCAAGTAATATTTCTTTGCATGTCCCCCTGTACTAATGATGACACTTGTAGTGGCACTTTATCGATTAGGGACTGATTTAAGGGAGAAAGTGTATTTTTTGGGAATTTGTATACGCCATTTAGCAAGAATACCCTCTTCTACCCATCTCCTCTCCGAAACCAAGCAAAGCTAAAACTGAATTCAGACAAGTGGACACTGAGATGCAGATCTCCACATGAGAGGACTTAACAAACTCCCAGAATAATACATTATTCTATAGTTTTACTATTTAAGGTAAAAAAACTGAGGACCTTTTTAAGAGGTGTTGGTCTCTTTGCTTTAGGTACTTCTCTCTGTTTCCCTTTCTTTACCAAAGGAGCGCTGGAATCCAAGGGATTATGAGGCATCTTTCCTTGGTTTAAACGGTGACTTCTCTTGGCAGTAGCAGGGTCTTTAGATAGCAATGGTATGGCGCCACCAACTGAGATTTAAGAAGAAATCTTCATCAGACAACTAAAATGAGTACTTGAACTAGAATCCAATTTCAAGTTTAAGACTGGTATACAGATATTAAAATTGTGTTCTGTTGCCATTAAGAATATTTACAGGAAATCCTGTATCATCAAACAATGTTATTTTTAAAAGAGACTCCTCACAAAAGATTGCTGTGTCCTATACTTCTATTATATTCCTGGAATCCCAATCTCTGTCTCAAAAGCAGAATTTTGACCAAACACTGCAGTCCAAGCTACTCTCAACACCATGCCATGCCGGCTTGGTAAACCTTTAGGAATATCTGTGTTTCATGGTGGTGGCATTTCTTCTTCCACAGATTCCCTACTGGTTTGAGATAAATACTGAGTCACAGTATTACGGATTTTAGATTTACTTGCTGTAAATAAACTTAAGCATTTATGCCTACCTTTTGTTACACTGTCTTTTGTTAATGACATTGGATGAAATTCACTTGCAAATGGATCATGAATAATGCAAACCTACAGCTAAGTCTCTTTTGCTTAACCTGCAAAGCTTGCTGAAGATGTCCACTTTACTTGCATTTTTTCAGAGGGTTTAGAGCACAGGACCTTTAAATGACTGGACAAATGACTAAACCTGGATCATCCACACCATGACCTCATACCAGATAAACTACTCTCCCTCACCATCAGTAGGAACTGCTGCATCCCGTAGAGCACTTTGTCAAACTTCAGTCACCTCCAATATAGAGCAGCTCATACTAGCGACTCAATGGAGAGGATGACTAAGTGTCAGTGGAACCAGCTTGACATCTCCTTCTGTGACTCAGGCAACCTCTCTCCCCTAAATACAGTAAATATTCTGGCAGCTTGTCTTAAGCCATCTTCATTTGCTGCTTCCACTGTATTTATATGCAGATCCTCACACATGACACGCAGTACTCTTATCACAAGCAGTTTACATCATAAAACTGCCACACTCGATGTTTCTTTTTTGGCTCTGTGTATCAAAGGCAAACTAAGAACACTGCCAAGAATGTGCAGCATAGGTGGCCACAAAAACTCAAGCTGGATTTGCAGCAATAAATAAGCATACACCTCTGCAGATACATACTTCCTTCATGTGTACATCACCATTTCAAGTTCACAGTCTTCATGTTACTAAACTTGATGGCTTCACCAGCATGATCTANTAAAATAAAAGCAACTATCTGTGGTTCATACTCCATTCTGTTCTTGTTCACTGTCCTCTCCTTTGTTACAGAGATCAGCATGATGCACTCTGCAAATTGAAGTACTACTTTGGTACACACCAAATCAATGGCATAGTGAATATTAAAAAAGTATAAAGCTAAGATAACATCTGCCTTATGCTTCCAGGATACAAACATGACACATCAATTTCTCTTCTGCAGCAGATTCAGGCACAGTAACTTAGTATTGGAAAACAGGTATTTGACCCAAACCTTTGTGGCCCACCATCTACCCATCAATCCATGCACTGTGTAATTTTATAGAAACAAAACTGGTTATTAGAACCTGTGCAGCATTAAGTGTGATTGACCCAAATGAAAATAAAAGGAGTTGAACTAAAAAAATAAGGTATTTAAAAAAAGCATCGTACAAATTCTCTCAGCTTAGTGAAGGAAAATCTCATTGACGCTTAGCATCTTGAGCTTTGTATTTAAAATCTCAGCTATCACATTATGTTTTGTGAGATGAAATCTCTTGTGATTAGATCTCTTTCTGAAATAATTTCTAAAAAAACAATCTTTGCTGAAATAAGAGAAATTTTATTGTCATTGAATGCTAGTGAATACTGTGGCTCCTTTTGCAAAATATACTACACCAGCATAATTCAGATTAAATTTCTAATGAGAAAGGCAAGTCACTAATTTTTTTCTGCTTCCTGCTTATACATCATAAAGGATTGAAAGATCCTCTCCATTAGCATTTTGTTAACATCAATTGTTTCACTATTCAGAGGTATGTCAGAATTCATCCTTTGGCTTGGGTTGCCTGACTCTCTGTGCTGGAAAAGGAGCTTTATCAATCAAGCCTCAGCTCCATAATTTCTAGCATCAGAGGAGATTAAGAAAGCTTTTGTTACTGTATAGCCCCTTCATGCCTGTTCAGCTCAGAAAAATAACACACTTACTTATGGGAGAGCAAAAACCTCCACAAACATTGGTATTACTGTCAAAGCAACATTTCAATCACACCTTGTATTTATACAAGGCACTATTTCACAAATCTGTCCTTAAGACACTTCTTTCCATAAGTCTTTCGTCAAACAATTCAAATTGCCATGATTTTTAAATTTCTTTTTAAAGAACCTTCATTTTCTCTTGTATCTGATGAACTGTGCCCTTGCCTGCATAGAGATCATCATAGATCAGAAATCAGACTACATTTAATGTCTGAATACTTAAAAATAGCTTAAAGTGAAAGAAAGGAAATTCCATAGTAACCAATACCTGAAAATATCACAGGTTTAGGAGTCTGTTTTGACTTCTCTGTTTGCTGCTTCTGCTCCAAGACTGCAAGCATGCCACCCAAATCCAACTGCACTGGAATCTGACTCTTCTTACCACTGCTCTTGGATGTTTCCTGAACAAGTTCAGCACCAGTTAGTAATACACTCCACTTCAGAATGTAAAGATCATTGTTTTTTATGGTGTAACATACTCTTTTAACATCTTTATCCACAATACTACTTCTGATGTTTAATGTCATTCATTGATCTTCAAATAAACATCAACTTTAATGTAAAAAATTATAAAAAAATCAGCAGCAGTTCAGGTAACTTTTAAAAATGCTACTGCAACAAAGCATAAAAGTATAAAGTCTTCAATAAAGGAAGGCTTTTATGTTAGGCTCTCACTTAGAGATAAAAGGTTCATCAGAATTTAAAGTTTTCTTAAAAGTATCCAAAAACTACTGCGATTTTTCCAGGGTATGTGATTGCAACACACATAAATAAATCATTATCTCCAATATCTCACTATAAAGAGAGGTCATCATCTGTGCACCACCTCTTCCTAAGCACTCATCTTGCTCTCCGCTTTGAAGAGAAGGCAAAAGCCATGATCCATATTTAATGATGCAGAAAATAAAAAGACTAAAAACAAATAGTGTGGTGAAGACTATGAACAATCAACCACAGCAAAACATGCGAAGGAAATGACTCCCAGGTTTGGCATGTTTAGAAGTCTTATGTGAGAGAATAAATTCTTTGTAATTTCTGTTACAACAGGGTTACAGAACATGACCTCCTCAGTCTTCAGCTGGGATCTCACCTTGCATCAGAGCTATGCCAGAACCTACTCACCAACACTAGTGAGTTCAAACAAACTACCTCCAGACCTCACTTATTGCTCCATATTCCCCCTCCTTGCCCCAAGATAAGGAGATCTCCTTGCCTCCCCATTCTGTCAGAATCATTTTTAGGAGGTTCCCAGTTCCTTGTGACTGGACTTATGCCATGATCAAGTAAAATAGGTAAAAGAAAAATTCCTGCTATCTGAAACCCACAGATACTAATTAAAAGTTTGTATTTTTCCCTAAACACCATATCAAACCCTGGAGGCTGGCAATTACTACCACTGATTACTTCTAATCAAGACAACCATGTCACTTTTGTCTCAAAGCATGAATGCAGAATCCCAGGTGAGCATGGACTTAGTCTTATATTTAAATAGGCTCATTTCCTTTGTCCATGTTGAGTTGTGAACTTTTCTTCAAACATGAATTCACTTACCTGTGTTTTCTTTCTTT
This sequence comes from Thryothorus ludovicianus, assembly GCA_013397245.1. Lineage (NCBI taxonomy): Eukaryota > Metazoa > Chordata > Aves > Passeriformes > Certhiidae > Thryothorus > Thryothorus ludovicianus. The sequence goes on along the minus strand of VZTB01003147.1, from coordinate 213,238 downwards.
CTAATACAGAAGATGAAGCTTGCTTCCCTGACAGTCCATCCCCCTTGAAAGTTTCATCCAGAGAGGGAGATCGACTATCACAAGGCTCTTCAGAGAGATGGATCTTAGAAATTTAAAGACAAAAGGTAACAGGGAGGAAGAAAAAATATTTAAAAACAAGACACACAGAAAAGGGTGAAGATGATATTAAAATCAAACAAAGTGCACCTTCAGCATGTCTGTGAACAACACCAAGCCAAGTAGAATTCCTTCAGGGAACGGATGCCATCCAGAATGATGGACAGCATTCTTGACAGGCTTGAGGGGTGTGCCTGTGTGAAACTGATGAAGTTCAGCAAGACCAAGTGCAAGGTGCTGCACCTGGGCTATGGAGACCCCTAGTACCAGCACAGGCTGGGGATGAACAGATGGAGAGCAGCCCTGTGAGAAGGACTTGGGGGTGCTGTGGGTGAGAGGCTGGACATGACCCAGCCATGGGCACTGCCAGCCCAGAGAGCCAAATGTGTCCGGGGCTATGTATAAAGAAGTACAGCCCATGACTTGAGAGGAGTGATTCTCTCCCAGTACTCTGCTCTTGTGAGCCCCTACCTGGAGTACTGTGTCCAGTTCTGGAATTCCCAGCCCAAGAAAGACACGGACATGCTGCAGTAGGGCCAGAGGAGGGCCACAGAAATGATCAAAGGGCTGGAACACCTCTCTCATGATAAAAGGTAGAGAGAGTTGAGGCTGTTCAGTCTGGAAAAGGAAGGCTCTGTGAAGACCATAGGTGGCCTTCTGGAAGGATAACCATTTATGAGCTGCCATACTACTTAATCACATTCATTTTAGGGTTGTTTTTTTTTTTTCAGATTTGGAAGAAAAAAATAGCAAGGCAGGTTTCATTTTAAAATATTTGTTACAGGCATATGAAAGGTCTAATGATCATGTCTCTACAGTTTATGTAAGCTTTGAGGGGTTATATCCCACATACATCTACAAAGCTAAGGGGTAACTTTCATCTGAGTTGCATGTGTGTATACAGCACCTTTTTTGTAATAAATCTTTTTTAACAATGCTGTGTCTTTTATTACTCACTCTTCTTTGTCAAAGCTATTTACTGCCTCACACAAAGCAAACAATGGTTTTGTTTTCTTGTGTTTTGGGGTATTTTTAAACCACTAAAATTCAGAGGGAAATAAAGCCAAGGACCAAAATTTTTAGTAGCAAAACTAATTTCAAAGCAAAAAACCTGGAATTTTACCTTTATTATTTATGTTACTCACTTTGACAGAACAATCGCATTTTCAATCCTTGTGATTTATCCTTAGGATTCATTCACATATTGAATGAATTTCCAAATTAACTCTTGAGATTTATTTCACTCATGTAAAAAAAACCAAAACCATAAAACCCAAACAACTTGGATTTGTAATTGACATTTGACTTACATAATGTAGCAAGATTACTTACTTCAGACTGCTTTCTGACTGCAGAAGTAAAGGATGGTTTCTGAGGTCCTACCCTGTTTCTCCTATCAGAAGAAGCCGCCAGATGAGGAAACTCCTCAACATCCTAAACAAATAAACCAGATGATGATTTCATAACAATCAAGTCCATATTTTCAAAACTCTTTTTCCTACACTCCAATAAATTTCTCCTTGCTTATCAAGCATTCATCATAATTGGTTTCACGGCACAAAAATTCAGAAGCCAAGACTAGTGCCATTAGCTATGACAGGTATAACAATAGTTAAACCTATGCAGCAGCTAATTCAGGGCTGAAACAGCTTCTAACAGGAATGCTTCCAAAAGCAGCTTGTTATGGCTGTCAGCTGATAGAAATTATTAGAGGTAAAAAGCTCCTAAAGGAGTGTTTTTCAAATCATTTACAAGCCTTGCAAACAACTTCCCTCTTCTTCCAGTATGGTCTCCAGCTGTGTAATTCCGCCTTAAACATGTGAGTGGTGAAGAAGAAAACAGGCATTATGTACTAGAGTACAGAAATACACATAGAAATGACTCAAATGATTATGGCTTACACACAAGAGTAAGTTTTATTAGCAGAGGATCCATCGTGCAGAATCTGGATTAATCAAGTGCAGACAGGCTGAAGTTTGTCCTATACTCATCACCCTATACCCACTGTCTCCATCATGATGATCCCAATCCACCAGCTAGGTTTTTCCTTCTCCTCCCACTTTCTGAGAGGCCTTTTTTAGCTGTGATACAGTACCACTGAACGCACCAAGACTTTTTCCAACCTGAAAGCCTTCATTTAAACACCCCAAGCTAGGAGGTTCTAGCACAAGGACTGACACTTGACGCTTGCAAATAAGCCAAAAAGCAGCTGCAATGAAGCAAAAAATATTACACAAATATACTCTTTTCAGCTTAGAAGATTTAAATGAGTCTGTCCAGTTGCTTCTGAAATGCAAACAGATTTCTGACATATGCAACATCCTGTAGCAAACTGAAAAATTAAAATGTGTAATTAAAATGTTACATCCCCCTGCATTTCTTCTTACCATCTGTAAGAACCTCAAACAGTAGGAGAAAGGTCAAGTAATTTCCTTTTTATTTTCTTGCCACTGCCATATTCCCATTTAGCTATCTCTTTTACATTCTGAGAAGTCCTAATTTTGTTCAGTCTTGCCTCCCACAGAAATGGCTTCATACCTTTGATTATTTTTGGAGCCTTTTGTCTATCTTTTTTTCTTCAAATATGCACATTTGAAGAAAATGAGGAATATAAGGAATGGGGGGAATGTAAGAAAACAAAATCCACACTATATTTAGATCAGACGTGCCCTGAAACTCTGTATTGTCATAATCCATTTTCCTTTTTATTTTCCTATTAATTCCCAGCACTGTTTACATGTCTGACCAGTACTACTTGCACTGACCTGATTATTAGTAGCAGCTTCAATATTTAACTCAAGGAAGGTATCAAGGTTAGGGCCTACCAATGTGTATGAAAAGATAGGATTGGTTTTCTCCAGATGTATCCATCTACGCTTATTAGCATTGTCTTTAAATTACTGACCCATATAAAATTAGAAGGCAATCCAATACATGAGCTGCTGCACGGAAACAGAACCTTCTTAAACCTCCTGGGTGCCCAGAAGGCTCCCTGTGTGTCATCTCTTCATAGTTTATTATTTCAAGAGCATCATACAAGCATCTCATCCATTTTTCAAACTGATGAGGACACAAGCATTCCCAGAAAACCAGATTTAGAAAGCTTTTCCCCACTGCCACAACGGATGCTGCATCCACATCACAGATTTCAGTGCAACGTGTATGTCATGTGCCATGGCTCTATGCAGTTTCTTTCAAATTCCAACTTAAACAGTCCCATTACCATTCTGCTATTTTCCATGAATTCTGCCATTCTCTTTCAGTTTAGACAATGTCCATTCATAGTATAAAGTGTTTGTGGCAGCAGATAGTAAAAAATGGGGATATTCTCCTGAAGAAAAGAACTGGAAGATCTCTGATTTTACCCATAATTCTCTAACAAAGAGGTCTGTTAATACTAATTTCTTGTGCCACTTCTGACGAGCAACCACACAACGAAACCTTGCAGACACAGCTCTGCTTCATATTCCACATTAAAATGTACAGAAGAGAAGCCAGCCAGGAAGGCTTCTTTACGCTGCCATTTCAGAGACTGAGTATTATGTACTCTAGATCAAACACGTCAATCAACACATGCACATGCTGTGCAATGCTAGGCCTTCAGTGAAGCACTGTTCAGCCACATACCAGACAATACTGCTCTAATGTGGGAGAGGCTCGTGCCTTTGCAATACTGATACACAGAAGTATCAAAATACTAATATGCCTATTACAGTTACATGAATTTCGAAAGAAACTGAATTTAAAAGTCAGAAATGTAAGCACTGTCAACTGTGTTACACAGGTATTAATTCCAGCTGTGAGACAACTAGAATTGTAATGCTGCACCACAATCTTTAAAACTGTGGCACACTGTGGTACCCAATATACTCCCCATACCCCAAGCAACAGTTGCTACAGAATATGTCTAATTTAGGAAACTGCTCATCAATTTAAAAACTTGTGGCAATTTAAAAACTTTTGGTAATTTAAAAACTACAGCAGTTTCCTATCCAGTAATCTCTGACAAACATCTCAATTGAAAAAAAAAACTGTATCAACATCCTCTACAAAAAGGATTTGAACTTAAATTTGTACAAAGCTGTGTTAACATTTAGTCTTCTAGTACTCATAACACTTTAAAGAACATAAAAAAAAACCTCTTCAGTTTACCTCAATCTTCGGTGGTTCCTGTATTGTGTTAGATTCACTTTGAGGTCTTTCTACATCAGTGGATGACTTTAGTTTTTTCTTCTTTTTCTTCTTTTTTTTCTTCTTTTCTGACCCTTCTTCAGGCTCAGTTTCACTTGGAACATTTTTTGTTTCTGACTGCTGCAAAAGACCATGAGGCATGATGTTTAAAAACCTATCTTTTTCAGTATCACCTACCAAAATATATGGAAGTGACTAGCCTTACACTACTAAAGGACATCTTAATCAATCCAGGCTGGGACATGAAGCAGACAAGGAAAATCCAGTATCTCTTAGAAATTCACAGCTACAGCAAGAATTCTTCAGTTGCAGCATACTGCATTGTTATCAGAATGTATTGGGACTGGGATTTAATTAGGAACTATTAAGCCAAATAAGGAAAGAATTCCATGTTTCATGTCTCATTCTGAGGGTTAGGAATTTGGAAAAAAAACATCCTCAAAGTTGAAAGTTCTTATTCCTGGATGGACTAGCACTGTCGTTTTGATATCCTGTGATTCTCTTCCATTACATGAAAAATTCAAGTAAGAACAAGTTGACATCACACCATCTCTTAAAAGAAGTGTATACTGTACAGAGCCCAGGTCAAAAATGGCAATGAAGAGACACACAATTACAGGTATTGGTTGAGAGCAGAGAACTCTCAAGTACCTTTGGTTCACTCTCTTGCTTCCCTTTGCCTCTGGAAAGACCTTCAGGTGCTGGTGATGGAACAATTTTCTTTGGGGGCTGCGAAAGTACCACGGCCCAAGATACATGTGGCTGAGCAGAGCCCTCCGCAGGTGCTTCAGGAAATGACATTGGGAAAAAGTAAACACAAAGATGTCTCAAAAATAGTCCTCAAATACTCACAAGGATCAGTAATTAATTAGTCAAGGCTTAGCAAATACAGCAGAGTCATATTCTTTCTGAGGAAGGACTGGAATAAAACATACCTTTTATTTCTCCAGCAAGCTTTCCTGAATTTTAACTACTCCATATACTGCTCAACACAATATATATAAACACAGTTAACTGATATTTGGAAATCTGTACTGCATCATACTAACTCCATACTCCCATGCTCATTTTCAAAATACCATAAATTCTGCTATGTTTATATACAAAATTCCTTTAGTATTTCTCCTAGCAGTCATGCAGCCTTCATGAACAAGGCCACATCAGTAGTTCTTGCTTTCTGAAAACTTCCCAGTGTTAGAGGCATACATAATGGCTGAAGTACTTCCCAGTGTGCCTCAGTGTACAAGAATGCCACTCACTACCACTGAGGTGTATCAGTGTTTTGAAAGGCATTTTGAAATGCATACTTAATTCTGCAAATATTCCTAACACAAAGTAAATATAGAACACAATCTAGATTTTTCTTAAGAATGAGAAAACTTCCCTTGAACAACAGAACAGGGTAAGGGTTTAGCTTATTTTGTTTTTTTGAATTTCAGTAGCAGGGGGCATTTGCAGTAGCTGCTGTGAAGAGATGGTCATGGCCAGCCCCCAGACAGCTCCAACACAGACCCATTGCCAGCCTCAGCTATGCTGCTGATGATTATGTTTAGAAAGAGTGAAAAACATGCACAGGAGTTGGAAGGTGGAATGATAAGAAAAACTGTGAATGCCCTGCAGACACCACAGTTGGTGCAGGAGGGGGAGGAGGTGCTCAGGCATCAGAACAGAGGTATTCCTACAGCACCTGGTGCAGACCATGGTGAGGCAGCAGGTACTAGGAAGAAGAGATGGTTGGAAGAAAGTGGCTTTAATTTTGTTTTTGCTTCTCACCATCTGACCCTATTTTAATTGCCAATAAACTGTCAATCTTCATCAAGTTGAGTCTGTTTTGCCTGGCAAGCAAGCAATCTCCCCATCCTTATTTTGGCTCCCAAGCTTTTTTATCTTATTTTCTCCTGTCCTGCTGAGAACAGAGAACAGCTGTGTGGGAATCTGACTGTCAATCCATGGTCAATCCACCAGAAAGTGCTACTTTTTTCTCAGGGATAGGAATTGACTATAGTATTTAAACAAATGACTTTTAGATGACTCTAAAAGTTCCATAAAAACTTTATCTTCAGAAGGCCTTTCAAGGCATTTCAGCAGATTAACCTGTCCTTTCTGAGTCCTTACTGAAGTTACTGGGAAGATAAGGACCAAACTGTTCAGACTGGTGCATGTCTGTGTATGCACAGAAATACAGTGAGAGGCACTCAGACAATTCAATCTTAATGTATGTGATGCCTCCCAGACAGAGCCCTGACCAACAGAACACTTTTCACATGAAACTTGCCATGAGATAGCTTGTGGCAATTAAAAAGGAAAGCTCTTCATACCCACAACCAGACAAGAGGTAAACAAAAAAAAACAACCCCGAAGTCCCTCTTCCCTCCACAAATTCCCAAACTCCCAAACAAAATGAACAAACATAAAAGAAGGGAGGTGTTTCAGCATCATGGTTGTCCTAAGAGAAATAACATAAGACACAGGAAGAACTTTAGATACATACAAAACCCCAGGGCGCCAGCTTTTAAAACAAATCTGCATAAAAAGACTAATCAAATATCTGTCTCTCATTCATTCTTGGAAAAAATCTGCATACGACTCAAAAGACTTCCAATAACCAACGACATGCTCCTTTCCTCACCTGAAACAACCACAGAAATATTTTCCTTTGAGCCTCAATGACACAACAAAATGGGGCCAATTGGAGTCAGTTTTCTTTACTTTCCCCTGTGATCAGTATCGGGGCCAGTCCTGAGTAATACACTAATGACCAGGATCAAATTAACAAGTTTACAGATGACACCAAACCAGGCAGGAGTGTTATCTGTTGGAAAGTAGGAAGGCTCTGCAGAGGGATCTGGACAGGCTGGACTGATAGCCAGAGGCCAACTGCAAGCTGAACTCAAGCCAGAGTGCACCCGGGTGGCCGAGAAGGCCAATGGCATCCTGGCCTGTATCAGCAACCGTGGCCTGAGGCACCAGGGCAGGGATTGTGGCCCTGAACTCGGTACTGTGAGGTGACACTTTGAATTGTGTGTTCAGTTCTGGACCCCTCAGTACAAGAGGTGCTGGAGTGTGTCCAGAGAAGGGCAATGGAGCTGAGAAAGGGTCTGGAGCAAAAGTCCTGCGCCAGCAGCTGAGGGAGCTGGGGGTGTTTAGCCTGGAGAGAAGGAAGCTCAGAGGAGGTCTCATCACTCTCCACAACCACCTGAAAGTAGGGTGTAGCCAGAGGTCGGCCTCTTCTCCAGGTTACAAGAGACAGGACAAGGGGAAATGGCCTCAAGTTGTACCAAGGCAGTTTTAGATTGAATATTACGAAAAATGTCTTCACCAGAAGTGTTACCAAGCACTGGACAGGCAGCCCAGTGAAGCAGTTGATTCACTCTTCCTAGAGATATTTAAAACATGTGGAGATTTGGCACTTAAGAACATGGTTTAGTGGTGGACTTGGCAGTGCTAGGGTCATGATCTCATCCAAACGAAACCATTCTTCAATTCTAAAATCCCAGCTGAAAAAATACGTAAGCAAGAATGAGCAATAAGTGGTCATCTCAGTTGAAAGAAAGTGATACAGCATTACTTTTGGATTTTTTTTGTCTATAATGAGCTTGGTCCTAATTTTTTTTAATTTACACATCAACAACTCCTCAGAACACTTTAGTTTTCCAAACCACAGAGATACAAGCAGTTAAAAATCCAGGCAAATAATTTTTGTTTTAAGAACTCACCCCTACCATCAAGTGATGAGGGAATTAAATTGCTTCCTGCTTCATCTGAAGCTTTTGGTGAAGCTTTGCTTTTTGCAGAAGTATCTTCCTGCAAAATAGAGGTCAGGTATCATAAAGGGATTAAAAAGACTGACCTAAACACAGTTAAACACAATAAACCACCATAAACTAAAATATTCTTAAATCCATCTACAGGTAAGGGCATAGAGATCTTTTCAAACTTTTTGTTGCATGTCTCAGTGGAACCATCATTTTAGTCCTATCATATTAGAAAATTTGAGCAGGTGTCTCTTCACTGGGGTACAAGCAAGATTATACTTTCTAATATTTTACAAAAGCATCAAAACAATAGCAAAAATATACTGATGTTTCATATATATGCTAAAAACAAATTCTATCATCAAACTCAAACAAATAATGGAAAATGATACTCAAGGGTTAGCAGAAATGTCTTTTTTCATTACAGACAGCTTTCCACTCAGAAGCATCAGAAACTCTATTCTGTTTGGATCCTACTGAAAACTTTGATTTAATATATGTGACATACAGCTGAATATTCCAGTATTTTATTTACTAACAATCAAGGAGCCAAAGAAATAAAGATTAACATTCAACAGTATTTTTTCTCCTTCTGGAATTCAGTTTCTTACTTTTAACCTTGAGCAGAAAGCAATTAAGTACAACAATTCTAACTTTTTTTTTTTTTAAATATGTTGAAACTATTGGATTAGTGACTGCTTACTTAGTATTTCCAGGTGAAAGAGAAAACAGTAAGCTGCTAAGTACAGGAACATATGTGGTCCCTACAGGCAATCTAGACCATACCAGTACATATTTACATTCTGGTGGTACCTGGCTTTCCTCTATCTATGGGCAGCACAGACAATGACAGAACACAAAAGTAAGAAGGAGCAGGAGACAGTAAGCATTGACACCGCCACTTAGAAGAACCCTAAAACCTCTAGCTCTGAAGCCCCTTGCTCACAAGGTACTTAAATAGGTCTTAAACTGTCATAGTGAATGCAAAATACTTGTATTAATAATATTTGTACTCCTGACAAATTTTATTTTTACGAGTTCTGCAACACGGGTTAGGACGAGCTACCCTCGGTGCTCAGCAGAAGAGACACCTGAGGTTGACTAAGGACAGAGTGTCACTTTCCACCAAACTTACTGGTGTACTTTTATGGTGTACATTCAGTATCTCACTGCTTCCCAAACTCTGCGACTTGTGGAAATCCAGAATGCCAGCTTCAAATGCGGGTACAGGACGAGTCTCTGGTTTTGGAGTTTCAGTTGACTTCTTGTTTGTAGTTTTATTGAACCTGTCTAAATAAAGCATGTAAAGACTAAGTAATTAAACCTGCTTGTGATCATTTCTCTCTATGTTTTATAGCACACTAGCTGACATAACTACAGCAATGGTCACAAGAACTGTTGCTCTGCACAGCTCATATTAAATAAAAAATCTAGCAATTATAATCAACATGCAAACACAACACTGACTGAACAAGCAACTATAAATTCAGATGCTTGTTTTAGAAATTTTTTAATCAGTTTATATGAATTTGTTCAATCAGAAAAAGACAGGTCACCATTTTTTCTCAAGACCGTCACACAGAAAAGGTGTCTTTTTCCTTACCTATTCTAGATTTAAAAACATAGTCACAAACTGCAGCATACTGCACAGACATCCATTCCACATCTATTCTACATCTATGTACTTATAACCAAATAACATGTTTGTACCTGGTTTCACAGAATCTCTGCTGCATGCAGAAGTCTGGAATGAAGTCCTGTTAACAATTCTGACAGAAGCTTCACCTCCATCATGCCTTTTCTTGCCCAGTTTTTTCTCATCTTCTTTTGATCTCTTCTGCTGCAAGAATTTTTGACATATTTAGTAAGTTTTACTGAAACTTTGTAAAGCTAGCAAGCTTCCATGAGTTACAGCTAACCACCTCTGTATCTGGAGTTTGACCATCAAGTTAATACAAAACAAATAGTTAGTATATCATAACCACAAGTAACCAATAAGGATATGAACAATCATTTAGAGATATGCTATTTAATTTCATCTACCTTGTTCCCTGTGCCTTTTTTAGCATATATTATAGTCCAAGTAAGATGGATAGATGTATACATGCTTCTAGAAAACTGCATTTTTGTGATCTCATTAATCACAGCATTTCCAATAGTTTAAAATTGTTTGGTATTAAGTCATCCAGTCTAATTTTCTAAACCAAGTTTCTTCTAGAACAGGGCTAAAGGGTTAAAAGCATGCAATCTTTTGACTAAATTATGTATCATGGGCAAACTGTGTAAGATTGATGTCACAACATCCAAAAAGCTAGGAGTAAAGTAGTTAGAAAAGACACACCTACATGATCCCTGCAAAGGACACATGCTCACCCATACTGCACAGTTGTGAAAATCTTAAAATTCTTCCACGAAACATAGTTCAGCAGAGCTGGGCTTAAGAATCAGCAAGCAAGGAAAAAAAACCAGGTTTGCAACTATGCAAACTATACTGTGCCAGCCTAGACAAATGGCTTAATTCTGATTACAGGATGCTGGACTAAATTCAAAGTACATTTGGCAGCAAGATTGTTTTCTTAGGTGGGAAGACAAGGTATTTCTTGATCTCCAAAGGTAAATTGTTAAAGCATTAGGACACATGATCAAATTAATGCAAAGCTGCAAAGATCAATCACTTCTCTGAAGTTCACAAAAAAAATATGACAGGGAAAAATGATAAAAAGACTATAAAACAGTACAAGGCCCCTACAAAGATATCCTCCCAAAAACTTGACTGAGATTTTCATACTACATCACCTGTGCTAATGCTGAACTCATCCTCTCCCTAGACAGCTTCAGCATGTAATCCTCCTCTCAGTAAGAAAATGAGTAATTTTAGGTAACTAGACTTTGTACCTTGTGTCTAGTAATGCATGCTTAGGACCTAGTTTTACAACTCCTCCACACAGGCTTGACCACACTGAAGTTACCAGGTCTCTGCCCAGGGAGTAAGGTCCACCAGAAGGATGTGACTGCAGAACGGATCAGATGAAACTGCTGGAAACAAAAGTAGCTGTACGAATCTAAGAAACACAATGTCTAACCACAGAGGGAAATGAGTTTATAATACATTAGGGTTTTTCCTCTCTTATATTTTGAGAAGTTTGACTATTTTTTGTTTGCGAATATTTTGCAAGTTTCAGGAAATTTATCCCAAAACAGACATACACAGAAATGACTGAAGATGTTTACTGAACATCAGTTTCACTTATGACTGAAAAGGAGTACATTTCTGCATGAACCTTTCTTCCCTCTCTCCAGCAGCACAAGTTCCTCCTCCCTTGTGGATTGTCTTCAACCTGTAGCAAGTCTTGTAAATCCTTCAACAACAGAAGTGGTCTTATCACTTATCAGTCAAACAGATGATTACAGGCATCAGGTCTGTCCTAGGTTAATGGAAGGTGCCAGTGAGCTTAAAAAAAATACAAAGCTCTTCTGCCCTCTCCCCAAACCCAAAGAGTGAAAAAGAAAGCACTGTTCACAAACAAATGGCTGTCCCAACCTCCATATCCACACCTTAGATGACTCTAAGAAAAAAAAAAAAAAAAAATTCCCTCATGCTCCAAAAATGCTGTTTGAAAAATTAATCTGAAGCGTAGAATTCCATGAACTTTCCAGTATTCTGAAGCTGGGCACACTACACTATTATCATCTTTAAATGCCATTCGTAATCAATCACTATAAGAAGAAAGAGTGATGATCCACTTTAAAAGTATGAACCAAACATTTATAAAGATTGATTTAAAGTAAGAATTTAATATTTTTAAAAAAACCACAAATTTGCTTACCTTTGAAAGACTCTTACTTTCTTGTCTGACTGGATAAGTTTGCTCAGCAGATTCACTGACTATTCCTGAACCATTATAGTGTGTTGAGTTGTTAGACTGGTACTGTGAGCCAGCTACTGGATACGCGTTTGCAACAACATCAGGTGAGTAAGAGCAGCTGGAGTATTCACGGAAGGCAGGATCTCCCAGAACACTATGTGATGAATATTGAGAAAGAAATTTAAGTCATCCTGGGGCAAGTCTTCAGCACCTACTTGTTGCCTAGACAAACATATTCTGCATCTAAAGAATTTGTTTAACAAGAAAGCTCTATTTCAAAAGAAAACTATTCCATGTTTTTCTCAATTAATAATTTCTCACTCCTACAAACTTATTTAAAAACAATTAATTTTGTTTTGGGAAAACATGGAGTTGAGCAAATATCTTACAAAACACATGTTATCCATTTCCAAGTTTCAAAGCTATTCTGCTTTGCAGTTCTCATTCCTGTTTAAAGTTTCTTCAAGCTTATTTTCAGTGAGCTTTTTCTTGCGAAACAAATCAAAAACACAGTGTAAGGACACGAATCACATACTTGACTGCAAAAAACAAACATTAAAACCTTTCTTAAAATGACAATAACAAAGTGGGAGCATAACCTTTTATGCAGTATAAAACATACGTGAAATACAAGGTAGAATTATAAAATAATAATTAACTGACCTGCATGTAACCATCACAATTTATGAAAACATAACATGTCTGGAGCATGCCTCTTTCCTTCAAATATATGCTCAAAAATTCCCTTTCAATTTCCTTCTACACTCTGTCCAGAAAAATACAGAGTCCAGATTTCATTAGGGAGAACAGAAGTTTCACAGCTTCAGAAAGTTGCACTCAGTTTTTAAAGCTGTACTCCATGAAGCTGCCAACCTCAAAATTTTGTGTAGATAACGACAGAGAAACTTTCCCATCAGTACAAGAGAATTCAGTTAACACACTTCATACTACCTGTTGCAATTCTGACAGAATGTAGTCAAAACAATGCTTATTATCAGTTCACACACTAAGAAATATAATGACACTCAAATATAAACTAATCAGTCCCAACAAGGCAAAACACTCATTAGAAGACTACCGTTGTCTGGGTTGGGCTTTTTTTTGATAGAAATTGACTAAATGCTAATGGTGTGGGATTTCTGTAATGGATAGAAGAGGTCATACTCACCTCAATGTTAAATTTCTGGTAGAAATGAAAAAAAGTTGAAAATACTTAGATTTCCTGTAGGATAAAATTATGGCCTACAATGATTGTGTTCACTAGTGCTTTGAATTTTTAAAGAAACACCAATATCTCTGCAGCAATTGTACAATCAATCCAATGCTTAGAGTCCTGAGAAGCAATGAGAGAACTGTGTAACATCATGAGATTCTTACAAGACTCAATTATTTCCAATCATACTATACAGGGTTTTTTCTAGTTTGCTCTGGGTTAAAAAATATTTTTATAAGTCTACCACAAATACCATCCCTTGTCTCCAATAGGAAACCCCCAAAATTTTCAGAAACGTGTAACATTTTTAGTAAAACCGCCTTTCTGGAGATGCACAGGTTGTGTAGAGGAGATCCAGGAGAGGTCCCATTTACTAAATATTTTACAGATGAGAAATCTTCTTGAAGACTCTTTTTCCTTGTGTACAACTACATCTACTTCAGCCTGGCTGCACCACAACCGTTCTTTCATCCAAAGACTGGATTCAACTTCTTCCAAAACACACAAAAACCAGACCAATCATTACAGACCACCAAATCCTCCTTAATGCTCTCTAACAGTAAGGGCCCTTGTAAGAAAAAGACTAGGGCACCTGGTATACACCCACAGAACATAAATGTAAAAAACTAAATCATGAAGATAATGCAGAAGCATTTCCACAGTTGGACTAATAATGTATTGGAACCTTTACCTTGTAAGAGTACTCAACGTCCAAAATCAGAAGGTTAAAATTCCCCAAGAAATAAGATTCAGAAAATATACATACTTATCCAAAGATGGCTCCTGAACAAATGGGTAGCATGTAGTTAAGTACCTAGGAAAGACACATGCTTCTGAGGGTTCTGACCATGCCACAGTTACCGCCGCATGCTTTGGAACAAATGGTTTGACCTCTGCTGACAACTTGATGCCCTGAGAAACAAAACGTTTTTTGGCTACATGCATTTGGAAATTAATGTTATTAAGTGAAAAACACTCAGTCTCGTGAGCTAAACTGTCATTAAACAAAAAGTGTTAGTTTCCTCTTTTTAAACGAAATATGCAAAACAACAAAGCTCACCAAAAGAGAAAAATAAAGTGAAAACAAAACCAAGGAATTTGAAGAAACATCTGACTGCTCTATAAAGCCACTTAATATCCTCACTGACCACAAAACATTCACAAAGTTCAGTCATGTAAAGGACAGAAGCCTGCTTAAAACAAGGTGCAGTAAATGCAAATATATGAATTCTTACTTCATATTTGAACAGCACAAACTACAATTCATATACTTGCACTACTGTTAAACTCTGAAAGTATGTAACAACGACTTTGTGCACATCTGTATTTTAAAGGCAGTCTGTCTGAACAGAATGCTTCATTTTATAGCCTTCTTGTTTGTAAGACAACAAAAATTTGTTAAGGCAAGTCTTCCATTTGTTCTGAATTGCCATCGACTAAAACTGGATATGTATATATGGAAGGACAATGAAATGAGATTCCAAGTATTTACTACCATGTCATCCAAACATGCAGGAAGCAATCGTGACTGAAGCCTGATCGCTCAGACCCCCGAACCTGACCAGGTGACACGTCCATGTGCGTAACACGACTATTGGTTAGTATCTGGGCACCCAGCCTTACAAGGTCTGGGATGTCCACCTGTCCTTGCGGCAGACCCTCCACTCTGACTGAGAAAAGGTTTCCACAGTTGAGCTCACTGGAACTTAAGTGTCTCGAGTTCCCCATCCCAAGCAGAGGCAAGTGACTTGCTGTGTTCCAACCTGACGGACCCCTCCCCCCCGATTTTGGCCTTCCAGAAGACTGTTGCCCCAGTCCTGAACCAAAGGCTGATGCAAGGCGCGGCGGGAGTCACCCTGCCCGGGGAAGTGTATGGGCAGCCGGCGCGCTCGGCCCGGGCTGGTGAGCGGCCCCCAGCGCGGGGAGCGGCACCGAGGAGCGGCCCGAGGCGATCCGCCCACAGCTCCCGCCTCAGGCTGCCCCTAGAGAGCGACTCCGCGCCGGGGAGAGGGCAGGGGACTGCAGGTGCCGCCGCCGCCCTTACCTCGCCACCGCGGCCCGAGCGCGGCCG
>VZTB01003147.1:158504-194448 GCA_013397245.1 Thryothorus ludovicianus | reverse complement strand
CGTACTTGCCCAGGGTGAAAACAGATAAAAAGCGGGGTGCAGGTGTGCCGACACAGGGTGGGAAATGCGGACAGGATTTCAGTTTACATCCTTACCCAGCGAAACAAACCATCGCATGCTTCCCTGGGAATACGTGCATAGCAGGCCGCCAGAATTTAAGGGGCGCTGCAGCTCCACAGATAAGCGTGCTATTTCTGCCCTGTGGGATGAGATAAGCGCGGTGGGAGCGCGGCCAGAAAGAGCGATCTCACGATTCCTTTCACGGAATCATGGAACCATAGAGTGATTGGAAGGGGCCTGAAAGATTAAGTAGTTTCAACCACCCACCTTGGATAGGGTCACCTCTCATCAGATCAGGTTGCTCAGCCCCATCCAGCCTGGCCCTGAGCACGCCCCGGGACGGGGCATCCACGGTCTCCCCGGGCAGCTTGTTCAGTGCTTCACGCCCTTGCAGTAAAATGTTTCTTAATGTCCACCCTTAATTTCCTCATGCCCCTTGCATGCGTCGTGCTCCTCTCCCCACTCCTTGCTGGGCCTCCCTCTACAGAAAAAAGGAGATAAGTCTTTCAAGAAGTTTTTGATTTCTTGGTGCTGCCAGAAACGTGGGTACTGCCCGTGGTTATGTAATGCAACTGCAGACTGTTCTGAAGGAGGAAAAAAACCAGCCAAAGCCATGTGATGCATGACTGCTGATACACATGCATGGGTAATAGGTATGATTTTTTTTAGCAGCATTGTTTTTACCGGCACTGCGGCTTGTCTTAAACAATAAAGTTTAAGCCAGTCTCATTCTATGCGAACATTAAAAGGAGTGCTTATCACAATCTAGCAGTAATATTTTTCTCTTTAATTTGACTGCATATTAGAACTTGTTGGGCACAGGTCATTTACAGGCAAAATAAAGTCAGTGTTTTTGTACTGGTGTCACTAAATGTGTGAAATTCATGTAACAAAGGAATATATATTTCAGTATAATTGTAAAAGTACAAATCACCTGCAAGGTTTCTAAAGTTTTGGTTGGGTTATTCAAAATAGAGAGGTTTGGAATTTTTTAGCTTAGTTTCAAGCAGCACAACTTTTTGAATACTTGAGGCAGAATGTATGGTTGATTTCTGTTAGGAATGTCATTGTGTAATAATGGAAAAAAAGATTAAACCACCATGGATGGGTTCTACTGGATGAAAGACATTTCCTCTCCATGTCTTCTTTTATAAGCTTTCTGCTTATCTCATATATACTGAACACAAGAGAAAACTGATCTTTATGTAAAGCTATGTTTAAGCCTTTCTGCTTTGAGTTTGTTCAGAAGTGAAAGGATATCATGCTCTTGTCCAATCTTAAAAATTAAAGAGCCAGGGAGAAAGCAGTCATGGTTTTCACAGACTTCAGCAAGGCTTTTGGGTCCAGGTAATATCTTCAAAGAGGAGCTGTTGATATATGGACTGAGTGTGCATACAATGATCTCAGGTGAATGGCCAGGCCCAGAGGATTGTGACACATGACACAAGATCTAACTGGAGACCAGTAAGTAGAGGTGTGTCCCAGGGGTCAAAACTGGGCCTGAGCTTTTTTAACATCTTTGTTAATGACTTGCACGGTGGGACAGAGTGTACCCCTGGCAAGTTTGCAGATGACACCTAGCTGGGCTTAGGAACTGAGAAACCACAGGTTATTCTGCCAGGTCAAAGAACTGCAGAAGTAGGCTGGGAGGACCTTCATGAAGTTGAAGGTAACGAGTGGAACAAGGTGAAGAGCAAAGTCCTGCACCTGTGGAGGAGCAACCACAGGCAGCAGTATATGGTGGGAACTCCCCAGCTGGATATCTATTTTTTAGAAAAGGACTTGGGAATGCTGATGTGACCCAGCACTGTGTCCTTGCAGTAAGGATGGCTAGGAATGCCCTGGGCTGCAGTAGGATAAGTGTTACCAGGAGGCTGAGGGAGGTGATCCTGCCCCTCCGTACAGCACAAGTGAAGCCTCTGCTGGAGCCCTGCTTTGGGCTCTTGAGTGCAAGAAGAAGATGGAGCTGCTAGGGAGAGTTGAATGAAGGGCTAAAAAGATGAAAACCTGTGTGTGGAAACCTGAAGGCAGGATGCAAAGAAGACCAGAACCAGGCTCATTGCAGTGGTGCCCAATGACAGGACCAGAGGCAGTGGGCACAAACTGAAACATGGGATGTTCCTTATGAACATCAGGAAGCATTTTTTACTGTGAAGCAGATGGGGCACGGGCAGAGAGCTGCTGGAGTCTCCAATTTTGGAGACCTTCCAAAGCTATTTGGACATGATTCTGGGTAATGGGCTGTAGGTGACCCTTCTTGTGCAGGGATGTTAGACCATATAACCTCCAGAGGTCCAGCCTCAGCCACACTATGTGGTACTGTATGAAACAGGGCTCTTCATCACTGTCTTCAGGATAGTGTTGCTCACAAAGGCTGTGTCAGTCACATTGCAGAGAAGGAAATAAACTGTTCTGTAAAGTATGGAGAGAAAAAAAATGCTTGAACTTTGTCAAGGCAGCTTTGTGCTAGACCTAAGGAAACGTTTCCTACTAGTACATAATTTAAATGTCTTAGAACATTTCAGAAAAAAAATGCTTTCTGCAGTAATTTCTTAGGTTAAGCTGATCCTGTCTCTGATCAGTGGTTTCTTTGAGGCCTGCTTTCTATGGTTTGTGTCAGTTATGCATTCCCACTGTAACTTTTGCAAGTAAGGAGTACAGAACAAAAGTATTTTTTTTCTCTCCAGTGCTCTGGAATGACCTTTTAATTGTAATTTTTCTATGTTTTCATATTCAAAGAAGTTAGTTTCTGGAATCAAGATTATCAAGTGGTGGGTTGAATCCTCACTCCAAAGCTTCTGAACCAGGTCAGAGGTTAGTGAGACTACATATATCCATATTTATTAAAGAGAAGAGCTGCTGAGAAGTTTTATCATAAACTTTTGTCTCAGCATGTTGAAGGCATGCTTTAAAGCATTTATCAAAGAAGCTTGTTGTAGCACAGACTAAAAAGTATTCCACATAGCCTTAGGGGTACAAGTTTGTTAGGAGAAATGTGAATGAGCTGGAGGAGTGCACAACTGGAATATAAGCTCCTGCGCAGAGACCTGTCTGATTAGGGCAGCAGCTGTGATTAAGTTGCTGTTGAAACACAAGATAAAATGGTAGAAAACAAACAGAATATTGTCGAGCTTCCCTCTTTGTCTCCTGTAGCTGTAACAGAAACACATAGAAAATGGAGCACTGGTGTTCTGTACTCTGTGTGTGAACAGCATGACTGCAGTCAACACAGAGGCTCTTCAGAACTAAAGATGGACTGTGCGCATTATTGTGGAGAATGATTTTGTGTATCTAAAAAGGAGCAGATTTAAATCCTCTGTGTAACCTGTTTGCTTGTGACTATGGCTATCCACAGAGATATGTGGGCTATGATAAAACTGTTACAATGAAGGTCCCATGTGCGGCTTAACTATTGCATATACAGAGTTCAGTATGGCAGTTATGAAAATATTTTCTGTGTTTTCTGTCAGAAGGGGGAGATGAAAAATTTCCCATCTGTGTTGTGCATAGCAGAGTCTGATGAAAAATCTATGCAGCTTTTCCTGTTTAGTTGTGTGAGACATTTAAAAAAACCCACAAGTTATATGTACTTATACCATGCTTCAGTTTTCAAACCTGTCCTTATAAAACACTAATGTCAGATGCTTGAGTGTATTTTTCTGAATAGAACAGCAAGATCAGAGTCAAGGAACCTTTTGTTCTGTCTTCATGAGTCATAATCATATACACAGTTAATAACTTTTGAGTAATTTGAATGTGAATCACATTCATAACACATATTGATGAACTGTTATCTGTGCTTTTATATTTTCAGTGTTTCTTATGGAAGCAAGGTGTACACAATTGTACTTCTCATCAGTTTTGATCCTCAACTAGCTTTTGGACCTATTAGCTCAAACTTAAGACAAACGCTGATAAATTACTCCAGGTGCATGATAACAGGCAGACAAATAGAGCAGAAGAACTCTGATAGGGGATGATGTTACAGTTAAACTTGAGCCTTATTAGACAAAGAATCTATATGGGAAAAAAAGCTTTGCAGAAATGCTTTAGGGGTAAATGTCTTTCAGCATTTGGTGTACGTGCCTTCTGAGACTGTAGAGCCATGAGTCAGTAGAAAATCAGTCTCACTTAATTCTTACATTCAGAAAGGTATTTTTCTATTTGCTGATTTTATTTGCTGGCTTTATATGGTGTTTGCCTAGTATTCTGCAACAATAGTAGCCCCCAAAGCATTCTCCAGCTGCTTGTATGTGTAATATTAACAGTATTTGTCTCTGAAGGTTTGATCTTCAGAATTTACCTCAATTTAGATAGTTAAATTTGAATTTACTGCCTTCCTCAATTTGAAAGACTTTATTTTAAGTGTTGAGTTGTGTGCTAATTAACATCCCCATAGTAAATGCAGAAGATGGATTATTTTTGTTTTGTTTTTGTTCGCACAAAATTGTGGAGAGACTAAAGAATGATGCTATGTTTTGATGGTCTAGCTGACAATATAAGTGTTGAAAATAATCCAGTTGAATTGCTGAAGATTGTCCTCTGAGAGAGGATAAACTCACTTGAAAAATATAGCCAATTTTGATGATGCTCCATGCAGTATCTACGCTGGTTCAAGAATTGCATTTTGAAGGTGTTCTTGAATAGATTATTGAATAAATTATTTCCAAATCATAGAAATGCCTAGCTTGCAGGATGAGTATAGAAACACAGAATGTCTATGATCCATTCAGATTGTTGCAGAGCTGGAATGTTAATGTTGATCTACGTCATTTCATTGAGATTTAATTCTCTCATTCAGCTTTTATGGATCTTCTTGTGGAACTAGTGATAAGAACCTACTCAAAAGACTAAAGCTTAGATCTAAAAAGTTACACTGATGAGCCTGGGGTGACACGCCGGTGTTGGGGGTGGCATCGACAGCCCAGCTGAAGCACATCTGCACCAGTGCACCCAGCACGGGTAACAAACAATGGAAGCCACTGGCAGCTGAAGCTGTGATGTGGTTATCACCATGGAAATGTGGTGGGATGACTGCAGTGCTGCAGGGGATGGCTACAAGCTCTTCACAAGGGACAGGGGAGGAAGGAGAGGCTGTGGGGGGGTTCTGTGCCTGGGGAGGTTTGGCTGTACAGAGCTCAGGGACAGTGGGATAAGGCTGAGTGCCTGTGGGTGACACTCCGAGGGATGGCCAGCCAGGCAGAGATCCTGCTGAGAGTCTGTCACAGAGCACCCAGCCAGGATGAAGGGAAATATTCTATCAGTGGATGTTTCATCACCTCTGTTCTTGTGGAAGACTTTAACTGGCCAAATGTCTGCTGGGAACAAAACACAGTGGAGAGGAGACAGCCTGGGAGGCTCCTGGAGAGTGTGGAAGGCTCCTTCCAGACACAGCTGGTAAGGGAGCCAGCCAGGGCACGCCCTGCCAGACCTGCTGCTCACAAACAGGGAAGGGCCGTGGGGGATGTGGTGGTCAGGGGCCGTCTTGGGCACACTGACCATGGAATGATAGAGTTTCTCTATTCTTGGCGAAGTAAGGAGGGGGATATGCAGAACCTTTACCTTGGACTTCCTGAAGGCAGACTTTGGCCCATTCAGGACACTGGTTCAGAAAGTCCCTAAGGAAATTGCCCTTAAAAATGAAAGAATTCAGGAAGGCTGGACATGCTTAAGAAGGAAATCTTAAAGGTGCAGGAGCAGGCCATCCCTATTTTCTAAAAGGCGAGCTGGCAGAGAAGAAGACCAGCCTGACTGAGGAAGAAACTTTTATTTGTACTCATGGAATAAAAAGAGATTTATGACCTTTGCAAGATGGGACAGGCAACTCAGAGAGAATACAATGATATTGTTAGGTCAAGTAGAGAGAAAATTAGAAAGGCAAAAGCTCAGGCAGAACTGATTCTGGCCAGTGCTATGAAAGATAATAAAAACTGTTTTTATAAATGCATTAAAAACTAAAAGAGACTCAAGGAAAATCTTCATCATTTATTGGAAAAATTGTCACCAAGGATGAGGATAAGGCTGAGTTGCTTGATTCCATCTTTGCCTCAATTATTAGCAGAAAGCCCAGCTATCCTCAGAGCAGCCAGGAAAAACACTGAGATTCTGGAGTGTGTTCAGAGAAGAGCAGTGGAGCGGATGAAGGGTGTGGAGCACAAATCCTGAGAGGGCAGCTGAGAGAGCTGTGGCTGTTTAGCCTGGAGGCTCAGGGGAGGCCTTATCCTTCTCTAGAGCTGCCTGAGAGGAGGGTGTAGACAGCTCAGGGTCAGACTTTTCTCCCAGGCAGCCAGTGATGGGACAAGAGGACATAGGTTCAAAGTGTGCCAGATGAGGTTCAGGTTGGACATCAATAAGGATTTCTTCATGGAAAGGGTTATTGAGCCATTGGAATGGGCTGCCCAGGGAGGTGGTGATGTCACCAACCCTGGAGCCCTTCAAGAAACAGCTGGACATGGCACTTAGTTCTGTGGTTTAGTTGACAACATCAACTTCTGTCAAAGGTCAGACTCAATGATGTTGAAGGTCTTTTTCCAGCCTTAATGGTTCTGTGATTCAATTCCCATGTTAAACAAAATCAATAATGCAGAATTTAGCAGATGATTTCCATAGCAACCAATGCTCATAACACATTCAGGATGATTCCGTATAATAACTGGAGAATCAAGCAGAAGATTGTTCTGTCAAATGAGGCACAGTCCTGTTCAGATTTTCTTGGGGGCTGTGCAACATGACAATGTCTTAGAGTGGATCAAGGGCAAAAAATCCGTAGTGGAGAATTCTTCAATTACTACGTATTTTTCATATAATGTTTAAATACTTTAAGTAAGGTTTTATTTAAACTTGAATGCGTCAGTGCTAGACCTGAGAAAAGATCCTTTTAGCCAAACTTATCTTTACAGTTTTCTCTAGTAGTTGCCTTCTGTAATGGAAGAGCATAAGAGTTGGAAAAATATTGTGCTGACACATTCCCAATTAAGTCTAGATTGTGATGAGGGATTTTTTTGCCCATATGGATTTTTGCTTCATGAATTTTCAGGTCATCTTTGGGTCAAATGTCTTCTCTCCACACTATCATGTTGCAAGGAGTTCCATGGCTGAACAAGTTCCTTTATGAGAAGAGGTGTTTTTTAATTTGTGTTAAATCTGTCACATCCTGGCTTTTACACTGAAAAAGCCTGTGAATGTTTATTCATTGTCTAAGATGTTTGTAGTTGCAAGAGATAGCGTATATATCCTACAGGATTGTAGGGTAAGATTTTGATTTGGAACCAATGCATTGGTATTTCTTCACCCCCCCCTTACATAAATAATGCTTGTTGACTTCTGTGAAGTTACTCAAATATTTAAAATGTATAATTTAAAAATATTGTACATACACAGGAGTGAAAGTGTTTGTGAGCTGAAAATACATCTGTTTGCAAGCATTATAACGGTTGCCTTAAGTGTTGTTTAGTTAAAGTGGTAAAAGATGACAGAATACAAATGAAATGAAAGGTAATCTGAGTAACCACATACATGCAAATACTTTTTCTTATGGTTATTGTTACAATTTAAGGTTTAAAATAGCCACTGGAGGGCTCACTGATCTTATGGTAAATGACAAGCTTATCTTTCAAAGTACTTACAGGGTTTGGTTAAGGCAGTGTGCTCCCATTTGAAGAAGACTGAATGATAACAGATTTTTTGAAGATAATGGGCAGGGAACAGCTACATTTTCATCTCAAAGAATAACAATTCTTGTGCTTATTACCTGTGTCACAGTGTGGGAACATTTACCAAGGTTTGAAATGAAATGAACATAAATGTCATAAAATGAACATAAAGGACCAAAGTTCCCAATCCTTTACCATAAAAATTGGTAAAATGTCTTCCTGTCAGACAGCAGGGTTTCCCCATTTTGTGGAGCCACCTACACAAGTGATGGATTTTCCCTTCCCTTTTCTGTTGTGTGGGGCACCAAAGCTTTAGTGATGAGTCAGGCCTAGGGCTGTGGTCTTTTTGGACCACGGGTAGAACTGGGATCAAAGGCAACACATTTAATTGGTTTGGTTTCTCCTGGCGTTTTGAATCAAGCCTTTATTTAATTGGAGTTCAACGAAACTTAGTTTTCAGAAACTTTGGGAATAATTTATTCTGCTTACATAACACTAATACTTTTGTATTTTCCCCAGCCTAAATCTTTCCTTTATCTTTTTGGGTTTTAAGTATCCTTCTTGGATATGTCACTGATACAGCCAATGGAACTAATGATTTATATTGATTATGTGCAGCTTCCTTAAGTTCACAGCAGTCCTTACCACTGTTCTGTGGGATATATGTGTGCTCTATGAAATATACTGTTCCTGAAGTGATTTTGCAAGTTATTTGTGATTATCTTATTCTTTTTGTTCCTGTGAGAGTATGTTGTACCAGAAGTTGACTCAGTTTCTTGCTTTACTTTAAGGAAACTCATCTAATTTGCTGTTTTCCAGTGGTCATTTTCAGCTCAGCCTATTTAAAAATATTTGCCTTGCACTGACTAGCTATTTGAATTCTTTCCCATGATTTTGGATCCTGCATTTTGCAAGCTAATTCTATTTTTTTTATTCCGTCCTTATATGTGTCAACTTTGAGTATTCTTTGTGACTCTCTTCCTTTATTTTAGATACTGAAAAGTCATTTATCTATTGCAGAGGGTACACAAAATTTTAATTTTGTCTTGGCAGGTAAACTTCTTTTATAATTCACAATTAAGTATACATATTTTTGGTTTCTTAGTTCTTAATGGATCTTCCTTCCATCTTCTATCAGCTTTTTAATCATTTATGTAAAGGAAAATATCCATCAGTTAAATTCTTCCATTATACATTATCATGCAGTATTTATACAGAAAATAACAGTTATAACATAGATGGGAAAAAGATTCTGCCTGGAAATTCATTTTGTCTGAATCTGTCTTTTCTCCTTCTCAGACTAAAAACATGCATGAAACTTACCCCTGCATTTCATTCAGGACATGTGTTCATTGGACCGTCCTACAAATTTGATAGGAAATGAGCCTTTTTCATATAACTTCACATCTAAAAATGGCATGTATTGGAAATACGCTCCATTTGAAATGTTTTCCTGCTTTTACAGCTGTATCCCTTTATTTAATGAATGGATTGCCTCTGCCCCAAACTATTAGTTTTCCTATGAATATCGCTGACGGAAGTCTTCCTTGGCCGTATTTGAATATTAGGTCATTACATGCGTGCATTTACAGACTTATCTTTAAAAAAAAAGAAAAAAATATCAACCAATTCACACAAGAGAATCAGACAAACTGATTCATCTTGTTTTACAGGTATTAAAACCTTAATGCTTTTTCATGCTTTTAGCAGAGTATTAGTGGCGTTGTTATGAATATTCTGTTTTGCCATCTTGCAGATGTGCTAAAAATAGGATTTTCCCTTCCCACCTCTTAACTATTCATATGAACTTGATTGAAATCAGTGAAAAGTCTCTAGCCATCTCCGCAGATGCTGGACTAAGATGTAAGTGAGCAATAGGATGTCAGCACGTGTTTTATTCATAATATTTTTCAAGTATTTTCACATCTTATTCCAATGTTGAAAATTAGATGCATGTTGTGAGCTTTCTCTCATGCTGGAGTGCACCAAATTGCAAGCTTCTGGCTTAGTCTGGTAGTTCAGCTCTTGCACTTTGTGTTCCTCCCAGGAACCTATCATCATTGTAAGAGAGCCATGCAGGCTCAAAATATTAGGCCTTGGGGCTACTGCTTTTCTGAAAAGAGTTTTTAAAAACTTTTGTTTTGGGGCATAATCTTTATCAGATGTTTGAATTATGGACTAAGTTCTTGCGTACAGTGGTGTTTTCTGGTGTTTTCATCATGGTCTGTGAGTTGTGGGAATGTGCATCCCTTTGGATGGGCTTGGCTGTGGTGGCTGAGTCCGTGCAGCTGCTGGTGACCCTTCCCTCTGCTGACAGTGCTGGGAAGAGGCTCCCAGGCAGTACCATGGGGAGAATGTCCTGGGGTCAAGCCTAGCCTGCAGGAACTGCTTTAAGCTTGGTCTAGCCTGAGCTGCAATTCTCTCTGTGTTGCAGGTGTGCCTGTGACTGGTCCAGGACCCTAAAATTGCTGTCTGTGTCACCACTCGGGACTCCTATCACTTCTTCCCTTAGAGACCTGTTGGTCCTTGCTTTTCCCTGACACTAACCTGTTTCAGCCGTATCTTAGAACTGTCATGTCTGTACTATCTCCCTTTTTTGTCTTTTAATGTAAATTCAAACCCTGCCAGAACTTTCTACCAGCTTACAGCAGGAGCTAGAAGGATTTCATTTTCCCTTCTCCCCCAACCACTTTTCCAACACAGTCTCCCTTTTGTGATGCTGGAATCACCTGCATTTCTGGCACAGCAATGCCACATTTGACCCACTGGTCCCACTCATTCAGCTGGTCCCATCAGCTGAGCAGCACAGAGCTAGAACCCTCATGACTCTCTCTCGTCAGGCTCAGGACACAGGTTATATGATGCACTGACTCTCAGAATACTGCTGGTAGTCCAGATTTCATGAGCTGTCTTTAAAAAAAAAAAAAAAATCCAACCCCAAAACCCCTTAGTTGCTGTTGGCTATGTTGATTTTAATTTTAGATGAAATTAAAGGCTGTGGGAAACAAAAGCTTGATTCTTTGTGGAGACACAAAAAAAATGCTGGTAATTTGTCTCTTTACATGCCTTCTGAAATGAGGTGCTTGGTAATATAACCACTGCAGTGCAAGTGTTTGACAGGCAGAGGGGTGGGGATGTGTAAACTTGATTCACATTTTCGACTGAATCTGCACTGTGGAACTGTGTGTACGTCTATGCCCGTGGGATGTGCCTGCCGGAATGCATCCTAGGCTCTCCATTCCTGTATGGTGCAGACCAAGGACTGGCCAAAATGCATCATAAAATTTATCTTCTGTGGAAATGACAGTGAGTGTGGAAATGGCAGACACATTTTTAGTGATCTGCGATGTGTCACAATTGCCATATTCATAGAAATCTTGTCAGAGCTTCCCCTTTCTGGGTGCCTCATGAATTACCTTATGTATTTACCTCACATAAGGTAAATAAATTACCTTATAAATTGATATATTAAGACCATTGGTAAGTCTTTGGTATATGTATCTTTCCAACAGAGTATCACTATCACTTTACTATCAAATCATAGAACTGTAAGCATTAGATGTTGTAACTGCTCTTGGTTTGCAACTGCAATGGGGTAAGGCTATAAATCTGGAACAGTAGTTTTTAAAGAAGCCATAAAATATATACTACTTTGAGAATGTACTTTGGTTTGGACTTCAAAATTTGTTTTTGGAAGATGCAAGAAATAAAAATGGGAGTAAGTAGGGGTTTACTCAGGACACTGAGTAAATTGTTCCTTGAGATGAAGTCACTTTATTGTTTTGGTTCAGTGTTACACAGAGTGCTTACAAAAATTACTTTGCATTGGTAGACAGTGTTATGCTTGGAGTTTGAGTCTTGACGAATAGGAAACATTTAATTTAAGAAGCGGATTTCAGAGACCTTGTATTGTCAGGTCTCATTTTTTTGCATAATGGAAAACAAATCTGAAATTAGCTCAGTTGGAGAAATGCAGAAGACACTGCTGTGTTATTACTATTATATATTACTATCATATATGGGGTGGATTTGCAATTGAAAGAAAATTAAATAATAACCGTGAACTCAGACTCATTATCCAGTCTGAATGCAGGAGGTGGAGTTCATTCTCTGTGGGCTTCAGTTGGCAGAAGTGTGCAAGCATAATATGGATTTAGAAGTGTGCTTTTTCCTTGTGAGATGAAAGGCTGCATATGGAATTAGTGCTCTGGCTTGACCATGTGTTTTCTCCTGCTTGATATCAGGTACTAATCTGTGCTGCTGCAAGGGGGGCCCCAGGGAAGATAAGGGGTTGTTTGATTTTTAAGGGAACAAGAGGAGTCTTAATAGTGTAGCTGGTCATCTAGGTCTTTGATGACAGAGGTGGACTTTCATAAAGACAAAACCAGTATGTAGTTTTTAATTTTCAACCTGTTGTCCCTCAAAATTAATCCTTATGTGTATCATTTGGTTCTTTAATTTCGTTGATTATTGATGTCAGTAGTTAGATGCTACGCAGTGAAGTTCAAACCTCAAAATTGCCAGTTCATACTTTACGAGTGCTTGAACTGTATTTTAAACAGGAAAATACATTGCATCTGTGAAATACCAAATTTCTTTTCATTAGGGAAACTTTTTCCATTCTCTGTGTATTATAATTTCTTAATGTAAAGTATATATCTATAATTACCAAGTCTATGAATTCTCAAAATAGTATCTCTAGATACTAGCACCATATTTCTGGAGTATTTTTCTGACATTATTGTGCATTTTTTAATGTCTTAGTTATGCCAGAGGAGTCTGAAAACTTTCTTCAATATGTCTTATAGCATAGCAAGCGTTACCATGGTACCTTTTAGCATTTTTTCAATCAGCATATGGAGCCACATGGGGAGAAAAAAAGACTTGAGAGAAGAATTTTGGAATGGCATAATACTAAAATAAACCTGTTATAAAAAATGCTCCATATGATTGATGATAAATTAAAGGAAACAGTCCTGTAATGTATCATCTGTTAGTTAAACATGTGCTTTCATTTATCTAATCAGTACATAACCAAAGCCGATTACTACAAATTAGCAACAACAAATGACAGCCTTTCATTAACTTGAGGCTATATCCCCTTATTTAAGCCCTCAACCCAATATCTGGAAAAGTGGAAAAAATTAACCTTCAGGGTGTTCAATTCAAATGGAGCCACTGGACTGAATGTAGGAATTAGGACTGTAGCATTTTAACATTGTCATCGAACTGGTTTGCCAGTGCAGTCAGCCCCAAGATGTGATGGGATGCAGGTGGGAAAAGGCCTTCCTGAAGGGTATTAAGTGGTAGCAAGACTCCTCACAAGTCAGTTGAAGACTGATAGAGGCACTAAAAAATCCATAGTTTGTCCATATTTTCTACAGCACATGTTCTTCATGATGGCTTAAAATGCAGCACTTTGCCCTCTTTCAGAGTACCTAAAATGTGAATTTTGTGAAGCTTCCAGGAGATAAGTTAGGTAGTAAGGCTTTAAATATGTTTAAGTATGTTGGGTTTTTTTAATACAGTCAATCATGTGATTGAGCTTTTATAAATACAACATGTTAGTTGAAGACATATGGTTTTATCAGTAGATAATGTTTTGTATATTCCAGTTTCAACTTGTTACAAGATAAGGATGTGTTTTGCTCCAACTGTTGTTCAAGATGAAGTTTTTTAAGAGAATATAAAATGCAGTATGGATTGTACAATCCAGCAACCAAATGTTGAACATACTCTAATATGGCAATTCAGAGCACAAGAGAATTTATACAGTAAGAAAATCAGGTTATTTTGGCCCTTGTGTTTGGCTCACTTTTATGGTGACCAAAATAAAGATAGAAGGGAAGTGCCTGAAGCTTAATCTGAACTCGGCATTTCTCCAACATGCATTTTGGTTCTGTCAGAGTTCTTCCTGCTGCATGAAGCAGATTAAAAGGAAGAAACTGGGTATTTTGCAACAATGCAAATGTAAATACATAAGCATACCTCAGATTTTAAAATGTTAAAATGTTTGCTGGAACCTTACTTTCCTTGGTGATTTGTTTTACATTAAAGTTCTTTTGCAATGACTATTAAAGCTGTATATCTTCTGTGAATGAACAGAACATGTCAGTATTTAGGATGACATCTTTGGAAGCATTAAATGCATATGCAAGCACTTTAAAATGGCAGAATATAATTAGAGCTGTGAGTTTGACAGTAATTACTACAAAATTACAATATTTTTCACTGTGCAGAAGGCAAAACTAAATGAAATGGATGTGTTAGCATCTGGTAAGCATGAGCACAGTTTCTTTGAGATGGTTGAATGTCATATTTGTGGTACTCTGAGTGAGATCTATGGCTGATTGTTCCTTACCATTCAATTGTTGTGTCTCAATCTGCCCTGTTTATAATTGGAGGATGCATCTTTCTGCAGCTTGAAAATATGAGTGGGGAGGAGGTCAAGTTCTCTTTAGTCATTCAATCAGGAGTGCTCTAGTGCAATCACACATCTAACCATATTCTCAGGACCTATTAGTTGGGAAGGCAACTGTCTAGTACTTTCCCAGTGCAAATAATTGCCAGGGACAGAAAATGCTTTTTGAATTAAATTCTTCTCCTCCTTTTAAAATCAGGAAAACACAGCTTTAATTCTGTTCTTCTCTGTGTTCTGTTTTACACAGTACTGAGAGATTATTAAGTCCTGGCTTTGGTGCATGTATGAAATACTTGCATCGTTTTCCTAGTGTTGAAAGAAGATTCATTACTTGAGACAGGTTTTATGCATAAATTCCTTGCATTCTTAGATATTAGTGAGTTTCTCTCACTGGTGTGCTAAAAAGTGTGTACACATCATAAGGGTGAATATGTTCATGTTTTTAGCCTTTAGGTTAAAATGTGCATTTACTTCCTCACTACTTTCCGTACAACGCTGGGTATTCTTTCAAGGTTTAGCTGCATGGGATTTTCTTTGAGTGCAAAGTTTCTATGGTGGTTTTTTGTTTGATTTCTTTTTGGTTTTTTTTTTTGTTTTTTTTTGTTTTGTGTGTGGGTGTTTCCTTTTTCATGCACTGTCTTTTATGCTATACTTTTATATTATTATGGTGCATGGCATATGTTACTGAAATATGAATAGTGAGTATGATGAGAATTAGAAGGAATATAATGGTAGCAGGATTTCAGTTTGGTTTTAAATGAGTCTAGATGTTTTGCTTTGCTGAGTTTGAAACAAGTCCTATAGAGCAGGTGAGAAAAAGTCCTGTAATCTTGCTCTATTTCCCCTATTATTAATTAATGGACTTCACAGAACTTAACTGACTCCTTTAAAACATTATAAATGAGAGAAGTATGTATTTACTTCATTCTGATCTTTGTCTTAGGTAATTCTACAAAGTGTATCCCATCCTAGGGAATAGTGAGCAGTAAAAGTTTCATAAGAGAACTGAAATATCATTTCATTTTATAATTGCATGAGATTTATTTTTATTAATTAATTTATTCATTTATGTATTACTTCACTTCTGAAATTTTTGCTTTCTTCTCACAATGAAAATAAGGAAATACAGTACCTCTTCTGAATAGTTTATAATAGTGTTTCTAGTATCTGTATACATCCACAGTTAGTTCTGGTAAATGTGGTGGGGCCCTGCAAAGGTAAAACAAAAGGTCTGCTGCATGGCTGATTGTGGAGTTCCCTCTCAGATTCTCATAGGGTGTAATAAAAAAGGAGAAGTTTAATGATTTTTTTTTTTTCCCCCAAAGGAAAGCAGTATATTGCATGTATGACAAATACTTTAATATGCAAGGCAAATACCTGGAGAATCTAATGTATGGACTTCCTAGAATATCGAAACTGATAATGAGGAAGGCTCTACAGGTAGATTTCTGAGTGGCTATGATAGCAAGTAGGCAAGTAGACTGAAACTGTAGGAATGTATTTTTTTAATCTCAGAATATATGTCCTTTTGTTTTTTTTTTATTTTTCTGAAATAAATGTTTTAATAGGTATGTTCTGTAACTTAGTAATCAGAAGATAATTATATATAAAGATATTTAAAATTCAAGTAGATTTGAGTTTGTTGGGTTTTTTCCCCCCACATTTCCTTTGTTCTATTTTTGCAGTTGCAGCCCATGTTTCTGCCTTGATTTAGTCAACTATATTTGGCTTGGAAAATGTATCATTACATTATGTACACTGGCTATATGGTTTCCTGCGTTCGTATTTTTAAGTTGTTGAAACGCAAAAGGCAATAAACGTCCTTATTTTTAGTCTTACCATTTTCTGATACTTACAGTTTCATCCTGTAAAATTGTTTAACTGTGACTGTCAACACGTTCTTTGTCAGAAATCTTGCTTTTTGGAGTAAAATTGATAAATAATGATACCTTCTCAGGCTTCCAGCAGAGGTTTTGGCTGTGAGAATTTTAAAATTATTGAATACTGATCGAAGTATTTGGGAGCTGTGTGTAATTTTAAAGTAATCTAAGCCATTAGGTATACAAGTTGCTTATTCATCTGTAGTTATAAAAATAACCCAACTCTGTTGTGCTACTGTCTTAGAGAGTAGATTTGCTGCATAAGGAAACAAGAGGAGAAAGGAGGAAGAATTATCTGTTTAGAAAAATAATAAACAGAGAAAGAATGATGATTAAAAGGCCAGCAAGTTGCTGTTCACACAAGTAGTTATTGAGGAGATTGAATAAGGGGAGAAAGTATACAGCTTATTTAATGATTAGATGGAATTTGTTTGCTCTGAACAATATTCAAACATTTGATCTGCTAATAGGCAGATAGCTTCAGTCTGAATACTGAACAGGCATTCACTAGATGTAATTCATCTGCAGTAAAATCTTACCAGCCCTTTATCACTATCTTTCCAGAGCCTGTAGAGAGAGTTTAGGATGACTTGTTTCTAACTTTAGCCCCTCACTAAGTGCCTAAAATTAGGTGGGTTGAAAATGAATTTTGGGAACATGCCACTCAGTGGAAAAATTAGCTTTGAACCTGGAAACTCCCACCTGCAATCTGCATATTAACGTGTCAGAAACATGTGCTATATATGGGTGGGATAAAAACAGTTGTACTGTTTATGGACACGTTGCATTTCTGCTGAGATTCCATAATCATACTTGAGAAAGCTTTCTGTGGCTATTTTAAACACATTGAATTCTCATTGGCATATCTGAACTTTGCAAGCAAACATTCATAGATTTCATTCATCACCTTTATTTGTTGCCCAGAAAAGACTTATGTTGGTCTACCTTTTGATATCTAGGAATTGAATTTTCACAAATTACCACAAACGGCAATAGCGAATTATAAAAGCCGTGTGATCTTAGCCAGTTTTTAAAAATTGAATCTTTCTTTTTTATCTATGCCATGAACATTGAGATAATATTCTCTTTTCCATAAAATATGCAGTCAAAAAATCTGGCTTACAGTAGTATCAGGAGTGCCCTTTTCCCGAGTTACTAACCTTTCTTGAGCTAAGCCCTGAAANGAGAATTAGTCCTGTGTTACTCTTCTATTCAGTTAATAATTTTTCAATTTTGAAACCGCAGAAGGAGATTATATTACATTCTTTATTGACATTAGGAGAGCTATTTTCTCCTGAGTAATGTCACACAGTTCTTAACATCACACAAATGTGATGTTACCTAGGAGCTCAGTAATCTTGGCTCCCAGCATTAATAATGTTTAATTGTATAATATGACTTATCGCAATGTTGTTTAATTTCCTTCAAAATGTAAGGCAGTGGTAGCCATTAGTACTGCATCATTGGGACACAGGACAATTTTATGTTCTTTTGAATGATTACATCTCATATTGACCTATCCGAGCAATGTATTTTTGTGCTAGAGTTTCAATGGAGAGGGTGACCAATGAAGGAAACAAAGGAGAATCTTTGCCGTTTCCAATTTCCTCCTTCATGTGCTCCTTAGCTTTAATGCAGGTGGAGGAGAGTAGGAGTGACCTGTTATCCAAACTTCCATGCTGAATCCTGAGTGTGTCTGATAGCAGTGCTTTTGAAAAGACTATTCTCAACTCTGAGAGCTTATCCAAACTCGCTAAGTCTGGCAGTAGGGTAAAACACTTCATGTTTTTCCAACAAATTGCTTAATGTGTTTCCTTGAGGACTTCGCTATTTTCAAATTTACCGATTATTTCAATTTTTAATTTATTTTTTGGTTTGTGATAAGAAACTAATTAATTCCCCTCATTCTTGTATGCTTGAAATCTGTGGAGGGTTCTGTTTTTATGTAAAAATAATATGACTTTTTATTCTGATAACATTTCAAACACCCAAATTTGTCATTAGGGAATTCTGCAGCTTTCAAGCCTTTCTAAAAGACCATTATTTTTCATTATAAATGAGAGTTAAAATCTTTTGTGCCTATGCTTGGATATAAGATATGAAGCTGTTACATCTGCTACTAAGAATGATGTAACTGATCTGGTATTTAAAAATGCCAGAGTGAGTAGGTAGTTGTGGGAGATGATATGAACACTTTTAGCAGGTGCCTTGCTTTCCAGTAACCATGGACCTTAATGTATGTTTATAGATAACCCGAACTTTTAGCATTTATGGGTTATTTTTTCACTAGAGTCTTACTTGAGTTTCACCTTTGTATATAGTATACAAATATTCCAGCAAATAAACAATTACATGTAAAAACAGTCAATTAACAGGCATATGAGGCATCAAGCCAAAGATAGAATTTGTAGTGAGTTAACATGGGACAGGAATAGCAATGTGAAGGTGGAGGAATCTATTTTGGAACAGGGAGTTGTTCTTGTGCTTTAAAAACCTTCAGGAACTTATAACAGGCTTTTTTGAGCTTCACAGCTAAAATTGCTTTGTAGATTTTACACCTTGCAGTATTCACTTTATTGAAATACTTAGTGTCAAAAGTTTTGTACCACTAACAGTATAAGGCATTGCCTTTGTTTTGCTTCACCAATTGATGAATTCTTTCGTTTGTTGTTTGCTATGAGTTTGGATTTTTTAATCTGATAGTTGTAATTGACATATGGGAGATATATGCTGAAAAGAGAGTGAAAAGATCTTTCTACCTTAAGGCTAATATTTGCTGTTTTTACTGCACCCAAGGAAAAATATTCTATGAGAAAAAGTGTTTTTGTGTCACTCTAGCATTAGTCATAAGAGCTAAAGCATTAGCCAAAGGCTGCATGCTACACCTACAGTGTAGCATTTTGCTCTTCTGTGCTGGTACTGTTGGAGTCCTTTCCTCATTGCCTTGAATGCCTTGAATTCAGCACTGTATGCTGCAGTCCTCTATTGTGGTGCAGGTCACGTAGCAGTGAATGAACAAGGTTGCATGAATAATGTGCTTTTTATTCAGCGATTGGATAAAAATTAATGCCCTCAACACCTACGTACATCCAATCTCCACTGCTTCCTGTGTGCTTATTCTTCCAGAAGCTTTAATTATTTATCCTTGGAGAGAATTTGACAGTTACAAGTAGTCACGACTCAGCAGATTAACCATACAAACACCAGAACCAATCTCCATGTCAAGTACACTCGAATGTCTCATGGAATCAAATGTTGATTTTGAAGTGATGTGACTCCAAATTAAGAGGGGAAAAAAATGGCATCCCTAACTGCTGCATATTTTTTAATCTAACACTGCATTTAATTAAATTAAAATTGGCTTAATATTCTTGCTAATTTCAAGGGGTATTCTGAAGTGTGTGATATGCTCTAAATACTGACACAGGCATTCTGCAATGGAAATACATTTTCAGGAGAGAATTGGGGGAAGCAGCATTAATTAATAAGCCAAAATATGTGCATGGTTTCCCATCATGCAGTACTGCATAGTGATGAGGAAAAAATGAATTACATAAGATACCTGCAGCATTTGCTACTTGATCATTATGAAGTATGATCAAATTAAAACAAAACTGCAGGCATAGTAGGAATCAGTATAGCTATATACACTAAGAGGAGAAACAGCCTTGGAAATAAACTAACTTCATTATATTGGCTAGAGGCAGAGAGAGGGAGAAAAGCATGTGTGTGTATGTGTATATATATATAAAATTAAATCTATAAACATATTTTGTCTACTTGCTCTGAGTGCAGAAAGATCACCAAAGAAATAGTAAGATTATTTTTCATGTGACTTTTTTTTATACTAAATGTATTTATTATGTGGCTATATTTTAGAAAACAGTGCCAGAAAGGCCAATATTAGACTACCTTGCTGCAGCTTGTTGAATAATGCTACTGTATTATCTGACTGGACCACATGAATCACAGCAGGTGGGAGCAAATCTGTCTGCATCATCAGACTGCATAATGTAGGAGTATGCCCAGCACTGGTAGCTACTAATGATTGATTTAAGCCTTAAGAATTACCCAGAAAAACTACAGCTAATACTGACCTTATCTCCCCAGGCTAGGAGCAGACTCAAAAGTGTAATGTGCAGTGGTTTTCTTTTGTGCTTTTGCTTACAAACAATAAACAGTTGGGTGACTGATTACAGCAACAATTCAGCCAGAGTTGTGACAACCTCTCTGAAGTTTTAATAAACACTAGCTATTTTCCTTGAAAGTAACTGACTAGTCTAATGAAGAATTCACTCACAGAAGACATGTTCCTTGTGTTAAACAAAAGAAAAGAGAAGACACTAACAGCAGCTCCTTTTTATCTTTGTTCTAGGAATTAACTGTTAAGCTTACTTCAAGCCATTTGGTAAACTGCAAATTGCACAGTATCATATTTAGTTCTGTTGAAATGAATGTGCAGCTGAACGTCTGGACCAGTGGTTGAGGTTTGCCTAGCTAATGAGAAATCATGAGATGTATATTCTATCTAGGGACAATAATCATGATCACGTCTAGATGAGTGTCTGTAGGATGAACGGAACTGGTTCTAATTGCTTTTGTATGTGAAACTTGGCAGACTCAGATTTAAAATTTTTGAGTGTTAGCATGAGAGATATTAGATGAGATAATCATAATAAAAATAAGTGTGCCAAAGTATGGTGCTGAGGTACTGTCAAGTGTCTCTTTTAAGCATTTGTAACAGGTTTACCCCAGTCCACACAAAGATATGGGTGACAGGCAGTTTGCATGCATTGTGACATAGACTAAGGGCATTATGAACAGTCTTTGGATTTCAGAGAAAGGAAAATGTGGTCTAAAATTTCAGACTTTTATTAGAAAATCATTAAGGAGTCTGTGATTCTTAATCGCAAATGTAAACACTTCTCTGTGGCATATACAAATCTTTTTGCTCCAGTTAAATGACAGCAGAACAGCTCCTGCTAACAATGTGGCTTATACTGCCAGTGTCTTGACATTTATCTGTGAAGTTTTGTGATACTGTTAATACCTCAGGTAATATGTAAAGCACATATATTAAAAACATTAGACTTTAAGAAGTACTGGCCTCCCTCTCTGGAGACACAGGTATAATTTCACCTTTTCCTCTTCCTGCTTATTCCATGAATGTGTTGCTACTTAACATCTTCCAAACCTCTCCTTTTTAGTTTTTGGTTGAATTTGGTCAGTGGTTTCATTAGCTGTCAATCTAACTGCTCAGAAGATACTGAGCAGTTGCAGAGGTAACTGGGGAGTGGAAAACAGGCTGAAGGGTCATGAATCTCATAGTCATGGTGTGTATGTATAGGATGCTTTTATGGTAGATGCTTTTTATGGTAGGAGCTAATTTTAATTTTCTTTGGCCAAATTTCTATTCAAAATGAACAAATTGATAGTATAAAAAATCAATATCTTTCCCAAAAAAGCACTTAACAGCCATTCAAAAGTATTCTTATTTGGTGAAGTTCAGTTGCCTCTCTAG
Organism: Thryothorus ludovicianus; assembly: GCA_013397245.1. Lineage (NCBI taxonomy): Eukaryota > Metazoa > Chordata > Aves > Passeriformes > Certhiidae > Thryothorus > Thryothorus ludovicianus. The sequence goes on along the minus strand of VZTB01003147.1, from coordinate 172,914 downwards.
TGATGCTAAATTCTTCTGATTTGACCCAGTGCTTATTAATTAATAGGATTATGGACATCTGCTGTACTGAAAAATTTCAATTTTATTTTATCTTGAAGTAAACATTTAATGATAAAAGGGAAAACTTGCAAAAACATCTTTATTTTTTATTATCTATGTTACAAGAATATACCTGGCTTTTTTTAGTCATCCTTTTGATCTATTTGCAGTTTCATAACTACAGGATGTTTTCTAGGCATAATTACAGAAAGACTAACCATATGATCCTCCCTACACTGCTCATATGTCATGTGCATCACCTTTCCTGGCAGTATATATCCCTTCTTTTCCTTAAGTGATGGAGAAAGAATTTCTGCTGCAAAGGACCACCCCAAGGCTAAGCAAGGTGGTTTATCTACTGATGACATTTTATAGACTGCTTTCTTTCATGAGCAGAGAAAAGCTGAAGCAGCAATAGAAATTGGGTTGGTGGTCATTACTTAGAGCTTCTGAACAGATAAGACACTCAGGCAGGACATTTCTGCCCTCTTAAATTGTGATCTGACTTTTTGATAAGATACCACACTCATTTTTTGCTGCTGTAACATGATATTGTGGTTTAACCCCAGCCAGTGACCAAGCACTACACAGCTGCTTCCTCACTCCCCCAGAAGTGGGGTCAGGGAGAATTGGAAGGGCAAAAGGTAGGAAATTTGTGGATTGGGATACAGACAGCTAAATAGGGAAGGCAAAAACTGTGCACACAAGCGTAGCAAAACAAGGAATTAATTCAGTGTTTCCCACAGTCAGGCAGGTATTCAGCCATCTCCAGCAAATCAGGGCCCCATTACATTTAATGGTTTACTTGGGAAGACAGACACCATCACTCCAAGCATCCCCTCCTTTTCCCTTCTCTCCCAGTTTATATCCTGAGCACAATGTCACATGGTCTGGAATGTCCCTTTGGTCAGTTGGGGTCACCTGTCCTGGCTGGGTCTCCTCCCAGCCTCCCATGCACCCCCAGTTTCCTCATCAGCATGGCCATATGAAAAGCAGAAAAGGCCTTGGTTGTGTGTAAACCCTGCTCAGCAATAACAAGAACGTTTCTATACTATCAGCCCTGTGTTCAACACAAATCCAAAACACAGCCCCATACTAGGCATTGTGGTGAGAGTTAACTCTACTCCAGCCAAAACCAACATGTGTGGCCTTGCAGAAACTTGTTTTTCATTCTACTTATTCTGTTTTTGAGTGTGATGTGCTGGGAGGTTGTGTAGCTGCCTGCTAATTCTCTAAAGAGAATTAATGTGCTCTGTAGAAAGGAAGAGCTCCTTCCAGCTTTCCAGCTTTGTTTGCATCATGGACAGCAGAGGGCAGGTGTTAGTTTTGTGTGACTGAAAACTTGTGTGGAATGGTTGTGTGTACACATTTCCATCTGCATACTAGAAAGGGTTAAGAAGATGTAGTATAGAGAAATTAAATATAGATTATACTTGTATGTAGGAAGTGTTTTTCCAGTAGAATATTCTTTTGCTTTTTCTTAAAAAAATCAACTATTGTTTTGGCCAAGAAAAAAAGTAAACACAAAATTAAAATGGTATTGGCAAGGTTAGAAAGAATATTAGTCCAGGAATCTACCTATGCTTCATTAAACTGAAAGCTTCCAATATCCTCCTGTTCTCTCATTTGACTTTCATCATGGTGGTCTGTATATGTATTCCATTAGAGACATGTATTCTGATACAAAATTTTATGTAGTAGACTTACTTTTGCCTTATCTGTTTAGTATTCAATTTAATTTCACTTAAGGATTTTGTTGCTGCATGCTGTCCTCATGCTTGTAGCTAAACAACAGATTTCTTCCGGTTCAGATGTTCCAATCAGGCATATGTTGGTAAGGTGCTGTTCAAAAGCAGGCTTAGTATTTGCCTGCTGTTAGGTACAAAGTTGTGTTTTTACTGGTAGTTTCTTGCACTTGGTTAGAAGAGCAGCTTTAGTAGGACAAAGCATTACTGTGACACTCTCTTGGTAGTCCTAGACAGATCAGGTGCTGCCAGTCTTTAAAATAAAGTCTTATTTTAAGGATAATTGGAGTTCATGGTGCTCAGTAATTGCTGTTAGAACAGACACATAACAGGCTGCTTCAGTGGCGCCTGATAATTTCATAACAATATGGATCCTTACTCTTTCATATCCTAGTCAAAGTGAGTAATAACGGCAGACAATCAACATCTATGCAATTCTAGCATGTTGACTGTAATGATAGTGTTCAGTCAGTCTCTTAAACTTGAACTAACTGGAGACAATAGCACTACTGTTGCCACCGGGTAGTAGGGCTGATTGTTTTCAATGCAATTGGTAAGGTCTTTCCTTCTGCTTTACTTATGGACATAGCAGACCTTCTCAGGCTGTATGGTGGCTTCAGCATCCCTTTTTCCTCTCTCTGTTCTGACCTGTGAGCTGTTCAATCCAGTTAAGTAAACATTTAAACAGTTGTTTCAATCCCTCCATCCAGCCCTGCCTCATTATCATGTCTTTCACTGATTTGCCATCCTGCTTTCCATATGTATTGTTGTATCTAAGGTAGACCAATTCAAATGCAAGGAAGAAAAGCAACCCTCCTAAGAAAAGAATGCATCCTTAGTATATGCAGGTGTGTGGGCATACCTGCACATACATTGTCTGCAGATGCTTCTTTCATTTGACTGTACCCAGAAAGACGTGAACCATCATTTCAGATCAGATAATAAGTAGCATTAGAATAAACAGGTATGGCAATTCATATCAGCTATATGTTCAGATAATGCAGAAGTAGTCCTTATTTTTAATTCACTGGGAATGAGTGCTGTAAGTGCTGCTATGAATAACCCTCCACTGGTACTGTTATCCACTACTGCAGAACTGCCAGAATTTTTTAGTGCTGAAGCTGATCAATAACGGCTTTGCGTGTAGCTCCATGTTCACCAAGAGCATCTGTATCATTTGGTGACACAAGTTAATGTGTTCTGTTTCAGGGTGAAGTGGGTGTTAAGCACTTGTCCTGGTCCATGCAATTCATTTCCTCTCTCTCTTCACCATTCATGACTGAAATGCTTTGGAGTCTAGAACTGATCTAGCTGAAAGTAACCCCCAAAACCCCACAACTGTTTTTGCTGTGTTATTCTTCCAGGTGCCACACACAGCATGCACTTTATGGCAATGTGGCAAAGGTGATGCAGTCTGAACAGCTCTGCTGTCCCCAGAGCTCTACACAAACTGCCAGAATTTTAATCTGATGTGTGACATAAGACAAAGATGGTAATTTATATTTTCTGTTGGTGTTTGGTTCTTGCAGTTTTGATGATAACCTTTTCATTAGGGGAGGGGAAATTAATGGGTTTGGGAGAGTCTGGATTTTTTAATGGACTGCTGTCTGCTCAGACAAGGTATAGTCTTCCTGGTGCTAGGAGTTACAACAAAGTGCACTATGAATGTTTTTCACATATCCTTTTCATTGCTGCTCCTCTTGCCAGTATTTAGTTACCCTAAAAAATGAGTAGATACTACAGCATAAATTTTCATATGATAGTAAAGAACGTATTTGTATCTATACTGAATAAATAATAAATAATTTTTTTGTGGTTTTAGAAAGCAAAATATAAATAAAGCCTTGTACATTTTCATAAAAATAAACATATTTTATGAGTGGCAAACAACCAAAGAAATCTTGAGCAAAAAGTCAGACACTATTAAAATTCCCAGACTTCCATTTGGATTTGGAAATGGAGAATGAAATTTGACTCCTCCTGGAATCAATAGGAAATTTCTAAAGTCAGATTTCATATGCAGGAGGGAGTTTAAAATCAAGTTTTCAAACCATTCCTAGGAAAATAAGGTATGAACAAAATAAAAATAAAATACTCAAAAAATGATCAAAACAAAAAAATAGACACCTTATTATAATGTAGAAAAGAAAACAATTGAATTATTAAATTCATTTCATGAATGACAACCAAAAAGATACTAGGTGAACAAATAAGTAAATGACTGGCTTTCAATCTTAAAAAGACAGCGAAAAAATTGTTGCATAATTTGTCAGTGATCTAGGTTGCTATTTGCTTTCTCCTCGAAATCAGTTTTTTCTGATTGTTTAAAATAAAAACACTTGAAGACACATGGACATTAATGCATATATGCCCAGCATAATTTCCATCAGTATGAATGAATCATGGGACCATGCTATGGGCCTCTCATTACATTATTCACAATGCAATGCATTTTGTACACCATGCCATGGTTTGTGGTCACAAAAGAAAATGTGACTGGGATGTATTTCTTAGGGCAGGGTCTCTCTCTAGGGTGAGGCTTCAGATAGAGTGTGACTCCTGGTGCAGAGGGTGGAGGCTTGGGACAGAGGGAAAGAGGAAAAAACATAGAAATATAGGATCATTTAGGCTGGAAAAGACCTGTTATATACAAAGGTCTGCAGTAGGTGCAGGCAGCCAAACAGACATGGCAGAGCTTTAGATTGTCTGGTTTTTAGGATATACAATTCTGCCACACTGCTGCTAATTCTCTAGTTTCAGTGTCTGGCTGCAAGAAAAAAATAATTAAAATTTGGGGATTTGTAAGAGTTGATTTAGTGTTGGTTTATAGATTTTAATGCACTTCACAGTCTGATCCTTCCTCACAAAAGCTGTGTCACGTTCAGATTTGGGTATTATCTCAGATCTGCCTTTTCTATGAACTTCTGTAGTGTATTGACTTTTAACAGTAGGCTCTCAGGAACTACTAATGGAGCAGAAGGAATTACAAGTTTCATTTTCTTCCTAATATCTCATGTCATATTTCAATTGGTGAACATGTCTTAAGACAAAATTGTTTCGGTGTTTCCAACTAACAGAAAAAGCAGCCTCCTGAACATTGTTTAGNCCACCCTTAGCAATAATGTTGCCACGGAAACAGCAAAACTCTGATCTAGTGAAAGAAAAGGGGTAAGGATGAAAGGGAGATGGGGGCAATTTATACCACCCTTTTTTAATTTTTTTTTTTTAATAAATTAACTAGAATTTTTTAGAATAGTTCAGGTTAGTTTTTTTGGGGAAAGGGGATGTTCCTTGGGATTTGATTGGTTGGTTGGTTTTTCTGCTACAGGAAAATGGCACCCTTTTTGCCTTCAGGTTTTTTTGCATGGGACAGTAAGCTGAAGTCAGACTCAAAGACTCATTAGGGTTAAAAAAATCCAAGTGATGTGAGCCCTGTTTGTGCTTTGATTCCTGATATATATTTTGAAATAGAAGTATATAGTCCAGGCACTGACAGGAAGTTCCGTGCCTTTCAATGATTCTTGCAGCTATAGGATGAGACCCCCTTGAAATCACAGTAAGATGTAACTGAGCTCTGTGTGCAGGTAGTAGATCAGAGAAATAGAGGAATACAGAATATGATGTATTAAGTATGTACAAACAGAACATATAGGATTGTTCAGAATTTTTTTTAAATTAAAATAGTTACATCTTAAGAAGGTAAGATCATAATGCTTTTTAGATTATAGGGATGCTGTCTTGTTTTCTGTTAACTACATAATCTGAGGTTGTCTCACATAAAGAAAGCTGGATTAGGCTGATTAATAAATACACAGATAAGAGATTTCTGAAATATGTCTATCTTGTGTTGTACAAAGAATGCTGATATTTTTCCTTCTTAATTATCTAAAGAAGAAATGTCCCCACAGGATATTAGAAATCTTTGTACTATAGAAATGCTATCTTTTTATTTGAGGAATTGAGCATTTGTTAATATTGAAGATTTGGCAAGAACATTTACTAAACCAGATCATTAACACTTGTGTCCATCATATTACAGTGTGAGGAATAGCATCCTCTTTGTTGATGGCTTAATGTTACATCATAGTAACAATAATTTTTCAGGACCTGTCATAAAGTGCAATGTTAACTATGATGCCCTATGGCTACTTTTGTGTAATCTTAAAACTTAACAACACCTGTATTTTTGTTTTTCTGACATATGCAGTGTTTCTTACACCCAAATTCAATTTAGAGGGCTTTCTTTCCAAAGTCAAGGTCTTTCTCATTTGTCTTTCAGTTTAATTTGCAAGCAATTTTACTGCTACCAGGCAATAATTCTTGAAATGCAAATAATTCTGCAGAATTTCAACAGCCTCTAGCACTTTTTTGTATAGAGTAAATGCTTGACCCTAGTGTTTTTCTGGAATGAAGTATTTTTGCCGACTCTGATTATATGACTAATATTTCTCTGAATATGATCACTGAAAGTCACCATTTTTGCATTCTGGAGAGTTTCTTGCTACAAGTTGGGGAACACACTGTTGGTATTCCCTGTGTTTCCTCTTTATGGTGGTCACATCATCCTGCCTGCTTTGGCTTGGGTATTGGCAATGTCTCCTACGTTTGCAGCAATTTAAAACCATTTAAACCTCAGCAAAATGTAGTTTCTCCCTCTAATCATGCCCTCAGCACAGTATCTTTTCTTGCCCTTTGCGATTAATAAAAATTAGTACCTTCTGAAGTACAGGCTGGAGAGGCACTTTAGATACAGAAAGAAAAAGGTGGCAGCTAAGAATAAGCCCCTAAGAGCTGCTTGGAGGAAGAGAAGGAGAAACAGTGACATTAAACAAGAACTGAATTAGGGTGGAAAGAGTATCCATGAAAAAACAGAGCTGAAAAAATAAACAGAAAAAGAAATTCAAAAAGGAAGAATGGACTAAGATGCCAAAATTAGCAGTAGTTTGTAAGAAATGCTGTATTTTTTCAGAGGCAGTGTACACTTTCTCACTGTGTATGCATTTCTAGGATTATATATTATTTTTTACTTACTGACATTGAATTTCCACCTGCCATTTTATTACTGGGTTGACAAAGAAGTAATTGTTCCATGGCCATTTATTAATCATTTTGTAGTGTCTGGCCCACAGGTCTGCAAAAGGGAAGAAGGAAAAAAGAAAAACGCACATTTTCAACTTGGATCCACTTTATGTGCTGACTTAGAATAGGTTTCAAATAGAACTAAGAAAGAAATAGTGCTCTGAATGTCTTGCTGTCTTGCTATGATAATAGCAGTAACAAGCTTGTTTAAGGCAGGCATGGTAAAGTCAGTGTGCAAACTCCAGACACAGTGCTGGAAATGCAGAAGACATTATAAATGCTCTGGCAATAGCTAGAATGGGCAAGATCCTAATTTAAATTACAGTTTATGCCTATTATACAGTCTCCTAATTTCATTCATTATTTCCTGGAGTTGGATTTGAACCTGCTGCCTGCAGGGCAAAATTATGTACTGTTTCTAGTCCCAGGAGCTATAAAAGGCAAGGTTTTGAAATGTTCAAATTTTGAAATGTAATGGATTTGTAAGGGAGAGTTTCCTGATCAGACACTGAAATAGGTGCTGGTTTTCAAGCACTGGGTAATTCAGTGGCTTCTACTCCTCTACAGTGTCTAATGTCAGATTTTCAGTAGAGCTCTGCATCCAATGGATGTCTTGAAAACATTTCCCTGTCCAGTGAAAGTTTTGAAAATTAGACCTCTTGCTGGTGCTCTGGGAAGCTTTTATCCTCTAGCTTTCCCTTTGCCTACTATTCCCTGTAGTGATGATCATACTCTCTTTAAATATCTACTGTGCTAACAGGGTAAATAAAGAGCAATAAGTATACGCAATTTTTTTTTTCAGGAGAGCATTGGGTTTGTTGTGGTTATTTTTAATGGGGGGGGTTGTTGGTTGGGTGGGGTTTTTGTTTGGATTCTGTTTGTTTGTTTGTTGTGGGTTTTTTGTTTGCTTGTTTTGTTTTGTTTTTGTCAGAGGTCTCTGAAGACAAACCTGTAAAAATCTGTGAATCTGCGGGCGCACAGAGAGCAATCGGCTATCAAACGAAATGTGCACATTCATGTTCCTCTCCTGGATGTAAATGAATTGGCTGAATGAACACAGTCGGGGAGAAACACAGATCTGACTCCACGGTTTTCCTCGCCTGCTGCTCCTGTGGACACCCCGGGCATTTCTCTGGCAACACCCTGTCTTCCACGGGGGCTTCGCGACCCGCTCCCGTCTGCTGACATGCCGGCTGCATTTTCTGGTGTTGCAGCGAAAAAGGTGCCGCCTGTGCTGGAAATGGGATCTTCCACTATTTAGCAAGGCTTTGCTGAATGAGTCATCAAAGCCGGCTGGTATTGGCTGGGCTGGTGAGCACCCAAGGGATTGCCTGGCAGAGGCTGCGAGGCCTCGCTTCATTCACAGAAATGTGGGGATGCTAGCCAGCCCTTTCATTCACACGCGCAGCATTTCATTCACATTTTGCAGTCCTGCTGGCCGCTTCTAATGAAGAGAGCCGTTCAGGAGCAGTAGGGTTTTCTGGGCAGTAGAGACACGTAAAAATAGGCTATGGTGTGTATATTTGCTGTTGCTGTGCTAGGAGGATGACGAGAGGAATGAAGGCTGTGAGGATGCTGTAGCAGGTTTGCAGTGTGGTGATGAAAGTCTCTTCTGCAGATCAGTAGAAAACTGCTTTACATTGACTAGGACATTGCCATTATTCATCACTGCTGGGATAACAGGTGCTGACTTAATTTAGTATGTCATGAATATATACTAATTAAATACCTGTATTTCAGCCGGCTGTTTTGTTGTATTTGCAGTCTGTGTACTGCAGCCTTTCATCGTGGGAGAAGGAAGGAATTCCATAGGCTTTTTTCCTTTAAGTTGTGCTGCAGTTGGTAATTTACTTTAAAAATTAATTTTCACTATGCAACTTCTCTGGTCTAAATTTGTTTATAATGCAGTGTGTTGTCCTACATCCCAAAAATGTTTTACAAAGCAGATTGATTTATAGGAAAAAAGCCATATGGCTTGTGATAGGCATTGTGTATCACAATGCTGTACACATTTAGACTTTTAAAGAAATTGCAGGAGAAAGGAAATAACCTGTTTTCTGCATGTTTTGCTACTTCTCCAGATCAAGTGTTTGTGACTGACATTTTTGCTTAATAAAGCCTTTTTTTTTTTTTTTTTTTTTTTTTTTTTTTTTTTCACTGCAGGTTGTCTGTTTGCTGCTACCTGGACTTTTTAATATCCTTTCAGGTTTTTTTCAGTTTTTCAGAATTAAACCAAACATTCTAGTGAAGATCCCCTTCATGTTTTTCTTCAGAATGAATATCAGTTGTGAAAGAAAAAACATCTGTTAAGCCTGTTGTCGGACATCAGAAAAATACTTTTCTTCACACATAGGTACTTATGTAATTCCTGCATTAAAATAGAATGTTCTTGTGAAGTTAACAGGGAAAAAGGATTTCTTTCTCTATCAAAATTTGAAAATAACAGTTTCTGTGAGGGGCAGCATTGTCAAAAAGGCACGGTTAGGCTGCTTTTGTGGAAAAAATGTATATATTCTTTAGCTCTCTTCATCTGTTCTGAAAACCTCTAAGGTGTCTGTGTTCTGCTACAGGGGCAGGAGAGGGGGATTATATGTATGCAAATATTATCCAGATATTTGATATCTAACTATGATTTCTTTGTAGATTCACAAATATGTGAGGTGGAAGAACATTTTAACAGATGAATAAAGTGTGGTGTTTCATAAAGGCTATTAATTCAGTTTTAAAGGTAATTGCCTTTGGTACTAAAAGGGTGGTGGGAGGGGATAGGAATTAAAGGTTGGGAGGAAGTATCTGTTTGAGAAGATAGGAAAAGGGAGTTTGAGAATTGATTGGTGCTAGTGTGCTGTAAGTGGGTGGATGTGGGTTTTTTTTTTTTCTTCTCTCTCCTTTTTTTTGGCTACAGGAAGTGATTTGCAGTGTTCACAGCCTTTTGTTGAAAAGGGTCCTTCTCATTTGTGTGAGTCATGCTTTTGCTGTGAGCGAGTTGGCAGCTCTAAGCAGGACTGGGATCTCAGTCACAGAAAACTGTTACTTCACCCAACCTTAACAGGGAACCAAAAGAAATTTCTTAAAAATATACATTTTTGCATTTTTCCTTATACTCTTTTCTTTTTTACTCCAAACTCTTGTTAACCCTCCGTGTCGTTATGAATTGCTTGCTATGTTAGTACAAGCATCTCCTGCATTGGCATCAGATTTGCCAGAACATATGCAGGAAAGCAGATAGAAGGGCATGCTTCAACGTACCAAGTATAACCGCTTCAGGAATGATTCTGTGACATCTGTTGATGATCTTATTCACAATTTGCCCATGAACAGCAAGGTCTCGGCAGCTGATAAAACTTCAGCTTCACCTTCGTACCTGGTTTCACCAGATGTTCTCCGCAAGGACCAAGAAGATGGACCCACCACCCTGTGTACCCTCATCCATAAAGTGTCCCACTTGAAACTCTCTAGCACGGGCAGCCTTTTGGGTATCAAAAACCTCTCCTCTGCAGTAAAGGAGCTTGCTGTCTCCAAATTGCAGGGAAGCTCGAGTGCTTCTAGTTCAGCAGCAGGGGCTTCAGACAACACATGTAACCTTGTCTCTGCCACTTCGTGTTCTCAGCAGGACATGAGCAAGATGAGTATGGGGAAAAAAGCACGGTCAGAGGAAATGCACCTGGGAAGTGAAGATTGGAATCAAACTAGCAGTTTTGTCAATAAATCCTCTCGAGGATGGCTGCACTCGAGTGAGAAGATCCTGGGACCTGGTGTGACGTACATTGTGAAGGTTGGTCTGTTTTCTTCCATTCTCTGTTTTTATCAATGAAAAAATTCTCTGCTGGTTTTGCTGACAGGATAGTCAGGCTGAAAGGATCTCTATTTGTTTGGTTTTTTGGGGTTTTTTTTGGTGCATAATACATGAAATGCAAATGCAGTATGGAAGGGTTGGGAAGCTGTGTTAATTTGCTACATTGAAGCAAACCTGCAAATAATGTTCTACAGCTGCATAAAAATCATGTTCCTAAGCTAAAAGCTGATTTGATTTGGCTTTTTTAGCCTTCTTCTGAATTATGGTTTTCAGTGTTATCTAGCATACTGTATATCTTGGATACATAGGCTTTCAATATGTCTGGTGCAATATACAGGAGGAAAGAAAGATTCCTTGATGTGAGGAGAACTGTTAATCACATATGAATTTTTCAGTTTTAAAAACCTCTAAGGGCAAGTGTTTTTTCAAGTGAAATGATACTTAAAATCTTAGAGCAGTAAGGCAGAAAGCACAATTCTTATTCTGTTTCACAATAAGAAATAATGTTGTGGATAGAGCAGAAAAATGCAGCTTGTTTTACATAATGAGCATTCAGCCACCTTAAATATTATTGCTCTTTTCAGTTCGTTGATGCAGCATGTCAAGAGCAGAAGATCTTAAGTTTACAGGGTAAACTTAATGTTTCCATATGCTTTGAAAATATTTTGAAACCACCTGTTAAAGTAGAGCCTTCAAGATAAGTATATGTGCAGTGTTTTTGTAGTTAGGTAAGAGTATGGTTACACTTTCAACATAGTGTGCAGAAAGTGTAAAAATAACATTATTCTCCAGAATTCATTCTTCAGTTGCTATGTTTCATTTGCAAAGAGGCTTTTGTATGTTAAGTGTTAAATTGTTTTGCAGTAGGCTATTAATATTGCAGGTCTATTTTTAGTGTTGTCTTATTTTCAGTATAAGAGTCACAGGTGACTTTATTTCAGGATGCTTTAAAACTGAGTGACACCCTTGTTACTTAACTCTCACTGCTTTTTCTTGAGTCTCATTATCAAAAGCAGAGTGCATATTTAGCTGTTGGGGGACTAAGAAGCAGTTTTCATTTCTTTGTGTTAGTGGTGATAATAGATTTAGCAGGTGGTGGTAGATTGAGTAAGTTGGCCAATTCAGAGCACTATTGAAATTGTACTGTCTTTTTTATCACTCTGAAATTTACTGGAACTACAAAGAAGTCAGTGCTACCTTTCAATCCACAAAATGCTGCTCTGTTACTCTTCAAGAAGTGTCTCGATAAAAATAACCCACTGATGCTAGACATAGTGGTGTTGAGACTCTGATGTTCTTTTCACATTAACTCAGGGGGCTCAACCATCTTACTTTTTATTTTGCTTAGGGTAGTATGAGCCCTATAATGACAATGGAAATACACTGCTGCTGTTAGTTTTATCTGAAGTGATCACTATGAATCAGGACAAATACAGCTTTCAATTTCTTAATCTTTTCAGTAGTTGACCTACTATATGCTAGAGGAAGCTGATATCTTTGAATTGAAAAGAGATTTAAAGTTACATGGAAGTGGACTAACATTTACAGTGAGTAATTTACCCATACCTAACAGACATAGTAAAACAAATATTTAATTGGTGCAATTGGTGTTGGGTACATGAAAGTGTATTTATACACATAGTGTATAGATCAGAATTTTCAAAATGAATCAAACAACTTCTAGGTGTTTGTTAGCAGTTTGTTATTAATTAAAATGTATGGAATCCAGTTTATTGTTTATGTTAAAAAAATAGGATGATTACTTTAACTTTGTGGTTTCTGGCATAAGAATCACAGAACAGTGCCCTAAATATAAAAACAAAGATTGAAAATAAATACCAAAATAAGTGGTTAATGAATGAAAGAAAATAAACTGGTACTGATTAGTTCCTAATTTGCTTGTTTATTAACTATCTCAGTTTTCCTTGGCAACTGCAGCATTTCATATGGATAAGAATAGAAGTGCAGTTCCCAAATCCTTAAACATTGTTTGCTCCCAAGGCTTTCATCCAATCAGACCATCAAGTCAATACACAGATAATGTATACTGAGGGGAAACATTCCTTGGATACCTCATGGCTATACTGACTGTCTGGGGGACTCATACCATGTTTAATTAGTACCATATGCCTTTCAGAAAATTCCATATGCCATATGTTAAATGAGACAAAAATTAGATTTGTTGTTAACCAGCAAAGCTTTTTTTTTCTGGTGCAAGTGTGCACTGGGTTAGAATTTTCTCATTAATCCACGTTTAAAACAGAAAATTAGTCATGGGACAGGGTTAATTGTAACTACTGGGCAGTTTAATTGCTCACATTGGAATCTTCTGAAGTAAGAGACATGAAATTTCAAAATTCCTATGTGCAATGTATGAAAAACCTGAAACTTCACTTCTGTTCCAATATTTTTACTCATTTATAAAATAGGCAGTGTAACTCTAATCCTTAAAAAAGGTGTAGATTTATGGTAAACTGTAGCTATATTCTGATCTCCATCATCTGCTGCAATGGAATTGTTTTCAACCATAAAAGTGCTGGCACTTTCTAAATTTTTTCCTTTCCATTAATTTCCTGTTGTGTTTTTATATATTATAACATTAAAATTTTCACAAAAACAACCCCAAAAAACATTTTTGTAACAAATTAGACAATGACCATAACCATATTTGGGACATAAAGCAGTGACGTACTGATATCTTACTTAATTCTCTTGAGGGACTGTTTAACAAATAATGAATTAATGAAAAAAAAAAAAAAAAAAAAGTCGTTTGCTATGCTGGAAGTCCTTCAAGAGCTCAATGCTTTCCCTGTAGTAGGACTGATTACTACAGGAAGAGAGGATAAATGTTCATCTTTTCAGAAAAACAAATGCAGAGAATAAAAAAAGTGTAAAAAGCTGAATAATGTAACAACAGATAAATGTTTCAATGTGTTGTTTCCAATGATAAATATCTACTGATGAGTATAACTGGGTAATATTATGGACATTTTGGAATATTTTTTTTTTTTTAATAAGAGCACAGCAGTCAAGAGGCAAATGCATTTCTATCTTCAGGTAACTCGTGGCTGAAATTTGTAACCAACAAGTGTCAATGACTTTAAAATGCTGTTCCTAACCAAATAAACCAAAAATACTCTATAATTTTATATAACTATAAGAAGTGTATCTGAAAAAGCCAGCAAGATTTAAAGCCAACCCAGTAGTATAGAATAGACCTGGGTAAATCTAGTGTTAAAAAACAGATAGAAATACAGTATCGGAGAGAGAGGAAGAGCTATTTCATCCAAAACAATCACCGCAAGTCAGGAAAATAATATTTTAATAAAAAGGATATTAAATTATTATTGTTGTAGCTAAGTATTCAAAGAACATAGTCCTAACTGCAATTATTTCTTTAACATTTTAACACTTTCATTCCTTGTGAGGGAACAGCAACAGTTTATATCTGATGTGGAAAACAGAAATCATTGTGAAGCTGTTAAACACATCACCAAGACTTCAGTTCTGCAAAAATTCCTGCATGATGTTGTTTATGGGAGCATTCTCATTGAAATAATTGAGGCTACCTTTGTGCACTGGTAGTTAAGTGTGGGTTTAGGGATAAACTGAATTGCTATGTTGCTTTAGTGGCTAACCTAGACTGCAAAGCACAGCTGTAAATGGAGCTAACAAAGTGGACACTGTATCATATGTTACCTTCCCCTAGAAGACTTCAAGGATTTTTGGGAAAAAGTTTCTATTTTTTTTT
>VZTB01003147.1:135865-158475 GCA_013397245.1 Thryothorus ludovicianus | reverse complement strand
GTTTTAGCTGGAGTTGATTTATTCTCACTAAAAAAACCCAAAACATTACAGCAAAGCTTTTTCATTTCTCCTTTTGGTTAAACTTATCTTCTTTATAGAAAAAAATTGTGCAAGTTAGTTTGGGTTTCTTTTAATCAGGTTTAATTTCAACTTTTGTCAGTCAAATTGAGGTCGTGCTGTTGGTTATTCACTGATCATTTGGCATGGCCTGACTAGAAACATACTCAATAGGATTTTGTGCATATAATTCTAATAAAAAAAAATACACAGTCCCAGAGCATCCTGTTTATAATGAGGTTTACATGTTTAAGAAGTGTGTTGTGTGTTTCAGTCATATGGTAATAATAGCATAGAATACTGACTTATTGCTTCAGAGTCTGCTACCCTCTGCCTGGGTACACAAACAGCATTAACAAAGACTAATGAAACTGGCTTATCAGTGTGGGTTTTAAAGCTGCATGCAAGCAGATTAGGGGAGAGAGAAGTAAGTGACAAAGACGGCATTAGTTTAAGTAATTAATCCCTCCTATTGTACCATATTCCTGAGAGATCAGTTAGTACCCTTTCCATTTTCCTTCACTGTTATTTGGACTATGAAAGAATGATATTGATGCCTGTTGCTCTGTTGAAAACCTTTCTTTTGGTCTTCATGGACCTGAACTACTGTGGGTCTGTTGTACAGCCCAATAAAAGGAAAAGGGCATTTCTCTCAGAAATTAGATCAGATTTTACAAGCAGAAATCATACCATAGAGTTTTTAATTATGATATTATTCTAATTACATGAATCAAGTACTATTACTATACATTTCCACACGGTCTGTAGAAAGCAAAGCATGTATTGATTTCAGAGTTGAAGGATTCAGCTGTCAACATGAATGTCTGTTCTCCAGTACATTTGCAGTGTTTGCATGGAGTATTTTTGTTTAAAGCAAAAATTATACTCTTGCTAGTTATTTATCCTGCTAGTTATGTATCTCCTACAGTGTCAAAATCCCGAGATGAATTTAGCTGGTCAATGTAGGAGGTAAAATTGCATTCAGGCAGAATTCCTTCTCTGTTTTTCCTTGGAAATTATGTTGTTGGTTTCTTTATTTGTCTTCCAACAATGTTTACAGTAAGAATATCATGTGCCCAATGTAAATATCTGCCACAACAAACAAAAAGAAAACACACAGATGAATTGAGATCTTCAGAGAAAACTCATGCCCTTCTGTGCTGCTGGAGAAAATGCTCTCATTTTTCCCACTTGACAGGGTGTTTTTCTCCTATAGCCAAAGAGAAATCTTGTCTCCACTAGCACAGCAGCTATACTTGTGCTGCAGCCTGACTTGATTTCATAGCTGAAAGTTCAAGTGGATACACAAAGTATCAATATTAAATTTTCTTATTTACAGTGAGGAAAACCTTGAATCTGCTTTGGTGTAGTGTCAGAGACAACCAGCCTTCCCAGCTACTAATGCTCTTTCAAGGTGATTTACTCCCCCATGAAATGAAAGAAATTTCATAGAGGAAAAGGGGTTCAGTGTTGCTTCCCTGCAATTCTGCAAAGCCATGCAATCAATATTAATTTCATTTGATCCTATACATTTATGACAAAATGTAATGCAGCTCTACCTCTGTCAGCTGCAGGCAGGTCTGAGGCAGAGCCTGTTCATTTGAGTTGTGATGGGAATAATGATGGGATTCAGTGCATGCACATTTCCAGTCATCCCTTGTTTTCTGAAGGGATTAAGCACCATTCAGTAAGAATAATCTAGAATGTTTACTTAGTAAGTGAGATACTACCCTTGATTTTTCAAATAAATTTTCATAGGGCCAGGTGAGATTTCAGTCTTAAAAGGCTGAATCAGACAATGAAAGTCACAGCTAAAAGTTCAAAGACTGAAAAAAGCCACATCTGAAATTAGACAGAAATGGCAACCAAAGCCATGAAAAATAAAAATAGACAGGGTATAGGGTGACACATTGAAAGAAATGTGAGGTAGACAAAAGAAACTGTGTAGGCTTTTTATTTTCTACAGCACCATCATATTGGATTTACTGATATATGCATTTTTATCTTTTCTTTTTTTTCTTTTACCCAAGGATAAATTCTGAAATTAGAGATGTAAGTTGAACAAATACCTTAAATAACAAGGATGTAACCAAAAGAGAGAAATTTTCTCTTAAGATGTCTAAGCTTGCTCTGTACCATTTCCATCCTTTGGATATGTTTTTATACTAAGATGCCTTTATTTCCATTTTTGGCTCTTACTAATTCAGGAATTAAACAAGGGAGAGAATGTCTCATGGGACAACAACATCTTTCCTGGCTGACATTTGGCACTGCTTACCTGTGATAAATTAAAAGTAATTATTAGGATTGTCTTTTTTTCTAGACAAGCTGCTTTCATGAACTACAGGACATTTTAGAAACACCTGTAACTTTCCAAAGAATTGGAATGTTTCAGAAACATTGCCATTGTTACCAAAAGTAGGGACCGTGTTTTCAACCACGTGTTGAATGCAGATGCTACAGTCATATTCACTTTTAATAACTTTTTTTGTAAATCAGTTGTGTAGAAAAACTAAGCAGCAAGCACTAAGTGATTGGAAACATCATGTGAACTCTCTCTTACAACGTATTTATTTCTGCCAAGGAAATAAAGAGATTGAAAAGATGGAAAGGAAGGGCTGCTTGGTATTGGCCACAAACTGGAAGCTGCAGGTGCCATTTCTGAGCTGACTCTGGCCTTGGTAGTTTTGGGAGTGGTGGTAAAAAGGGATCTCAAGTGAGCCTGCTTGGGGCCATTGAGGGTCTGGTGGTAGCCCCAGCCTCCCAGAGCTGCTCTGCCTCTTCACAATCTTAATGCTGCAAGGAAACCTTCCAAAAATTTTTCATTATTTAAATCCAGCCTTAGAAATCTCTCCCCTTAACCCTTTTTCTCTGCACAGTGGAGGTTATTTTTTGGGCACTCTTACTGAGAACACAAGAAACCATAGCTTCAGCATAGGAGAGTTAAATATTGATAAAGACTCAGAAGATCTGATTTAATTGCTGAACTTTTTTGATGAAGACCAGAGGTATTTATATGGCATTCATATTAAAAGTACTCCCTCTTCCTCCATACATGTTTCGGATTTTCAGTTTTAACAGTGACAGGTCCTTCCTACATCACACCTCCAAATGCACAGTTTAGAAAGCAGAAGAGTATATGCATTTCAGATACCTAACATGGGTTTGTATTTGGCATAGTGGAAAAGCACCTGTTAGATCTTTTGTTTTCTGAGTCTGTGCTTTAATGATACTCCTCATCAAGAAGTTCTACTTGCTAATGACTCTCTTACTCTCTAATGATGGAGGAAGAGCAAGTTCTTTAATACCTAGATACATTTACAGTGTCCATATTTACAGTTTCAAATGTCTAATTATGATTTCCAACTATTGAAGCATATTGTTTTGGCTGCAGAAGCTTTTGTGTGTTTGTGTTAAAGGAATTCTGATGCAGAACATAAACTGCTGGAACTAATCTGCATAGTGCTTTAAAGAGAAGTATATCTTAGTGGATATTCAAGGTAGCAGCAAACCATTTTGAAAAGTGTTCACTGAATTAAAGTATGCAGCTGTGAAAATGAAGCAATTCATCTGTGCCACTGCAGTGCATACTCTAAGTGGTTCACCCTGCAATAATTGCATTTAATGTTATTATGTAGTTTTAAAATTAAACCTAAAAGGTATGGAACTAAAACTTGTGTGTTTTTTTCCTCAAATGTAGCTATTTTTTCAGGGAAATTTTTGACCCATACAAAAAATTGAGGCTTAATATAGAATGTGTTTACATTTAAAATAATAGAATAAATCAGTATGAGGTGCTGATTCTAACAATCCTGAGGTTTTGCATGCAAAAACATTTATCTGTAAGTTAAGAACATAAGAAATATTGTTCATGCGCAGCAACTGATGTAGGATTTTCCTGAAATCTTGTGAAGGCTCTGTTCATTTAGCATCTCTACTACATAAATATTTTTGGTCATGATGTTGGCAATCTTGTTTCATCCACCTGCAAGTAAGCAATAAAAAGAAAATATTTTATTTGAAGATACTTTGTTTTCAGCCCCATTTGAGATGAAGATTAGAAAATTGTCAGAAGCAAAATTTGTTTCTCAGTTATATCTTTCCCCTCTCTAGCAAGAAATGAGACCTCAGAGTTGACTTAAGAAATTGCTGTCTGAGATAAGATAAAATATCTTCTTCCCAGCTGAATTTTTTGCCTTTTTTAAGAGGTTCTGAGTCCTTTCTATTGAGTTGATTGTGAGATGCTGCCAGAATGCATTCACAGGGTAAGACAACTCACAGAAAGGGTTGGCTATCATTTGTCACTTAAGAATTGTTAGTCTGAATATATGGAGACATATAATCTATATTTGTTACAGAAACAAGTTATTGTACAAGAGGAAATAGGAAGGTGTTGGCCAGAATTGAAGGTGTTCTTGGGAGAACTATGTCCTCTTATCCATTGTTATAGAAGCAAACCACCTGTTTTCAGGAGAAATGCAATTGACAATCATATCCATCATTGTTTCTACTAGTATGAAATCTCTGTTGGTTTGCTTGTCTCATGGAGGATTTTGTGATGATAAATTTACACTGAGTGGTTGGGGCTTATCTGTAGTTGAACCCTAAAGAAGATTTTTCTTTTCCTTTCCCACTCAATCAATCCTTACTTTGAGTTATCCATCTGGATTGGAACATGCATTCTTTAATGAGAAAAAAACCTTTGGGGAAA
Source organism: Thryothorus ludovicianus (assembly GCA_013397245.1). Taxonomy (NCBI): domain Eukaryota; kingdom Metazoa; phylum Chordata; class Aves; order Passeriformes; family Certhiidae; genus Thryothorus; species Thryothorus ludovicianus. The sequence goes on along the minus strand of VZTB01003147.1, from coordinate 153,707 downwards.
TATTGATTCACTGTAAAGCTCTGTACATGATTACTTACTGGTATAAAAATTACCAACTGCAAAAGTATGAAAGCACGGAAGAGAGCCTTCCTGTTTTTCATGGCAGCATATGTTTATGACACATTTTTGGTGCTGGATTCTGATAGTGTCTAAATATAGGACCTTTTCCTCATTCAGAACAAGGCTGCCAGTGCTTCTTTCATGCAGAATTGCTGCTTCCACAACCAGGTATTCTTTTCTGCATATAGCAGGAAAGCACAGGGCAGAGATACAGACTGGGGGCTGTGGCCTCTGCTGGGAGAGACAGACAGCAGGTGCCCCCAGAGACCTGCATATATGTCTGAAGATATGTCTTGTCCCAAGGGGAGGGAAGGGCAGGAGGCTATGGCATGGCTGGGATTGCATGTTAGCTAAGATTTTAACATGGTGTTACATGATAGTTAAGCAGATGATTTAAAGGCAAATATATTTATATTCCAAACTATTCAGACTTTACAGAGAAACTGAAATCTCTAGCAGCTTTCTTAAAACTCTGTGACTACTGCTTATACAAATTTATTTCTCTCTGAATATCTAGTCTTGGTTCTGCCCACAGCTTTTTCTAATATTATAACTTACTCTACATTAGAAATGTCACAGAACAAGTTTTCCATTCCTTTCTTCTACTGAAAGTGGCTAGGTAAATTAGCATAAATCCAAATGATTTTGTGCATGCAGGACCTCCTTTTAACCACACTGTCACCTGTTCAGCTGATTGTAGCCAGCATTTTCAAAGGCTGCCTCTTCTGCTCATCAGATGCTTTTTTTGTTGTACTTTTAACAACACCTGAAGTGAGAGGGTGTGCTGCAGACTTCCATGATGCCAGAGTTTGAGTGAAATGGTTGCTGTGATAAGGGCAAGACAATGGTTCTCCATCTACCAGGGAAGAGGTGTCCCTGACGTTTGAAAACACCCTCTAAGCAATGGACAGCTCTTAAGGTAAAAACGAAAACCAACAAGAAGCAAACCCCCACAAAACAAAGGAGAAAAACTCCACAAAACAAAGAAACAAAGCCCCACAAAACAATAAACAAGCAAAAAAGCCCACAAAAACAAAGAAAAAAGGTTTTTGCACATTAGAGTGCAGGTCTTGCTAATCATTGAGTCCAGAAAGATTTGCCAGATTCCCAGATCTATGTCCCAGTTGGGTAGCTGAGTCACATCCTTGGGTTAATGACTACTATGATATTATAAGGGGCCTTTACATATAAGTTTTTTCAGTATGAATGCAGTACCTCTATATTTAAAAGATTTTGGGTGTTAATTCAATCAAATCATATAAATTAAATGCATACTGCAACACTATGGTTTCCGTATGAAGTAAAGAAGCAAATATATGTTTTGATAGCTATCTTCTCTTTTTGTGCCCATATCTTGCTGATTAGCAGTGTTAAGTAATTTTGTGGTGCATGTCTCAGTTGAACTAGTAAGGTATTCAGGGTAATAAATGTTCTCATAAAACAATTAGAAAACTAGGAAGCATTGTGGCACTTATTATTTTTCTTCAACTTAGTTTATTTTAGTAAAGGGAACACTTTCTGATTACAGTTTCTTCTTAGACTTATGTATTTTTTTTTCAATTAAAAAAAAAATGGTTTAAAATTTTTTTGTGGGTGGTTTTTTTTTTCCGTACTTCAGTGGTTTAGAAAGTGGGTATTGTAAATTCGATTAAGCTGATAATTTCATCTAATATTATATCAAAGGGATTGAAGGATTGAGTTTCATATTAATTTGCTAAAGAAAAAAATTAATTTTGCAAAATATTTGCCAATCTTGCAGTCTCTGGCTATGGCTTGGGATGCTTTTTTGTTGTTTGTTTTCTTTTCCTTTTTTTCTCTTCTACTTTCCATATATTAATATTGTTATTAAAAATCCTGACTGTATCCTCAGTTACATGTGGGCAAACTTACTATTTTGAAATGAGGTCCTGACCTGTTACTATATTTTTATTATTACTTTCTTTTTAGTGGGCATCTGGATTTGAGTATTAATATGATTTAGGGTAGATAGGAAACCCAGGAGTGTTTTTTCAGTATTGTGGTACATTGTGGAACTCCCAGTGCACATTTCACAATCTCCTTTAGCTCTTAGTGGCGATACCTGAAATTAGAGGGAACTGTCGTTTTGGTGGATAAATAAATGTGTATTGCACTAGAAGCAATAGAATCTGAAGTAAAAGCTCTTAGTTTTAGATAAGGGAGTCCTCAGCCATAATTAAGTAGCACTAGTCAATTCATACCAACTACTCATTTACTTCCATGGCATAAGGGAATTCTGGACTAGCTCTTTGGCGAATGAAAATAAAATGTAAAACAATAAACCTTCAAAACCAAGCAAATTCCCCTACCCCTTAAAAAACAACAAAAAAAAGAAAATGAAGGCATATGACTTGAGATACACATGAGAACCAGGTGTGGCAAGTAAAAAGACGCTCACTTTTTCACTTTTGCACATGCCAAGCAAAAGCACAGCCCAAGCCTGTGGGTGAGAAAATTGCAGTGAATTGCCCAGCTTATTTTATTTCCATTTTTGAAACTTAGATCTCCATACAACACCCAGAACCCTAGGAATCAGAATCTAATTTTTGAGCCCGCAGGCTATTATCTGCAGCTGTGAAATGCTAACACATACTTCGGATACATCAATATTTGAAGGCACAGGCTAATTTTTGTCTAACAATACAAGTGTATGTCTGTTTGCTGATGTAACCGTGTAATCTCTCATGTGACTTGTACAAGGCAGGTACAAGCTGCAAAGCAGTGAACCACTCAGATCTGATGATGGTTGTCTGGTGACATAGATTAAAACCAGTAAATCTTAATTTAGTAAGAATGTGCATGCAGTTTTGATGAGCTAATGATACTCAGGGAATTTGGATTCAGAGGTTAGGGGTTCTTACTCCGAGAGTAGGTGATAGGTAGAAATGCTGTGCACAAGGCAGACACTCATCTGCTAGATGTGTATGTAGGTTAGACTGCTTCAGTGCTGTATGGAGCTACATTCTGATGGAATAATAGAATAAGTCTTGCTACATTTTTATAAAAGTATTTCTTTCTGGTGTTAGTGCTAGCTTCTCAGTCCAATGATGGAGAATTTCTTCCAATACCTTGGTATTTTGAAGAGCTTATTAGGAAGCACCAAACAAGGTTGTTCTTATTTCTGGAGCAAAGGGCTTCTCTGACAGTGACTACCCTCTTTTCTTTCTTTTTATTTCACTTGGCTCTAAGTACACAAATGCACTCAACCAGCATTCATGTCTGTTTTGAGAAGTGTTGCAAGATCTCAATATCCTCTTTCACACAGTAAAAAAGTGTGTAAATAAAAAGTTTAGCTTCAGTAAAAAGTTTTAGTTTGCTGAACAGGAATTTTCTGAGTCATAAGGAGGACAGGTATTTTAGGAAGTACAGAACAAATCTTCACATATGGGACAAACTATAACTCTGAGATATAGCCTTCTCTTACGCTAACCTGTCAAAATTGTAACTAATAAGGATGTTGGAACCACATGGAATGAGAGCTACATGGTCTCACCTGTGTGTGACACTCTGCTTCCTGGAAGGTACTGTTTAGCGTGCAAAGTACAAGTTAAGAGTCTAATCCTCTGAATGGGAAGGTATTCATTCATATGAAAGATGTTTCCTTAGGACATAGTACCTTTCAGTGTACACAAGCTGGAAATTCATTCAAATATTAGAAAGTCAACAGAAGGCAGAATGTTATCTGAGAAAGCTTGGAACTGGTAGTCCCAAATCCTCCTACTTCCAGGTGGGCTACATCTCGATATATTTGGTTTCTGAGCAATGAGAGGGAGGATGATAGCAGGAGCTCATAAATTTCACAGTGCGCAGTAGCTGATTGGTTAGAATATACATTAAGTGTTGGGTGAAGAGGAGCTTTTTTTAGAAGTAGACTGTTTTATAACTATATTTTAAATGTTTCATGGAATGCCTAAAGCAAAAGATAGCATTTCTTTTTAATCAGGGTGTTTATTTGTTGAAATAAATGAATAATTTATTTCCTTGCTATCTTGGTTGTTTGTCTTCTTTCTGTGGATCCTTGTCAGGATGTACTTCAAATGGATATTTTTAGACAGCAGTGTTGGTCTTGGGGAATAATTGAAGCATAGCAGTAGGTGAGTTATATGTCCCTGTAGTTGGCCTTTGGACCTTTTGAATGTCGGTTTTTATACTAATTTTGTTACTTGAAAACATGCTGTGGTGATTAAGTGTTTACATCTTCTATCCCAGCAAATCAATTGCCATCTTTGCATTGATCAGTCAGGAATACTGCAAGCCTTACTATGTTGTGTTCAGCTGTCTCCATGATATACATAAAGCAAATAAAGGGTAATTTTTCCATCTGACCTTCCTTCAGTCTGATCTTGTCTCTATTTTTGTTAATGTAGATCAGGTAGTATGACTCAAAGGAGTCTGTATGCACGTCTTCCAAGTATGTTTATGGGGTTTTGTCTACTTATTTGTCTGTTTATTTCGCCAATGGCTTGTGAGCACATGTTTTTGTGTATTTATTTGCACGCCTGCATGTACTTGTCAAAATACCTTCCAGAGTTTGCTTCCAAAATGCTGGACCTGGTTTTCAAACTCGAGCAATTACTTTGCTTTAAAATACTTGTGGCAAATATAGGTAAGTGAAGGAACAAGTGCAATCCAGGATTTTCTTAGTATTGAGAGGACTAAACTATCAGGTTGATGAAATAATGAAATTTCTTTAACAAAAAAAATCACAGGGATACCTTTGAACAGTCATACTATTTACAGGCTATTTAATTACAAAAGCATCTCATATGAAATAATGGTCAAAAGTAATCTATGAAAGCATCCCTGACTAAAAAAAAATACCCAGAAAGAAAACAGGAAAATATTGATCGTTGCTGTTTATTGGCATGTTAAATGATATCAGCTCAAGTGATGTTAAAGAATTTAATCTCAAAGAAAATTGAATCACCCTCTGAGATAATTAAAATAGAGTTAATGGCTTAACATCCTTCATCAGAGCATGAAAATGTAGTTGTATATGTTTTAAGTACTCAGGCAGAAGCATACATAAAAAAAGGAATTTATTTGTAGTAAGATACAAGGATTGTCTAATTTTGCACTGGTAGATGACTGTTTGAGACCATGATCTTTAGCTTGAAAGTTCCATGCACCAGCATCTCTTTAGACAAGACACTTTTCACAAATATTTTATAAATTTTCAAAAAAACATAGCTTTTTAGATTTCTAAAATATTCTAGGAAATTGATCTTGAGATAACCCTTCTCAGCAACTGTGTGCTTTAACAATGCAAGTTTGAACAATTTAATGTATAGGAATCAGTTGATTTTCTAGCTAATTTTAATCAGTGTTGTGATGACTTCTCAGCATTTGATGAAAATAAATTAAATAAAAGTGGACATGTGAAAACAAACTAGATATTCCCTCAGCCCATAAACATTTTATGTTGTACATATTTCTTTGGAAAATATTTTCAGAAATTCTAGATATTATGGTTACTGATACATTCATTCTCTACTTAAAGGACTATTTTTTCAGCAAAAATAAAATTCCCAAATAGGCAAAAATAGTGGCCTCACTTGATTTTTGCATCACTTTCATCCCAAATAAATCATATTAAGCTGTGAAGATGGAAAAACTGATATAAAACTGTTATAAGAGCTGATATACAAACATAATGCTAGAATAACATCATGATCATCATTATCAGACTCATGATATAAAGACTTTCCAGTTTCCCAGACTTTCAAAAGTCGAGTTTATGGCTGAATACTTAACCTATATGCAAAGATGCAGCCATGGCTTATGCTAATCATGAGGTAGTTTGTGCAAAGACACCATTCAAATATCTGCCAAGAGCTTTAGCTCCAGTAGACTTTAGCATATGTGAGTTGTGCCCACTTTTGGAAGCAAATCTAGAAGATTCACCTGAGTTTTTCTCACTCCCAGTGATAGATACTGTTGAATTTTAGCATCATTCTTAATAGTATTCCCTTTTTTCCACAGAGATACAGGGCAGAAATCTGGCTCAAAAAGTCTGGTCTTGTCTTAATATTAGCTAACCTTCATGTCATTCCTTTCTTTAATGACCCTGTTAAAGCCATTTCCCAGTATGGGTTATTAGTATATTGTATTAGCATTTTCCATCTTTTTACTACTATAATAAATGAAAATACTATATCACCTCTATTCCTGAGCTGTTTATTAAGAAATTTGGTTGCTGGTGTTCTTTTCAGCTTTCTCTGTTATAAAGTTGCCTTTTTTGTTCTAATGAGACGTTGTTCTCTCCCTTTTAAATAACTTTGTCCTATTAACTAACACTAGATAAATTTCCTTTACCACACATCCTTTCTCATTAATATTATTTTTCACTTTGATTGTATCTAAAGTGGATCAATTAAGAGAGAAGAAAACTAAAAAAAGCACATCAATGCATTATAAATTGGTTATATTACAGTGACCAGGTTAAACATAAAACAATATGTTTAATGAAATGTGACACTTAAATAACATAAAATGTTTATGGAACAAACCTGTGTCATGGAAAAGCGTAATCACAACAATCTACTTTAGACATAGGATAAACCAAATGTAAAGATGAGAATTGCACATTGCCTTTTAATGGTTAGTCTCACTTTCTCCCAGAACTCAAGCATAATTATAATATATTTTCCAACTGTTTCTTTTTCCTTACAGTACTTGGGCTGTATAGAAGTCTTACGGTCAATGAGATCTCTTGACTTCAGTACTAGAATGCAGGTTGCAAGGTAAGATTTTGTACAACTATGCATTTTAAATGAACTTCTGAATTGTGTCCCCAAAGTGAAAGTGCCAGAAAGACAGCAAAACACATGGATTTTTGGATACCATAAGTCCACTTTTATGTTTTGCTTTTACATGTAAATCCCTTACAGGTATTAATGCAGTTTCAGCAGGACTTAAAGCTATTTTCTCTGTAGGTTTTTGATATGCCAGGAGCTACTTTAGAAAATTTTTGCTTGTTCATTATGTCCAAGTAAAGCACTTATCTGGATATCAATTTAATGGTATTTAAGCCACTGAGAATTAGAATATGCTTAAAATCTATGATCTCAAAGTTAATATAGGGAACTGGTTTGGAGCCCCATGTTTATGGGTTTTCATAGAAATTTCCTATGAAAGTTGTCAGATTATAAACTATCTACACTAAGGATATAAAGGAAAAAATATCACCACAATTATACCAGAGACAGAAAAAAAAAAAAAAAAGATAATGATTTCTTTTTCAGACTGCATGTAAGAAACAGTAAGCTTATTTTGAGTTCTCATGATAGTTCCTTTAAATGTGTCATGGTATTTTTGTAAGAGCAGTATATAAGTACAACACTAAAGAAGTAGAAGTGTCCATGAATTATTTTTTTCTATGAAGAATATTCTCTGAGAACTGTAGGAATGGTGTTTTGCAGGCATTTTCCCTTGAAAAGCTGAGTCATTGATTTCAGAAAAATGTAGCACTGATGTCTTCTAGCAACTGGAGACCACTTTTTCAAAATCTGGAATTGAAATGATAAAGAAATCCTTTTCAAAGAAACGCATATAAAGTGATATGACTGGATACAATGCTTGAATTTCACCTCTTTGAGGCATCTTACAGTTGGCAATAAATCTGTCATAAGCCATATATCATACCATGAACAGCTAAATATTTCTTTCATTAAATGAGAAAAATAACTTGTTTTTAGGTGTGGATGTTAATCCTATGGTATATATGCATTGACTTTGAGTCACACTTGCATACAGCAGCTTTAAATTGCACCACGTAAGTTCTCACAAAACTGTTAATTTATCAAGATACTGCACTGGTGAGAAGCATGGAAGCCAAAGGACAGGTAAACGACAGAATCCCATTTTTCAAGCAATGTAGATTGTGGAGGCATTTGATAATTTTACTACTGTACTTTAAAAAGCGTATCATGTACATTTCTGATGTATTTCAGCAGTGGCCTTTGAAAATTATTTCATATCTAAGCAGACTTGTAGTTACAATGCAGGTGGTACATTTATGTTTACCACCTGGAAATTCAGTGATACTGACTTATGAAACAGTTGTGATAATTATTTGGTTTGTTTTCTATATCTGGAAGTGAATTCATCTTAATTTTTCTGCACAGTTTCCTTCACTGTTTGCCTTCATTGTAATAGTGTTGTACTTTTCTGATTATCTAGCTTAAAGGCACTACTCTGACATGAATACATAAGCATATTTGGTGATCTGAAACAATATAGTCTACACAAACAAAATATCTTTGTCTTGTAGTTCCTCCAATAAAGCCCAAAAAAAGTTTATTTATCATGAAACAAACTTGGAATTGTATTTTTTCTGTTGAAGTTACAGCATATTTCACTACATGAAATAATTTTGTAATCCCACCTTTCTCTACTTATATCTAGAGCACAGAATTTATTTTTTTTTCAGGCAGGAAGCCATATCTTCCTGTTTTGCTTTTTATTTTGCATTTACAGTTTTCTGTTTATCATGAAACAATGAAATCTCATTTTTATAATGTAGTTCCTAATCTAAAATGTTTAAGTTTTTAGGTAGCTTTCAAATCAGGACTTAGCATCTTACTCTGCATTTCATTAATTCATCTGGCTCTAGAAATCCTCTTGTCATGTTCTAGGTTTTCAGTACTCACATGCTTTGTTATGTAACATTTCACATACAAGCCTATTGTTTATTAAGAAAATATTTTTAAGGAATTGCTAAAATTCACTCATGCCAGTTAACTTTCTGATGTGTTTTAAGAAACATAACACAGGCCTCATGGTATGTACTGAATTAATAAGGCTGATGTTCTGATGTTACAGGCACTCATTCCTTTTTAAGAAGACACCTGGTACCAAATGGTCTGTGCAGCCCTTTGATTACAAATAAAATAAAAGCGCTTAAAAGTTACATTTATGTCTACTACACCTTACATGTATTTTTAGGTATGTCCATTGCTGATTTCTCTGCAGTTTGTCACCAGGGAAAAAAACTGTCCTCGTTAGCTTGATGGCTTCTGATGTGGTGTGACCAAGTCTTAGGTCTGTAGTGTTAGCCATGGCTGCATCAGCCAAGGAACCTGGGTCCATAGCTGAAGTAAAAGCTTCTCCGTGTAAATCTCTCCATGCTGTTTCCTCCAACCAGAGAAACAGCAGCTGTGATCCCTTTCTGATCCACAGCTTTATAAATTGGACCAACTACATACATCACACCTGTTGGATCTGTTATTTTTTGAAGACCTTTCAAAACCAGTCATAGAAGAAAGTGATCTGTCTTGGATGGATATGACTTCTGGCATTATGCAGTATTTACTAAGTATGATTTAAAAACAGAAAAATGAGTTAAGTTACTTGATTTAGTGTGGAAGCCTGGATGCAGGTCTTCCTGATAAGTAGCCAACATGTTTGACACATACAAAGCAATTACTCCTTTTCTAGCACTGCATCCCATGCCTCCTTTCTTAACCTTACCTTTTCTCCATGTTGTAGAGCTTAAACATAGAAAATCAGTTATTAGGAATCCTAAATTTGCCTTTTTTCTGCCTTCCAGTTATTGCATATATTGCTTTGTTTCTGTCAGCTTTGAGGATGAACAAATCCCCAAAGTAAAATAAGCAGCATCAATCCCTAGAAGAAAAAACTTGTGGGGCTCAGTAATGGGAGAGTAAGACACATAGTCTCTTGCTCTGCTTGAAAGCTCCTGGTATTATTTTAGACAAACTGTTAGTCCCAGTCACAGACAACTCTGTGATTAAATGAATTAGTGCTTGTAAATGGCACTTAAATTGTTGAGTGAGCACTTAGAAATTACTTAAAAATTGGACTGAGATTTCCACTTATCTGGTGATTTATAGATAAGAAATTCATGGGAAAAGGTTGTGTAGATAATTTGAATGGCTTTGAAAATCACAGCTGTATAATGCATTAGGAAAGTATATACATCAGTGTGCATGCATGGACATATCTGACAAATGAAGAACTTTGCCTTCAATTTCAGGAACTGCAACAAAGCCCCAGAGTAAATAGTTTAGTCTGCAGTCCTACCTTCCTTATTGCAGTCCTGTGAAATACCTTCTTGTGCTATCTAATGCTGTCTTGCCTATCCTATCATGTAACTTCTTTTGTTTTGCCTTTTAACTTTTTGTACACTAAAATGTTAAAACTTGCAGCAATATATTTATCTTCATGTGAGAGCAGTGAGCAAACACTTTCGCTTGGCATACTCTTCATCAGATCTTAATAACCTTGGTGGTACCTTGCAGTGGTATTACTGCCCTAATTTTGAGTTGGAGGGAAAATGAAGAGTTATATAAAATTTCTAACAGTTTTTTGCCTTTATCATTACACATTTGAAGTCTCAAGATTCTCTCACTACAGGGGAAATAGAAGAGCTAGAGTAGTGTTAATCAGTTGTATTGTATTTATTCTTTCCTGTAATGAATGTAATGTCACGTGAATTCTTGAGCAAACAAGAGGATGCGCCGGACAATGGTCAGCCAATACACATAATGATAAATGACATCCAGCTGAATCCATATGTTGCATCTTTTATTACCCAGTGATAATTCTTGTAACACATGTGAAGTCAAGATGACTTTCTTGGGCAGCAAGACAAACAAAAGCATTTAATTTTCAACGTAGTGGAGGAACAGGAGGACTAGCAGACAAGACTGCTGAGCTAACCACAGGTGGCAAGTGGTTAAAGTTCATCTGAAACCTACCATCATCATCATAGAAAGGGGCCACTTAAGCTTCTATGGCCATGCCCTTTGTGCCTTCAGGCTTTTTGTAAAAAATATAAGTTAAAAACCAGGTAAAATTATTTTGCAACATGTTTGCAGTTCATTTAATATGTTTGTACGCTTATTGTTAAAGCTGTAGTAGAATAAATAATAAGCCATCACTTTTGTGTTGTATGCATGAGTAACTTATGCTCGGGTTTGAATTAGATGTTGCATGCACTGTTTGTTGTACATCTGGGTCTGAACTATAAGGATGCATGTTCACTGGCATTTAATTGAGTGCCATCAGTTTACTGCATGCAGCATCATAAAGTCACACCTCCCCATGCCGAGTAAAATATTATGTTGCATGCTGTTTCAATAGCAATAGTTCAGAGGATTGAAATACCTCATATCAGCAGTGGACCCAAATCCAAACTCTGATCCTAGTCCTCTACATTAACTCTATTGGGATGAGCAGCTTGAAAAATCCTCTCCAAATTTGAGGCCTGAACTTTTAAAAGGCCTGAATTTTAAAACTATTAAACCAAATCCACTTATGCCAATATCTCTGAAGGAGAGATGGTGAAAATCCAAATTTAAGAGTTAGTATTTGAGTCCAGTGCTAAACAATATGAAGCAGTTCAGCTGATGTAGTGTTTCACCTTACCTGTGTTGTTTGCAGAAATTGTCAACAAGCATCACTGAAAAAAGGGTGGAAGACATTGAAAAGCAAGAATGTGTCTCCTGTGATTTTTGAAGGCAGATAGGTAATCTGTTATCTGCAGTGAATTCTGTATTCGGTGTCCTTAACATGCTGTCTTTCTTAAAAGTAAGTATGTTTTATCTCTGCCTTCTTCCATGTGAACTCTGTGTGTAGGGTGGCGTTAGGAGATGGCAGAACACAGACCATTTGCAGCTGCAGGAAGAGGTGGGTGCAGTTACTTCAGAGGCAAAGCTGTGGGAAGCATGCGATTCTGGCTGCTGCTTGGTTCACCAGGAAGCAGGAGTCTCAAAAGTGGATGGAGACATCCTTATAATTCATACAGCACACTCTGAGTGGGGCAATGACAGTTGTAACACCTGATAGTTTAAGAATAATTTACATTTGCTAGTTAAGCTGTTATTAACATAGAAATTGGGTAGAATACATAGGGTTTTGTGTGCCTAAGACTGGAATCTTTCCTTTTCAATGCAGCATTAGTGTGGAAATTATTACCTAGTATTTGGAATAATTTTACTAATATATGGTAATGCAAAGCCAGAGTGAAAGCAATTAATTGAACACCACCAGTCCACATGCATTTGTAAGAAAACAAAGAGCCTCTTGGAGGATGGGGAAGATGGAAAGTTGGAAGCCAAATAGTCAGGGAAGCAGTTGCAGATATCACTGTATCCTGGATTTTCAGAAAGACAGTGACTCCACATGGGTCTGCAGAATCAGGACCTGAAGCAGAGTGGTCTTAATATGTTTAAATGCAAATTGCAGTACAGAGTTAAAAACTGACAGAAACCTGGAAGCCAAGACAGTCTCAAGTTCTCCTAATAGCAGCTGGATGGCAGCTTGATTACACAAAGAATTGATGGCATAAGGAATTTGTGTGTTTTTCACGGGACATGTCCAGTGACTTCATGACATGTCATGTCACCAGACACTTCAACTGACACTGAGCAGTCCATTTTGGTAAACACAGTCCAGACATTTATAAAGTATCATCTATCTTATACAGAGCTTTTGTAAGATACCTCTCTCCAAAGTCCTGCTTTGGACATGAAGCCAGTCTGGCATCAGAGAAAAATATTTGTTAGACTAAATGTTTTCACTCTACTTCTGTAGTTTCCTGTGTCTGCCATTGAATGTCTGCTGATATGTACTCTTTGAGAGAAAATTCTTTAGCAAATGACCTGTGGCTGAGCCCAGTTTAGAGATTACTAAGATCCTGATTTAGCAACAGAAAATAGTTTTAATTTCTCTCTCCATTTCTCTGACCAGGACTATGCTAAGTAGCTAGAGACCAGGCCCAGTGGAAAAAAGCCTGAGGATCATAAAAGACATTAAAGGACTGAGCTACTTAACAGAACTAAACTTTAAAGTATATTTTTTAGATTTTTTATGTGTCATTGATTATATTCTTGATAGTTGGAGGGTAGTCTGTAAGGAAGGTTTTGTAGCAGTACATTCAACACCAAGGTTTCATATGTTTCACTTTATGTTCATCATAAAGTGAATGCTGTGTATGCATGCAGAGTTAAGAGATCTATCTAAGGTAAAACAGTTTTACTACGTATTTCTTAAAATAAGATCATTGTTCAGAACTCCTGTATTAGAAGAAATCATCAAGATCAGGTAGATTTCTTAGTTACTGATGAAACTGGATTTTCTGAAACTAACTTGCATGTTATGAAAGAAGGTATAAATTGTGCAGAAATTGTCTCAAATATTCCTTAAAAAGTTAGATTGTCTATAAATACTGAGAACAGAGCATTGAGCAAACCAATGAATGGAAAGTTTCTTTGCCAGTAAAAGCAAAAATGTCCTTCAAACTGCATTGGTTTCTCTTAGGAGATTAATGGAAGTCTCACACTGAAAATGAAGGAACATAAGAATAACTATCATTAGATAGATTGCATACTGCATGTCTAATGACATGGTATTCTACGCCTAATAGTTGCCAAAGTCAACTACTTGAGTGTATAATGTTTATTCAATAAACCAAAAATTAAATTGGCCAGTTTCCTTTCATTTTCTGCTTTTAGGTTTTCTACATGTGAGAAAACTCCATTTGAAGAAACAAAATGAGGAGCTGACAAAAAGAAAAAGAAGAGTTGTTGTCTCCTTACTCTACAAGTGACATCAGCCTATGTGACACATCTGCTTTATGTCACCTTATTCCACTAAAGTTTTCTTCAGGCTTCACTGAAGACAGGCTTCACTTTGATCAGGATGGTGACAAATGGCATCACTTGTTCTCTGAAACAGTTTCTGTGGGGGTTTCCCCTCAGGGATGCTGCATGGTGCTCTGGAGTTGTGGTAGTAGGTGCCTCTTCGCTGCAGAGTTAGCATCTCCTTCCTTTCCATGCCCTCAATTCGTTCTCCTAAGCTGCTTTTCAGCCTTTCATTCTCCACACATGGTCAATCTGCTGTCAAATACTGGTTTAGTCTTCAGAGGTTGTGAATGTCCCCTGTGCTACTTCAGACAGCCCATGCTCATTTTGCCCGTTTTGCAAATGAAAAAAAAAAATTTCAATTATTAAAGAGAATTCTAAAAATGTATTTTTGGTCTCTGGTTGTTTTTTATATTTTCTCAGAAGCAAGTTATTTTTAAATTTAGTGCAGACTTTGTTTCTCCTCAGCAAACACTGGTTCAATACTTGGTAATGATTAAAATTGAAGGAACTTAGTACCATTAAGGAATAACTGTGAACCTTCTGGACAGTTCTTCCATTTAGAAATGGTGTTTTGATGTCTTTTTCAACCTTTGAAGTCTTAAGCTTTTGAGGTGGGGAGAAGTAAACTCGGGAACTACAGGAGACTAGAATATCTTAACCAGAGAGTATTAGCAGATTTTAAGTATTTTGATGCAAAACATTTCAGACTAAAATGTAGTCACATTTTCTCATGTCATTATTTGAGATAGTTTTACTTTTTCCAAATAATATGAGAAAATCTGTGCTTTTTCTATGTGTATGTTTTTCCTTGAAATATGAGTTCCACAATTCTGGGATTTAATCAATTAGATCATATTAATTAAAAACAGGAACAGCACAATCAAAAAATGGAGAATATTTTCATGTGATGATGTTTCATAGAGGATCACATTTGAGCTTTGTGAGTGGACTACTTTGTATAACAAAATTAAATATCACAAAAGCTATGAATGATACCAGGGCATTAGCCTTTTTAGTGGAACTAAATGGCAATGTAAAATGTCCTTTTGTCTGTCTCAGATGTCAAGCCATTTTAAAGCAGTATAGGTCAATCTCAGGAAATGAATATTGGTGATTTTTTTACTGAATACACTTGAATGCTGAAATTATATTCAAAATATACAACATGTTTTATGCCAAGAAAATGACTCCACTGTGTGACCATCTGCAAAGCAGAAAATACTCTTGGGCAGATTTGGAACTCAGCATGTGGTCCCTACTGCAGACAGTGCAGTAACTAATTTTACAAGAGATCAGCATAACTCTATACTGATTTTTTATCTGAGCCTAGCCTATGAAGCAAGATGTGGCTTTGAGAGGTTTAATGTGTGTCCATGTCAAATAATTTTCTTATTAGAAAGGAAGCAATTGTAGTCACATCCAACTTTTCCAAATTGTACAATATTTAGCTATGCAGATATATACAGAACGTTTGTTTTTGCCTTTCTTAGGCAAGTGTTTCTACGCACAAATCAGGTGACGGCACGCTCAGCCTAGCAGCAACACCTGATCCTGGGCTTTGTTTGTGGCTCAGGTGTTTGTGCTGCTGAGACATTTGCAAATTTGATTTGCTGAAAAAAGAATGGTTACATCTGCCCTGTCTGCCTGGCAATGCAAGCTGGAAAGAAGTCTTTTGACCATCCTTTCCACATCACTGGGGTATCTGGCTACCTGTGCACAACTTCACTCTCAAAAGGATCTAGAATATTCTGAACAGAGTGATCAGGGAACTCTCATAGAATCATAGAATGGTTTGGGTTGGAAGGGACCTTTAAGACTATTCAGGTCCAATCCCCCTGCCATGGGCAGGGATATCTATCACTGGACCAGGTTGCTCAGAGCCCCATCCAACCTGGCCCTGAATACTTCCAGGGATGGGGCACCCACAGTTTCTCTGGAAAACCTGTTCCAGTGCCTCACCTCCCCTACAGTGGAGAATTTCTTCCTAATGTCTTGTCCAAACCTACCCTTTCAGTTTGAAGCCATTCCACCTGTCTTATCACTAAATGCCTTTGTAAAAAGTCTCTCTTCACCTTCCTTCTAGGCTCCCTTCAGGTACTGGAAGGCCATGTTAGTTCACTCTAAAGCCTTCACTTCTCAAGGCTAAACAATCCCAATTTTCTCAGCCTCTCCTCACAGGAAAGGTGCTCCATTCCTCTAATCATCTTGATGGCCCTTGGATAAAATGTCTATCAGTGCAGTGGCAGATGTTCAGTCATCCTTTTTCTTCTAATTTTCTTCAAATACTGCTTTTAGACTCCTTAACTCCCACGCAGAAAAAGTGCTGTGCCTTCTGTTGCAGGCATGCAAAGTGTTGCTGCCAGGACACTCTGACCTTGATTACGCAGAATTGCTCTATGAATATGTTTTCTGAAGTTCCCAGCATTTTCACTAAAAGCATTGTTAACTTGAACTCTGCAGTTGCTTGAATACATTTATAATTCACAGAGGTTCAAAACCCAAAGACTCCCAGTCTTCCCACAGGCTTTGGGAACAGTGAGTTCTGTAAAACTGAGATATTTTACTAAAAGGAAGACAGATAGCTGGAAATTTTATACTGCTTTTTTACTGAGTGAGAGGACATATAGCCCAGATTTTCCAGATCTTTTATTTTTTTTAAATCTTCTCTGCTCTGCCAAGACTAGGCATGCAAATAGTAGTCAAGGCTATCTGTGACGCCTTGCCCTGGGCTTCAGCCTTTTCAGCTAGTCTATTTCCTCTCCTATGCTCAAGCAGTAGTTTTGATCAACAAGGTCCTTGAGTCAGATGAATATATTAAATGACATACTTAATCTTAGTGTGCTTATCAAGAGCTGGCAGATAGGAGAAGTAGTAGCAAAACTGCTACAAGACCCAGCCCTGCACTAGAAAATAACAAGATTGCATACATTTTTTGTTGGGTGCAGTGGCCTGAAAATCCCTTTGTGTTTCTGTAAATTCCATGCTGCCACTAGAGAGAGAAGATGATGGGGGCAAATAGGAAGAGAAAGGAAATGGTAGACTAATTTATCTCTCAAGCACATTATCTCAGAAATCCAAGTCCCTTCAGTGGATACCTGTGAGGTATCTCAATGCACCAGTTGGACCACTGGAAGAGACAAAGAGGTGACAAATGTTGCTAATGTCTCTGTGAGAGCATCTTGCAATCAAAATGCCTGGGAAACTAAGACATACCTAGTGAACCAAGAGGGTCTGAAAGACTGAAGTGGGCTGAGACTACCACTGGCCTGGACTTCCCATTCTATTACCTCCAAAGGATTTGCTTCAGCAGAAGAAAGAAATGGGAAAACACAAGGTTTAACTCAGTAGCCAGACAGGATGGCTCTATAAAAGACAATGTCTGTTTGTTTTCCTTGAGTCAAAGAAAAGCAGTTTTGGTGAATTTTTCTTTTGAGAGGTGTACTATTTACTTTTCCCTGGTTACATTTTCAGAGTAACCATTGTCTCAGTATCATAGTGATCACTGCATGATTCTTGCTGTGCTTTATTTCTAAAATGCATCAGACATGTCCTTTTAAACCAATGTCTTTTTACTTCCTCTGTGAGAAAATCTAGTAATTACTTTGACTAAAACATTTTTTGGAGTTAAAAAAAAATATTGTGGTAAAGGTGAGAACTAAATACGGTGCTGAACTGTGAAATGGGGTATTGTTGCAGCTATAATGGACTGAGCACATATGCAAAGCAGAGTTTGTACTGAGAGGCAATTTTATTAGACAAAGAGATGTAGGTGGGGGAAAAAAGGCATAAGAGAAGTTATGGAACAAATAACCTCTCCTCTAGACCTGAAGAAAAAATAGTGTGCTTGAAAGATTTTTTAACTATCTCTTGCTATCAATCTCACCCTTCTTCAGAATGACAGGATTGTAAACCTGCTTCAAGGTGTGTTCCATTCCCTCAACCACCCATCTCCCCAAACCAAAATGTGATTCTGGCAGGTGATCCAAACTTTGGGTTGGGTCCAAGCTAAAAGCGCACAAGGTATAACTGTGTAGCGATTATTGATTGCCACCTGATATAGCCTATCAAAATTGTTGAGCCATTATAAATTGAATGCCGATATAAGGGTATAGCTTTTTTCTCCTGACTCACTTGTTGATCCTGTGTGCATATAT